>JZKD02S1675768.1:23656-58059 GCA_000966675.3 Picea glauca
ATATCAATAACATTCATATAAATTTAGATTATACTACTTGGTGTAAGTGTAATTATTAAATATAAATACGAAGCTTGTTACAATTTCTTCAACAAGCTTTCAAGCTTTCGAGATTGTCTCTCTACCGGATAATAATTAATTGTAATTGTTTATGAAAACGAGCATTCCAGATTGTCTCTCTACGGAATAATAATTAATTGTAATTATTTATGAAAACGAGCATTCCAGATTGTCTCTCTACCGGATAATAATTAGTTGTAATTGTTTATGAAATAAAAAAGATAAATGGAACATAAAATATATCGTTGTGGATAGTTATCAACATTAAATTACATGAGGACTTAATTTCTTTATGCATTACTCACTACCATCATTTGGTTGTGTCATCTTTTACCAATGAAGCTTCACATTAGGTACATTGAGAAGTGGCCAAATAGCACATCGTTTCGATTTGGAAAACACAATTTTTGTATAAATAGTCAATACTTCTTACTAAGGTTTAAATTTGATTGTATAAATAGTTAATTCTTGTTACTAGGGATCAAATTTAAAGGTGTATTTCATTTTGAAGAATTAACTATTATTGACTTAACCATTTTACATTTCCATTCTAAAATACTCTATGAATTTGATCCCGAGAAATGAAAAAGGATATCGATATTTTTAGTGTGTTTTATAATTTAGGTATTATGATATTTAGTTATATCATTTTTTTTTAAAAGGAATAGATTTTTAAAAGTAATAGATTTTTAAGAGTAATAGATGCAACTAAATAATTTTGGAATATTAATATGAAAACCAATCTACTATTTGTTATAATGGTTGGCTAGTTTTTTTTTTAGTGTAGGTATAAATACAAGAGAATGATATTCTTTTAAATAAACAAGAATCATTAAAAAAGAAACAAAAACTAGTCTAATTAGAAGAAACTTGGAGATGAATATGATAAAACATTTTTCACTTTAGAAGTTCAATATGTTTATGTTGGAACATGGGGTTCTAGCGTAAACTTTACCTTGCCCTTTGAGTGGGTCTATCAGCTCTTTGGATCAACCGTTAACCATGTCCACTTAAAGATCTCTGATCCATGTTTTATGGATAGATGCAACCTCTTTCACCTCATTTTATTGGTTTGATTTATGAACATAATCTATTTATAGATAATCCTTGTAATTGGTTTATTACATCATGACATAATTATCGAGGATCTATTCTCTCTCATTGAGTTACTTATGCTTAAATGCTACAGTATGTTTCAACACCACCACTTGCTTTCGGATCCATATATATATATAATACAACAACTTAACCAATGTTTCCATGAAATATGATGTGACAACCAATTACATTAAAGGTCTTGTTATGGAAGTTTTAACCAAAAGAAGATTCTCTTTTGGACTATAAACCGGATAAATTCTTAATATAAAGGAATGAAATTTCATAGGATTTTTGGAGCTCAAATTTTAGAGTTGAGAAGGGAGTTTGAGGTAAACTTTGTAATTTTTATGTATTTAGAAGCTTTGTTCATAGTCTTTTGAAGTTAAGTTTTGTAGTCTTTTTTGGGAATTATAGGGTATTTATAGTTATCAGAATCGGTTTTATAAGACATAGTTGATGGTGACAATCTTATCACTCATTTGTAAGCCAAAATTATGCAAATTTGGGATTTTTGAGCTACAAGAGATTCATTGGGCACTTGTAAAAAAGTATATAATGTTTATAGTCATTGGATTCAGTTTTCCGAGAGAGTGTTGAATTTGATATTTGTACTTGAGTTTGACTAACAAGAAAGAAGGTCATTATGAAACACAATTATCGTTTTCATGTGATTTCATATATTCTTAAATGTAAGATGGATTATGCAAGTTATGATCATCAATTAAAGTGTTTGGTTAAGTAAGATAAAACACTTACATGCTATAATCATTGTCAATAAAAGATTTTGAAATAAGAAAGTGATGTTGAACTTAGTAATATTTGTGTTGTATGGGTTCTATCCATTTTCAGATCAAGTGGTATCACTGGTATGACAAGTGAATACTTACAAGGGCTAAACACAAGCATGGTAAAGGCAAACTTGAGACTTATAATCCTAAGATTAGTTCAAGGATATTCACTCGAACAGAGGATATGGATTCACCAAGGAAAATAGGTCCTTATGAATCTGAAGATGATTTCTTCAATGCCTTTAATCATATGAAGGAAATGGTTGAATATCTCTACAGTGAGAGGGGATTACGAAAAGGAGAAATTTATGCACAAGTTAAGAAAGAAGATAATCTTTCTCCTTCTCCACCTCCTTCAAGACCTCCTTTTCCACCTCCTTCAAGACTACCTTCTTCACCTCCTTCACCTCCTTCAACTTCTCCACCCTCTTCTCCTCATAAGAAAATTGCTTCAAAGAAGCCATTGTTAAAGTTGGATGTCAAGTTTAACTTTCCCATGTATAATGACGAGCCTAATCTAGAAACACTAGACAATTTGATTCGACAAATATAATTTTACTGTCATCTTCATTAGATTAATGAAGATGAGGTTAAAATTCAATTGGCTTCTCTTCGCCTTGTAGGCACATCGTTGATTTGGTGGTAATGTAAACTTTAGGAAGGTATCCAAAAGAGAATTAAGATTCTCTCTTCTTCGTCAGAGTTCGAAGATGCATGAAGGAAACAATTTTATCATTTGGCATATTATGGAATGGAAATATATGAGGCAAGGAAAAGGACAGAGTGTGTAGGATTTTTTTGAGGAGTTTAGGAAGAAAGAATTGACTTTAAATATTTCATCTCATTCTACAAAAACCCTTATGAAATACATTGGTGCTTTGCATAGTTACATTTGTCATACTCTTTTTTTGTTAAATCCCACTAATTTTGATGAAGTATGTGTTCAAGTTGTGCATCTTGAGTCTAGGGGGGAGGATTCTAAAGATTGTTCCTCCAAAGATTTTTCTCAGAAAAAGGGAAGTAAGAACAAGGGAAAGGAGAAACAAGTAGCTACAGTAAAGAAGGAAGAAACAAAGCTACCATGTACTAATTACAAGAAAAGTGAACATGATGAAGATCATTGTTGAAATCTGCATCCTAAATTAAGTCCTAAAAAGTATGGAGGAAAAATAAAGAAAAATGATGTTGTCACAGTCCCACGAGATTTAGGATCTGATTTAGCTGATTTGATGTGAATCACAATTGTAGGTGTTGTGAATGCAAGCAAGAATGTGTTTATGATGTATACAAAAACAAGTGAAGGATATGATTTAGAATATAATAATGAAATAGTCAAGTTATCTCCTCATCATGAAGTGTTTCAAAATTATCCAAAGTTTCCACATGAAGGTCCATTACATGCAAGTGATAGGGACTTTGTCAGGAATCACATTGTGCATGGACAGTAGTGAAAAATATTAATGTAGATAGATGTGGACATCTGAAAATGATTTATTATGTTAGAAACAATATTCCATCATTCATCCTTGTTGTTCAGTTCATTGTAATGAGCCAAGTGGTCCAAGTAAGAGGAAGAGATACAAGTCAAGTGGGGAGGCATATCACTCATTTAATGTAAAACTTTTGGAGGTCCAAAAGCTCCATACTGGGGATGAATGATCCAAAAGGATCCTAGAATGCTCACATAGGTCCAGGAGGATCCATAACACTCAAAGGGGTTTAGAAGGGATCATAAATGCTCAACATTTTAATTTCTCAAAAGCTCTTTAAAATTCTTTCAATGCATAGAGATCGTTGCAAGCTTTCCAACAGTGTAAACAATGCATCGAACATAGTCCGTATGAAAAAGTTATGGCTGGTCAAAGTTTAGGTCAACCCCAAAGAGACACATGGTAGGCTCAGAGAGAGACACATGCCAGGCTCACAGGTTGAGAAGTGGAATCTCCAGGGTTATGTGGCATGATAGTTGGAAGGTACCTCCATGCATACAAGTATCTTAAATCAATTGTTGACAAGTGGCATTGGAAAGATCTAATGAGAGATCGTCACATGGTGAGCTTCCATTGGCCCATATAGTCCAGATTATATAAAATGTTTGGGGAGAAGACAAGATTTGAACCTGCAACCTCCCCCTTCAAACGTATTAACAAATCCACCTTACTAATAAACCATGCAATATCACTTAATATGAATGTGGAAAGATATATATTTAAGATGCATAAGGGTGGCTAAAGGGTAGAGGGCCTAATCCCTCCACCCTTAGACCTAGTCCCTTATTATACCAAACGACCAACACCATTCTAGAGGGGGATAAACACATGTAGGAGAGTTTAAATAACCAGATAGCATGATTATAACAATAGATACTATATCAAAAACATCATATAAACTTTTTGTATATAATATATTTATGCCAAAAGGCGTACACCTATTGAGAATGGGCACATTTAATGATCTTTTAACCTTAAATATTAATCTTATGGCCAACAATTGAAGATGTTGGAATATTCTTAGTCATCGTTCCAAATCAATGAATGGAATTTACTATTCATAACTTCCTTCCATTTATGAATGCATGTGTTAACATGTTTACTTTTTCACATTTACCTAATCATATTAAGAAATTACTGTAAGGCCGGATGATTTCCACGTTAAGATGATTAACAAGGATTAATATCTATGCAACATTTTATTGCCAGGTTTGAATGATTAGCAGGAACTACCTCAAATGGATTGCAGGTATAACTGTTGGGATGTGAATTGTGGCCATGTTTGGATTGCATGTATAACTGTTGGGATGTAAACCATTTTTTGTAATTAAATCACATGGATTATTTGTGTTGCATACTAGAAGATTATGGAAGGAAAGAGAAGACAGTTTCATTTGATTGTTTCTCTTCATCTTGAAATGTGTGTGACACATTTATTCTGTCACATCTAGCGGATGGGAAGATAAATGGCCAAATTGTCTAAAGTGGAGAAAAAAACTTGTGTATCTCAAAGTGGGCATCTCTAGTTGGGATCAGTGTTCAGGGTTCTATAGAGAGAATACTAAATACTGAATTGGATTAATATCAAAGTTTGTCTAGCCATAATGAAAGCGCCAGAGGGAGTCTACTAGGGTTTGTTCTCTATCCAGTTCACATGTTTGTTGTTTTTCTTCACTTGCACGATTGTTTCTGGAATTACTGATTCCAACAATCAGTGCTTCACTTGGCTGAGCCTCGGTTCTTCACTCACTCTTCAACAAAACACAACTTTCTTGGTTTCTCCCAATGAAACATTACTGCAGGATTTTATGAAGTGGGTAAAAATTCTTATGCTTTTGACATATAGTATACTCAGACATGAAATCGAACAATGGCCTGGGTGGCCAACTGTTATCCATTTTGTTCGCTTGCCAACAATGGATATTTATAGCTTCATTGCAATACAATAGGCAGACCGACACCCAATCCTATAGAAACCATATAATACATTGGAGCCCTAAGCTGTAATAGAAGTTATGTAAACACAATCCTTCAAGAAGTTATTGTACATGTTTATGTTGTATGTAGTTGTAATAATTGTAAATTTCACTAGAAGATGAAACTACACCAACATACTATTTCATTTTAAAACCCTAATTAGGGTTTCTGCTAAAATTGGAGTTTTTTTGTAACCTTAATTCGTAAATTAAGGTTTGTTTGGAAATGAAATAGGCCAAAAGAGAATTAGGGTTTGTTTGCAAATGAAATATGCCTTTTGGAATTCATCAACCATAACCACAATTATGTGGTTGTGCTAGTATATATATTATATTATGTACCATGTGATATAACCCACCAATGGATATAACAACTACTTAACAATATTCCAAAAGTTTTGCAGGAAGGTTTTTAAACTATGGGATATATATAGTATATAAATAACAAATAAGAAAAAGGCTCATGGTTTTATAGCACCCAATATAACCAAAGTTTAGGTGGTTTTTAACCATATGCTATATATAGCATATACCAACTTAACCAATGTGCCCATGTGTGACAACCATTTAAATTAAAGGTTTTGTTATGGAGGTTTTAACAAAAAGATTCACTTTTGGATTAGAAAAAGGGATCAATTCTCAATGTAAAGGCATGGGATTTTTGGAGCTCAAATTTTAGAGTTGTGAAGGAAGTCTGAGGTAAACGTTTTTTGTAATTTTTATGTGCTTATAAGCTCTACTTATAGTCTTTTGAAGCCAAGTTTTGTAGACATTTTTGGGAGTTAGAGGGTATTTATAGTCATGAGAATCGGTTTTTCGAGATGGAGCCGATGATGACAATCTTATCACTCATTTGTAAGAGATAAATATGAAAATTTGCAATTTGTGAGTTGTAAGAGAGCCATTGGACACTTGTAAAAAGAATATATTGTTTATAATCATTAGATTCAGTTTTTCGAGACAGTGTCGAATTTGACATTTGCAAGTGAGTTTGAGTAACAAGCAAGAAGGTCACTGTGAAACAAAATTATTTCTTTCTTGTGATTTCATATATGCTTGACTATTATTGACCACGGTTGACTATTGTGATTTCATATATTAGTTTCTTGTGATTTCATATATGCTTGACTATGCTTGACTATTGATGACTATTATTGACCATGCCCAAGAGTATGGTTTATTATGGTTGAACTTAACCATGCTTGACTGTGGTTAGCCATGGTTGAGCTTGACATGGACCAAAGTTGAGTATAGTTGATCATGGTTGACCTTCACCATGGTTGAATATGGTTGATCGTGACCATGGTTGACTATGGTTGAACAACGTTGAGTATGGTTGACCATGGCCATGGCTTACCTTCGTAGACCATGAAGAGCTAAATATGGTATGCCATGTTGATATTTTTTAACCATGGTTTATTATGACACTATTGCATTGAAATGTTGATCTTTTTTTATTCATCACATTGCAACATCAGGTTTTGTCTATCACATGACATCGTAAGGTTATGGTCATCACATTGCGACATAAGGTTTTTTTTAATCACATTATGGCATTGGAATAGGTTTGTCACATTCCACCAATGGGTTGTGTTCATCACATTGCAATGTAGGAAAATGTTCATCTCATTGTAATGTTACACTATGTTTGTGATCTGGATGGATATCAGTGGCCACCCACCTTTTCCAACTGGCTCAAAATAGTTTTCTCACAATTTTGGCAATTTACTATTTTTAGCAGTTTTAACTTCTGAGGCCATTTTGAGGGCCTAAATGAAGGTTTTTAGGGATAGAGATCCTCAATGATATCCTAGGAATAATTTATCACCCAAAATGAATCTCCTTGATGATACCTTTCCAACAGGCTATCACATGCCTAAAATGGAGATCGTATGCAAAAGTTACGACCCTGGGAGGTTGATGTACTAACTTATCTAAACGAGGTCCACATGACTTTTGGCGCTTCATCTCCTAGGGTCAGGTTTTTGGATGTTTAGGGTTTTTGGATGTTTAGGGTTTTTGGAATTCTTGTTTATTGTAAAAAGGCCTTTAGAGCCTCATTGTAATATTCTTATTGTGAATGCGTGCATTCATCACATCTCTTCTCAGAGATAAGCCGCCACCATTCCAACAAGCTTGTTTTTGCTGCATTTTATAGTTTCAACTTATTTTGTTATTGAATAGAAAACCAGTTTTACTGTATCTCTGTTATTTTTTGTTAATCACCTATTAATAATCTATATTCATTTCATTCTTCTCATAAAATCTGGATCATTGGTATCAAAGCGATCTTCTCCTTGTCATCTTAATGCATGTCCCCAACGAGGTCAGAGTACAGAGAGTTGGGTCTCGAGCTTGTTTCTCTTGAGGAAAAAATCTCTCACACGCCCAAGCGACCTCTCATGGCAAGAGAAAATAAATATGAAGGGACAGGAGATCCTTTCAAACTGTTGATTGAGGAAGCCCTCACACAACAGAGGAACAAGATGATGGATAGTTTTGTGCAAATCCTTTGGCGTCTACCAACATGCGACACATCTTCTTAGAATGGAGGCGTCGCCCCCTTCAAGTTATAAATAAACTTCGGTATTCCTATATTTGAAGGTCAGATATATGCATATGTTGTAGACAAGTTGTTGAATCTACTAGAAGGGTATTTTTCTGTCCATAACTTTTCGAATAGAGAAAATATTACTTTTGCGCTCCTCAAATCCATTACCCATGTCAAATATTGGTGGGAAAATTTCTGTGAGCAAAAGGAAAAAGAGAACACCTCATTATAATTAGTCATGACCACCTCGAAATCCTTCAGGGATGCTATTAAGGAACAATACTACCATGTCGAAAGTTATGATGACCTATATACCAAATGGACCACACTGCGGCAAGAAAGAGACCAAGAAGTGCCACATTTCACAAATATCTTCCATACCTTGCGCACAAAGATGGGTTTCAAAGACTCAGAGTGACATCTGGTGCTCAAGTATCATGGTGCTCTGCATATATATGTCAAGATTGAAATGGAATTTCTGGACATCTCATCCTTGGGCGCGACCTACCGATATGTCGTCAAAATCAAGAAGAAGCTCAAACAAAAGACGCGACAATTTGGGCCTAGGAACCCCACACAACAAAATCTAGGAAAGGGCGACCCAAACCCACAAAACAAAGGATAGAGAAAAGATGGATAGTATCCAGACTACCAGTCCAAGCCACAAGCAAAGAACGACATTGGAAAGACAAAGAAAGATACCAGGAAGTGGTGCGACTTCCATAAGAGCCTTGGCACAACACTACTGACTGTCACTCAAAACAGTCATTGGTGGCTAAAGTGAAAGCCTCTGAATCAGATGCATATTTTGACTCTGAGCTAGAACCAGAAAGGGGAAGACGGATCATTGACATGGAACCCAATGCCACCGTTGCAACCACCAAGCTCCATCCTGGTGAACTAGATGAGCTAGAATAAGGAGAGTGCCTCTTCCATTCACAGATGTGGGTAAAAGGCACCCCGCTGCACTTCATCATTGATAGAGGTAGCTAGAAGAACCTCATCTCAACAGAGGTCATCAAGCGTCTGGCCCTGCCAACAATGTCGCACCCACAACCCTACACCATTGGATGACTCCGCCAAAGAATCGATCTTCGCATCAGCCAACAGTGTTGGCTGTCGTACGACATCAAGCCCTTCAAAGACGAGGTATTTTGTGATGTTGCTCCTATCAAAGTTTGTGATGTTCTTTTGGGCCAACCTTACGTATGGAAACGTCATGTTGTATATGAGTCTAGGCATTGTAGTGTTATTATTACTTTGAAAAGGAAATTGTAAAGGATACCCGAGGTAGTCCCACCTAGTCATATTTCCTTGATCTCTGCTAAGCAATGCAAGAATCTCATCTCTCAGACGGGGAAGTTTGTCTTCCTCGTGATTCGCTCTCAGAATAAGAGAAAGATCACAACCACATCTAGGGTCTCTGTGGCCGACCTCTCCACACAAAAAAAGTAAGTAGATAAGGTCATCGAGGAATACTCGGATATCTTCTCCTCACCTACAGGGGTACCTCTGCACTGCCAGGTCAAGCACCCCGTCGATCTCACTCCCGGCGCACCATTGCCCAATGGGCCAGTCTATCATCTCTCTTTGTTAGAGAATGAGGAGATCAATAAATAGATCCAAGAACTTCTCCATAAGGGGAACATCCACCCCAACTCATCACCTTGCGGGATCCCAATCGTGTTGGTACAGAAGAAGGATGGAACTTGGAAAATCTGTATTGATTACCAACCTCTAAATAAAATCACAGTCACACACCGATACCCGATTCCCCAAATCGAAGACCTACTTTATCAACTCATGGGGCCCAAATACTTCATCAAGATTGATCTGAAGTCTAGCTACCACCAAGTCCCGATAGAATAGATAGATGTATGGAAGATCAACTTCAAGTCAAAGGAAGGCCTTTTTGAATGGTCGGTCATGCCCTTTGGTTTGACAAATTCCCCAGCCACTTTCATGAGGATGATGGATGATATCCTACGACCATTCACCAATACTTTTGTAGTGGTGTATCTGGACGACATTATAATTTATAGCAAGACTTGGGCCGAACACTTGCAACATATTCAACAGGTTTTGCACACCCTGCGATCGCACAAGCTATACGCCAACTTGGAAAAATGCTCCTTCGGCATGGACCGGGTCCATTACCTGGGATACATCATTGATCAACATGGACTATGTGTAGATCTAGCCAAGATCCAATTCATTAGTGACTAGCCAACCCCAACAACACTCACTAAGATTCAGATCTTGTTGGGCCTTGCCAATTTATACCGCAGGTTCTTGTTGGGATTCTCCCATATTGCATGGGCCCTTAGCCAAATAAACAGAGGTGGTGGTAAGGCAAAATTTGCGTGGGATCGGTCCCAACAACAAGTGTTCGATGATTTGAAGCAACACTTGTGCTCAGCAGAAGTACTTTCACTACCAGACTTGCAACATCCCTTTGAGATCAAGACAGATGCTTCAGACTATGTCGTGGGCATCGTTTCACTTAGCACGGCCACCCCGTGGCCTATCATAGTGAGGCACTGTCTGATACTGTTTATAAGTACCCCACTTACGACAAAGAAATATACTCCATTGTGAAAGCCTGCCGCGAGTGGAGACATTACATTCTTGGGAAGGAGACAGTCATCCACATTGATCATAATTCACTTCAGTTCATGCAGACACAGGGAAAATTGCAGAATGATCACCATCAAAAGTGGTCCACATACTTCCAACAATTCCACCTCAACATTAAGTATAAAAAAGGAAGCACCAATCACATCACTGATTTCCTGAGCAGACCACCAGTCACGACACTTACCATGGTGCTAGACTCTTGCAGCCATGAGACATTTGGATGGCCCCAACTCTATGAGACAGACCCTGACTTTGCCACCACCTACCAAATGTTGGGTGCAAACGTAGTTGTTGATAATTTCCATCTTCAGGATGGGTTGTTGTGTTGTCTGGGCCATATTTGTGTTCCCTCAATTGAGTGAGCGAAGATGATCTAGGAATCCCACTGCAGTCGGGTGGCAGGACACTTTGGAATTGAAAATACAGTGGCGATGCTACATAAACATTTCTACTAGTCGAAACTTCGACAAAAGGTCAGCAAGTATATCAGGTCCTGCACTGCCTGCGCTATTTCCAAACTAACCACTAAGAAATAGGGCATGTACACCCCTCTTCCTACTCCTAACATGCCATGGTAATCCATCTCAATGGAATACATGTCGGGCCTCCCATCCACCAAGTGGGGAAATGACTTTGTTTTTGTAGTTGTTGATCGATTTGCTAAGATGGCGATTCTAGTTGCCTACAAGAAGAGCATCATAGCAGACGCCAATGCCAAGCTCTTCTTTCAACAAGTCTGGGTACATTTTGGAATCCCAAAAACCATTGTCTCAGATCAGGACATTCGATTTCTCAACACATTATGGTCGAGCCTCTGGTCACTGCTAGACACCAAGCTCACCCAATCCACGACCTTTCACCCCCAGACAGATGGACAAACTGAGGTTGTAAATCAAATGATTGTACATATCCTTCACATGTATAATTCAAAGCACCCTTGGACATGGGATGAGAGCCTTCCCTATGTCCATCATAGCTACAATCGAGCCCTGCATAGTTCAACTGACCATAGCCCTTTTCAGGTGGGGTTGGGATTCCAACCATTGGGTCCCATAGATGTTTCACTTCCCCTTGCATTCACCTCAACCGACTCATCTGTAGTGTACCTTTTTTCTTACCCAGGATTTTAGTACACTATGTAACAATATGTACACACTTTTCACATAACACATACAATCCAGTATATACTCCACATGCATTTAAACAAGTAAAAACATTCTACACAGAGTATTCATATGAATTATTGCCATAATTAACAATCAATAGTACTTCATTCTAATTCATTTACACAGCGGAAAACATGATAATATATACAACACAGTCATGTGGAAATGTGATAAGAACATAATTAAATACTTATCTTGAAACAGTGGCAAAATCCACCAACCAAATACAGGCCTTCCACGAACCTCCCAGCCATAGACCGCCCTGCTTCTCAACTCAACAGTGGGTCACCCCTGAGCTGGGACTGAGCTCCATCCCAGGGAAAGGAATCCAGACTCAGGCTGAGGTTACAGGGAAAACAATCACTCACAACCACCAGGAAGGAATTCTCTCCCAGGAATCTCCCACACTCACTACCCACAGACCCTCATTCCCCACATGATTGTTCCACCCCAAGAGAGTGCACCTTCTATGTCACCTGGATAGTCCTTCGGCTCCCAGTCTCCCTTACCTTGGGTTACAGGAACAGATCGGACCGGAAGTCTCCGGGTTCTGTAGCAGCTACAGGGTTCCTTCCAGGAGCTCTCTCCTTCCTCTGCACACTCTCTCACCTGGAGGAGTCGCTCACAGGCAAAAAAGACTCAAGCAGTCTAGTACTGTGTGGCCACAACAACCCACGGGGAAAATAGACAAAGGCTTCCCAAACCGGTTCAGTAGTCACAGGATGATCTCATGGTCGTGTTTTCGGAACAGGGACACCACGCACAGGTTAGCTCAGCTTTTCCCGAACAAACAAGGATTCTTCCACTCGAGTCCAACACAGGGTTCCTGCTCAGTAAATGCGCTCCTAGGTTTTATTAGAACCAGCCACAGACTCCACAGTTTTGGACAGGGGTGTACATGGATTCTTCAAGACAAACACAGGATTTCTTTCCTGTATCAAAATTACACGAGGGTCTCTTGCAGACTGGCTCCTACAGCTCTGGCTCAGGGAAATCGGGTCGACAGGAGGAGGAGAGACATTCTCACGGCTCGTCCCAGCCTTTTAGTGCATGCACCAGCGTTGACACTTGTCACCCAGGGGACTACATGCGTTCACCAGCACGTGTTCCTCCAACCACTTGGGAAATCACGTGGCCTTCCAGAAGGACTTAGGATAAAAACATATGATGCACATGGCTTTTGAAATAATATTAAAATATTATTTCCAGGTTTAAGCCCCCTCTAGGCTTAGCCCCTAGGCTCAACACTCATCCCATTTCCCACCTTTCATCCCCTAGTTCCTTTCCCACTCTGTGGATACTGAGTCCCCCTTCACTCATTCATCCTGGTCGGTCTGCACTGGCGGTGTTTATATTTTATTAATCGTTCTGTATACATACAAGTAGATCAGTAGGCTCCTGGCCCTCAACACTTAGGCTCCCTGGCCCAACAAACACATAAGCCTTCCATATTATACAAAACTTGGCTCACTAGCCTATAGAACACATTTAAAATTCATTGTATATATCATGATCTGTAACTGGGCTCGGCCTTGGGGACACTACAATCCCCCTCCCCTTATTTTTGCACTGTCCTCAGTGCAACTTTACATCGCATCTGCAAGTTCTTCAAAATTTTCAAAAAGATGCGGGTACTCTACCTGCATAACATCTACATACTTCCATGTCGTGTCCTCAGGACTGTACCAGGTCCACTAGACCTTTACAATCTCTATAGCTCGATTCTAGAGCTGTTTGCTTTTCCTGTCCAATATATGCACATAATGCACTTGCAGGGCACTTTCTATTTCCACCTGAATCACAGTCCAATCGATAACATGATTAGCATCAGGTACACATTTCTTAAGTAGTGAAACATGAAACACATTATGTACAGTCATAGATGCAGGTAATGCAAGCATGTATGCAACCGGCCCAATCCTTTCTAGTATCTCAAATGGCCTACAAAATCTTTCTGCCAACTTGGCGCAACTTCCCAATTTCAGGGAACTCCTGTTAGTTCTCACTTTCAGGAAAACATGGTCAACCACTTTGAATTCTCTATGGGTTCTGTTACTATCAGCGTAACTTTTCTGCCTGTCCTGGGCATCTTTCAAATTCTGTTTGATTTTTATCATTTGATCTTCCATCTCTTTGAGTAGTTTGGGTCCAACTACTACCCTGTCAGCTGGATTATCCCAACTCACTGGAGTGTTTCACTTTCTTCCATACAGTGCTTCGAATGGGCTCATCTTCAGAGATGCATGATACCCATTCTTGTAGGCGAATTCTACCAAATGCAGGTAGTCTTCCCACCTTGATGGTTTATCCATCACATACATTCTCAGCATGTCTTCTATTACTCTGTTTACTCTCTCTGTCTATCCATTAGACTCGAGATGATACGCTGTACTAAAGTTCAGATTCGTTCTGAATCCTTTTAATAGTCCTTTCCAGAAATTCGAAGTGAATTTCGGGTCTCTATCAGACACAATTGTCTTAGGAATTCCATGCAAGCGTGCCACTTCTTTTAAAAATATATTAGAAACATCTACTGCTCTGTGGGTGGTTTTCAGTGGAATAAAATGGGCAGCTTTAGTAAGCTTTTCCACCACCACCATGATTGAATCATGATGCTTGCTTGTTCTGGGAAATCCTGTGATAAAATCCATTGTTACCACATCTCATTTCCACTCAGGAATAGGTAAAGGCTGCAACAACCCTGCTGGGTGTCTGTGCTTAGCCTTGACCTTCTGGAATTCCATACATCTGGCGATGTATTCAACAATTTCCTTCTTCATACCTGGCCAAAAATAATGGCTTTTGATTGCTGCCACAGTCTTCTGATATCCAGGATGTACAGCATAAACCACGTTATGCATTTCCTTTAGAATTGCTAGCTTCAACTCTTGGTCATTGGGTACATACACTTTGTTTTTATACAGAAGTAGACCCTCAGTTCCTAAGGTATAACCTTCCTCGGTCTATGGTCTTTCATGCTGCTGTAGCTTTGCTACAAGATTTTTATACTGCATATCGACACTTGCAGCCTCCACAATTATGTCTTTCAACTCAGTTTTGTACATGCTAATGGTTGTAGCATGTAATTCATGGACTTTTCTGTTGAGTGCATCAACCACTTTATTGTCTTTCGCTTTGATATGCCTGATATCAAAGTCATATTCACACAGAAATTCCTACCATCTAATTTTCCTGGCATTTAGGGTTGGCTGATCAAATAAATACTTCAGACCATTGTGGTTTATTCTTAATTCGAATTTCTTTCCCATGAGGTAATGTTTCCATTTCCTCAATGCATGGACAACTGCTTCCAGCTCTAAATCGTGAGTGGCATAATTCTTTTCATGCTCTTTCAACTTTCGGGATTCATAACAAATTACAAATCTCTCTTGGCTCAGAACTCCTCCCAGCCCTTCCTTACACGCATCTGTGCAAACTACATAATCCTTGTTTGGATCTGCAATCCTCAGGATTGGAGCACTAGTGAGCAGTTTCTTCAGTCGCTGGAAGCTGCTCTCACATTCATCAGTCCACTGAAACTTTTTCTCCTTCCTTTGCAAGGAAGTGATAGCATGAGATATCCTCGAAAATCCGGCTATGAACCTCCTATAGTAGCCTTCCAGACCCATAAAAGATCTAACTTTTGTCACATTCCTTGGCGCTGGCCATTCTCAAATGGCATGTACCTTTTCAGGATCCACAGTGATCCCTTCTTCAGATATTATATGCCCCAGATAATGGATCTGCTTTTGGTAAAATGAGCACTTGCTCAATTTTGCGTAAAGTTGGTGTTCTCTCAACACCTGCAGCACCATTCTAAGATGTTGCTCGTGTTCTTCCTCTGTCTTGGAGTACACCAAGATATCATCCAAGAAGACTATGGTGAACTTTTCCAAATAATTTCTGAACACTCCATTCATTAGGCACATAAATACAACAGGCACGTTGGACAATCCAAACGACACCACTGCAAACTCATAGTGACCATACCTTGTTCTGAAGGCGGTATTGTTGATGTCCTCATCCCCTATTCTCACTTGGTGATATCCAGATCAGAGATCTATTTTTGAAAATATTTTTGCATCCTTCAACTGATCAAAAAGATCATCAATCCTTGGTAGAGGATATTTGTTCTTGACAGTGACCTTATTCAACTACCGAAAGTCAATGCATAGCCTCAACGTCCCATATTTCTTCTTCAAGAATAGGACTGGGTCTCCCCATGGTGACACACTGGGATGAATGTAGCCTTTATTTAATAGCTCTTCTAGCTGCAATTGCAACTCTTTCAGTTCTGGCGTACTCATCCTATAAGGAGCTTTCGAAATTGGAGCTGCTCCAGGCATCAGATTTATAGAAAAATCGATGTCCCTCTTCAGAGGTAGTCCAGGCACCTCTTGAAACATGTCCTCAAACTCTTTGAGCACCCTGTGGTCTTCCAGATTTGAGACCAAATCTTGGAATACTTCTTCCACCTAGGCTGCAAATAATTGACATCCTTTCCGGTAACATTTCTTCAGCTGCATGGCTGAGATTTCTCTAACAGCCATGGCTCTGGGAATTCCTTGGACTGTTACCTGATTTCCCTCTTCATTTAGGCATGTGAACCTCTTGTTACGGCAATCCAGAAGGGCATGGTGCTGGTCCAACCAGTCCATCCCAATTAAGCAATCATATGAGCCTAAAGGCAAAATGTTCAATTCAGCCTTAGTGCTCATTCCTTTCATGTTCACCGAACAAGACTTAACCAATTCAGTGACCTTCCTCTTGGTCCCTGTGGCTAACTTCACTAACCAAGACTTCTCATGTTTTCTCTTCATTAGATGCAAACTTTCCACCACTCTAGGATCTACATAACTATGGCTAGCCCCTGAATCAATCAAAATAACAAGTGGTCGATTGTTGATCATACCTTCCACTTCAATCATGTGCGATTGAAATTCTTCTTGCTTATTGTCCAAGGTTGTGTAGATCCTCAACATTCTGCTGCCCATATCCTCCACTGTTTCATCTTGCTGAACAATATGGACAGTTCTTGCTTTGCCTTTTCTGTGGGGCAGTCTCTGTACCTATGATTCCCTTTACAGCCCCAACACTCCATGGGTGGAGGTCTTGGCATCTGTTCACTCCCTTCAACTTTCTTGAGCTCTTTAAAATATTATTGTCCCCAAGAATTGTTTTTGAAAAAGGAAGGCTTGCTTCCCTTCTGCCTCTATTCTTTATTAAACCTCTTCTGGTCATCCCAAGCCTTCCGAAAGGTAGGCTTTTCTCTTTGTTGTTCATATAGGCATTTTTCCCTTCTTATGGTTTCTTCCATGGTCTTAGGATCATTGTATTGAATTTTGTCGCCAATGGAAGGTGGCAGTCCACTCAGATACCTCTGAATTTTAAAAACTTCCTCTTTGATGAACGGAACATACTTCAGTAGTTCCAGAAAACTTCGTTCATACTCATCAATGGTCATACTGCCCAACTTGAGTTCAAAGAAATCCTTCATCTTTCTGTCATAATATCTTTTAGTCAGGTAATTCTTCTCGAAATACCTCTTAAACTCCTTCCACGTGACCTCTTTCTCTCTGATGTAATGCACTTGCACAAACTGATCGCACCACATGGACGCTTTTCCTTCAGCTGGTACATTGCAATTCTACCTTCTCCACAGGCAGAATAATTCTGCAGTTGGAAGTATTTCTTCATGCCCAGCGACCATGTCTCGGCATCTTCCTCCTTCTTATGTTCTTCATCGAATGTTGGAGGTGTAATTTTATTCATCTCTCCTTTCAATTCCTCCCTTCCAGATTTTTTATGTTTTCTGGTAGGGGACGGGCTCGAGCTGCTGTGTGTCTCCCTGTCCGAATGTTTTTGGGAGCAACTGTGATGTCAGCTACCACTCCTCAATCTACTTCTTCTCCCATGATTTATGCGACTCTCTGTCGTACTTGAGTCTCTTCTCTTCTCAAGTTTCTTCTCTATTCTTTCCAAGCGCTTCAAGAATTTTAAGTTTAATTCCCCTTGTCGATCCCTGACTTTCATGAGCTTTTGGCTATCAGCTCGCCGCTCCTTGGCCTCTCTTTGCAATCCTTCAAGTATTTTCATTATGTTTCCTTCCTTGTCCATCTCCTTTCCATGCCCACTAGAGTTCGATCCTTCGACTCCTAGGTTAACATCCTTTCCTTCCCATACATCTTCCATTTCAGGGGTAATTTTCACTCTTCCCCACTCCATAATTGGCGTTGATTAACTGGAGTTTTGGCCTTCGTTGAACTCTGCACATGCACTGTGCAATTGAATTCAAAATTTGTCAGGACATTAAACTTTATGAATAATCCACAACATTTATAACTAATACGAACAAGAACGAAAGACATTTCAACTTCACAATGTTTTTTGAGCTCTGTTTGGCTCTGTGTTTTTCGGGTGTCCGAAACTTCAATTTCCATTATTTCGGGACTTTCAGGACCTTGAGTTTCAGTACCCAGACTTCGATTTTAGGAACTTCCATCTTCTTGGCATTTTAGTACTTCAAGTTTTGGGGTTTCGGCCCACGAGGCTTTCAGACCCGCTTTGTTCTCCAAACCCTGACTTCCAAAATTCCGATTCACTCTACTCTACGGTTCACAGCACAGCTGTCGCCCACTATCATTATGGAACGTGGAAAGTTCATGCGGTTCCACGTCACTTTCAACGACATCATCGGGTCCCACCTTTCTCATCTTATCTTCACACTCGCTAGCACGTGATGCTCTTCAGGTGTCTACGGGGTACATCTTTCCGACTGAAGTTTCGGGTATCGGGGTTTCGCAGTTTTGAGTTTCTGATACCAATTTGTAAGACCCTTTGTGTGCTATCCCTCCTAGCTATGCCCTGGTCCACGTAACCGCTACCATATGACCTCAGTCAAACCTCTGCATCGGAGTTTCAGGGTTTTCAATGTCAAAATACAATCGTCCCCAAGACTCGCGATTCTCCGATTCCCGACGTGCCTTATCCTCAGCTAGCCCTCCTGGCTATAGCTTCCAGCCAATGTGACCATCACCCTATGACCACAACCTTACCCCTCGAGGTTTCAGGGTTTGCGATGCCAATGTGCATACGCCTACAGAATTCCTGACTCCTCAAATTCCGACTCTCTCTGTCGTGTGGATAGCTGGTCTCCACTATGGCACTGTCCTCAGCTCTGATGTGTTGACAGCTGTCCCCCACTCATCGGGGTTTCACGTTTCACGATTCCAAAGTGCATAAACCCCACGTCCACGAGATTCCCGATATCCCGATGGACCAAACATCGATGGATGGCTTCCTTATCGGGACCTTTCCCTATGGCGTCGATGGTTTCCACGAGTCCCTTATCTGACGGAAGGTCTCGATTTCTCTGGGTTTTCGTGACTTGTGATGTCCCGAGTTTCTTGTCCTCAGGAACTCTGATACACCGATTTTCCTGATGCACCAAAGTGTTGACGGGTGCTTGTTCTCCACCACGTGTCTCTCTCCAACGGACGGCTCCAGATCTCGCCGGATCTTTCGCCTCTAGTCTCAGAGGTTTAACCTTCCGACATCTCTCGAATGATCCTACGGCTGATGGTTTTTCCGGCTGAGATCTGACGGTTCTAACACCATTGGTGTAGAGATCTGTCTCCCTGTGGTCATAGACCACACCGGCTGTGGTTTCATAGCACCGCTATACCTCCTGAGCTTAATAAAAAAACTCGTCAAGTGTCCCCTTGACACTTCGGAGCAAACCAGGGTCCGAAATTGGTCCTCCCGACTCAATTTCCCCTCGCATTCTCAGTCCAAAGACTGCTCCACTGGCCCATCTAGGCTCAGTGTCAAAACCTTCGCTCTGATACCAATTTGTAGTGTACCTTTTTGCTTACCTAGGCTTTTAGCGCACTATGTAACAATCTATACACACTTTTCACATAACACATATAGTCCAGTATATACTCTACATGCATTTAAACAAGTAAACAAATTCTACACAGAGTATTCATATGAATTATTGCCATAATTAACAATCAATAGTACTTCATACTAATTCATTTACACAGTGGAAAACATGATAATATATACAACACATTCATGTGGAAATGTGATAAGAACATAATTAAATACTTATCTTGAAACAGTGGCGAAATCCACCAACCAAATATAGGCCTTCCACGAACCTCCCAGCCATAGACCACACTGCTTCTCAACTCAACAGTGGGTCACCCATGAGCTGGGACTGAGCTCCATCCCAGGGCAAGGAATCCAAACTCAGGCTGAGGTTACAGGGAAAACAATCACTCACAACCACCAGGAAGGAATTCTCTCCCAGGAATCTCCCACGCTCACTGCCCACAGACCCTCATTCCCCACATGCTTGTTCCACCCCAGGAGAGTGCACCTTCTCTGTCACCTGGACAGTCCTTCGACTGCCAGTCTCCCTTACCTTGGGTTATAGGAACAGACCGGACCAGAAGTCTCCAGGTTCTGTAGGTACTACAGGGTTCCTTCCAGGAGCTCTCTCCTTCCTCTGCGCACTCTCTCACCTCGAGGAGTCACTCACAGGCCAACAAGCCTCACGCAGTCTAGTACTGCGTGGCCACAAAAACCCATGGGGAAAACAGGCAAAGGCTTCCCAAACCGGTTCAGTAGTCACAGGATGATCTCATGGTCATGTTTTCGAAACAGGGACACCACGCACAAGTTAGCTCAGCTTTTCCTGAACAAACAAGGATTCTTCCACTCGAGTCCAACACAGGCTTCATGTTCAGGAAATGCGCTCCCAGGTTTTATTAGAACCAGACACAGACTCCACAGTTCTGTACAGGAGTGTACACAGATTCTTCAGGACAAACATAGGCTTTCTTTTATGTATCAAAATTACATGAGGGTCTCTTGCAGACTGGCTCCTATAGCTCTGGCTCAAGGTAGTTGGGTCGATTGGAGGAGGAGAGACCTTCTCACGGCTCGTCCCATCCTTTTAGTCAATGCGCCAGGGTTGAAACTTGTCACCCAGGGGACTGCATGTGTTCACCAGCACGCGTTCCTCCCACCACTTGGGAAATCATGTGGCCTTCCAAAAGGACTTAGGATAAAAACATATGATGCAAATGGCTTTTGAAATAATATTAAAATATTATTTCCAGGTTTAAGCCCCCCCTAGGCTTAGCCCCTAGGCTCAACACTCAGCCCCTTTCCTACCTTTCAGCCCCTAGTTCCTTGCCCACTCTGTGGACACTCAGTCCCCCTTCACTCATTCATCGTGGTCGATCTGCACTAGCGGTGTTTATATTTTATTAATCGATATGTATACATACAAGTACATAGGCAGGCTCTTGGCCTTCAACACTTAGGCTCCTTGCCCCAACAAACACATAAGCCTTCCATCTTATACAGAACTTGGCTCACCAGCCTATAGAACACATTTACAATTCATTGTATATATCATGATCTGTAACGGGGCTCGGCCTTCGGGACACTACACATCTCCTGCTCCAATTGAAGCTGACAAAGACACCCAGTTCATTGAGAGGATCCAACACATCTACCAACAGGTTCAGGATATCCTCCAAAAGTCCAATGACAAGTACAAACAATGCCATGATCAACATCAGCTACCACATAAGTTTCAGGTGGGCGATAAAGTTTGGTTGCACTTGCAGAAAGAAATCCTTATAGGACCCCATCAAAAGCTTTTCCCACTCCATTATGGGCCATACACTATCACCAAGGCCATGGGGGATAATTCTTTTAAGATCCACATTCCTCCTTTCCTTGGCTTGCACCGAGTGTTCAATGTGGATCTCCTTCACCCTTATTTCCCACAATTATTGGACACCTCAGAAGTAGCAGAACAATTAACACTAGCAGATCTCAACCTTGAATGAATACAATAGGCATCCAATGATCATATTGTGGACACACATATCAAGGGAACTCGACAACAAAGGATCCAGCTTTATCGTTTCATCAAAGCAGTGCAACTCCTGCACCAAGGCAAGTGGCTCACCCGGGTCCAAATTCAGCAGAAATTTCCTCATATGATGGGGGACCTCAACGCAATGGATACCATTTATTCCTAAGGATGGATGATTGATCCATATGGATATCGGTGGCTGCCCACCTTTTCCAACTGGCTCAAAACAATTTTTGGCAATTTACTATTTTTAGCAGTTTTAACTTTCGAGGCCATTTTGAGGGCGTAAATGAAGGTTTTTTTGGATAGAGATCCTCAATGATAGCTGAAGGAATTATTGATCCACCAAAATTAATCTCCTCGGTGATACCTTTCCAATGTGCTATCACATGCCTAAAATAGAGATCGTATGCAAAAGTTTCGACCGCAAGAAATTGATGCACTAACTTACCCAAACGGGGCCCACATGACTTTTGGCACTTCATCTCCTAGGGTTAGGTTTTTGGATTTCTAGGATTTTTGGCATTCTTGTTTATTGTAAAAATGGCTTCAAAGCCTCATTGTAATCTTCTTTTTGCGAATGTGCATAGTCGTCACATCTCTTCTCAGAGATAAGCTGCCACCATTCTAGCAAGCTTGTTTCCGCTACATTTTACAGTTTCGGCTTATTTCGTTATTGAATAGAAAACCAATTTTATAGTATCGGTTATTTTGTGTTAATCACCTGTTAATAATCTGTATTCATTTCGTTCTGCTCATAAAATCCAGATCAGTTTGTCATATTGTGACATTGTGTTGTGTACATCACAATGTGACAATGGGTTATGTTTGTCACATTGCAACGTTTGGAAAGGTTTGGACCTCTGTGACGTTTGAATGGTAATACTACTTCTCTGTGGTTTTGAAATTATTTCTCTGTGGTTTTGAATGGGAATACTACTTCTCTGTGGTTTTGAAATTATATCTCTGCGGTTTTGAACAAGAATAATACCTTCTTCTTCTTTTTTTAATTAAGGAGATATTTTATTTATAAGATTATATATCTTAGGTTTTGAACAGGAATAATTCTTCTCTTTGATTTTTACCTTTTTTACCCAGAATAATCTGTGTAGTCTCTCTGGACTTCTCTGTCGTTTTCAGAAATTATTTTTGGCTTGTTCAACGGGTTGAGCAATTCGACATCTGAAATGAGGTGAGTCAATTTTTACTTTGATTCAATTTTAATTTTACGTAAAGAGATTTAAATATTTTTTATTTATTATTTATTTTAAGTTTGATAAGTAAAATTTGATTTGAGAGATAAAGTCAATCCATAATAATAATTGTTACATCAATTTTTCTCTTCTTTTCAATATGAGCACTCCACCATCTATTCCAAAAACTCATCCTAACAAGGGAAGCCCCCCCAAAATCACCCTAGAGATCCTTTACGATTATATGGAATCAGTAGAAAAAATAAGAGAAGAGAGAGATGCCAAAATCCAAATAGAGTTAGAAACATTAGAAAAAAGGAGTGAAGAAAGAGACGTAAAACTCCAAATAGACCTAGAGGCAATGATTGATAAAAAAATGAAACCATTCAAACTGAAATAGAAGATAGATTGTTAGGGTTCAAGAGTGAATTGCAAACAATGAAGGATAGAATTCAAGAAATGGAAAAACATAAACAATCAACCCAAGAAGGAGGGCTTGAAGAAAGCCACAACTTGAGAGATAGGATTAAAGAGCTAGAAGAAGAATTAACAAACAATTTGACCCTCGGTAATATGGAAAAGAAATTGGATATCAAACCCATCAAAGAGGAAATGAAAACTATAATCGAACTAGACCATGAGCGTCACAAAAGAGTCTTGAACCTCATAATTTTTGGTATAAAAGAACAACAAGAGGAGGATACGCTAGCAATAGTAAAAGAAGAATTAAAAAATAAATCATAAATTGATACAAATTACCTCATAGAAGCAAAGAGGCTAGGAAAAATAATTGATCACAAAGATAGGTTGATCTGTGTCAAAGTAAGTTGTAATGACCATAAATATAGCATACTTAGTAAATCTCCAAGCTCAAGAGGGTCAGGAATATTTATAAATGAAGACCTCATTCCCGAAGACCAAGTTGAATTAAGGAAGGAAGTTCAAAAGGTAAAAGAAACCAGGAAAGAAGGAAAATGGGAAATAATTAGAAATCAAAAAGCTATTGTTAGGGATAGAGACCAGAAGGATAATAATAAATAGGAATTTGGGACACTCGAGATCCTTTTTTGGAATTGTCATGGCTTTCCATGGCAGAAAGGTCCTATGATAAGTTGGATCCCGAGTGATATTGATATTATCTGTCTAGCTAAAACTTGGGAGCATGAGGAGTCTAAGGTCTCTAGCATGGAGGGATTTGTCTTGTGGTTGGCATGGAACACAAAATCCCACCATCTTGTTACCTTTAGGATCATTGCAGAGGAGTTCTGCAATACTAAAACCAATCTTTTTTGTTGTTTTGTTGACTTTAGAAAATCTTTTCACTTGGTTCCTAGGAAAAAACTTTGGAATAGGTTGGAAGAGATAAAAGTGCCTTTCGAGTTGAGGGTTGTTTCAATAAGGATGTATGAGAATGTTATTGCTAAGTTTAAAAATACTGAGGGCTGGTCAAAAGATATTAACTGCAATATCAAAGTCAAACAAGGTTGTTCCTTGTCCCCTGCCCTTTTTGGCATATACATTGACAAGTTAGAAGAATGCTTCGAAAAATTAGGTTGTGTCGGCCCTACTCTCACTGGTATAGTCATAATTCTTCTTCTCTATTTCGATGATATCATTCTTGTGGCAAGGAGTCCCCATGATCTTGAAAACCAACTAAGAATCCTCAAGGATTTTTGCTTCAATATGGGTATGACTGTTAATACTGATAAGACTAAGGTAATGATTATTAAATCCAATAAGATATCTTATGATAACTTTGTATATGACAACAACAACTTGGAGGAAGTGAATTCATACAAATATATTGGAATTGATATTCACCACAAGCTCAATTGGAATTATAGCATTCAGAAAAGGATTATTGGGGGATGAAAAGCTTATTATGGGTTTGAAAACAATTATAAATCTACCGATCTTTGGAGTTGGGATAAGAAGAAACTCCTCTTTGACACTCTTGTTACACCTGTTATTCTTTATGGATGTGAAGTCTGGGGCTGTAGTATCTCTCGTGAATCCTACATAATTATAGAGAAAATACAAAAGAATTTTATAACCTATAATCTCAAAATTAAAGGAAATACACCCTATCCCATCCTCCTTTTAGAAACAAGCCTCTCCCCCATTGAGAGGATGGTTATGACTAGGTACCTGTAATGTCCCTTTCCAAATTGGATCTCCGGAGAAGAGGCTTAATGGTATAAATTGCCCCGTTAGACTATAGCCAGGGCTAAATAGGGGTAAACAAGGTTACTAGAGGTCACTCCAATCACAGGTGTTATATTCAGAAAGTGACATTGAGCTAAAAAGGGTTAAAAGCGCTTTTAAGTCATTATGAGCTAAAAATAGAAGTCAACAGTGAATTAGGGTTTCATAATGATTTAGGGTTTTGGAAAGATATAAAGTAAGGGTCAACGACCTAATTCATTATTATGAATATTATGACTTGTCATTGAGGAGAAGAGGCACATCTCATGAGAGATATCTCAGTGGATTCCAGGAGGAACACACCAGTGGATGATTTCGGTGTTGAGAGACACACCTTAGTCACCAAGAATATCAATCAGGTCTTCCATCATTCTTCAGCAACAGTTACACAGTGTTCAACAATAAGGTCACATTCATCCAGAGTGAGGGCACAACTTCTGAGAGGGTTTTTAGTCTACTTATCCCATCCAGGGAGAATTCTGAGATTTCCCTTTGACCCATTTGAGAGGAGGGAAAGGCGCATCTTTTTCCTAGTTTCTCATCATATTTCAATGGAGGAATCAACTGGGATTCATTTTCCAGACTTGGACGTGTGGCACTTTTGGCGGGCACATTTGGAGTTCCAAAGCGAGCATCAGACCAGATTCAGGGAAACCCTTCCGACCCATTTCCCCGTAGACCAAGGTGGTTGTTTTGAGACATATCTCATTCGATTTCGATGGTGGAATCATTAGGATGCATTTTTCCAGAAGAAGAGCGGTGAATTCCCCAGGGGTATCCATCTGGGGTCCAGATTCATTAGCAGAGGGGTCTGATAGATAGCAATAGTGAGGACTAGAGCAGGGCGCATCATTTGGGGTAGTTTCTATGCCATTATGAGAAGTATATCTCCCAGGGTGAACTTTATGACTTCCATTAGTTATCGTCAGAGATTCCATAGTCCCAACACATCCATTGATTCCACAGTGCTCCCATATTTCGAGTATTATATTTTAGTTGCTTATTTGTATTTTGGATAATATCCCTTGTCTATTTATCTAGTTGAGTATTGTCAGTTTATTCAGCCTCATTCGACCATTTTGTAATCCACAGAGATATCATAATACAAAATTTCCAGTCCTTTGTCACATTTATTATTTTTTATGATCATTTCTATGTTGTAAACCATTGATCCTACACACACATTAGAGGCGTTTCCTAGACTAGCCAAGTCAGGAACATTACAGTGGTATTAGAGCTTTAGTCGTGCCAGCCTGTGACTAAAGACAATGAGTGCAGTAGAAGACCAAGAGGGCTATGAACACGTAAGTGACGAATATTTCCCTTACAACATGCATAAGGAAAGAAGGCATAGGCTTGATTTACCCCCTTTTCCTCCTAGCTCAGAGGAAGAGGAAGAGGCACACATAGAAGCAGAGAGAAGGGTACAGCATGAGGTTGAGCGCGAGGTAGAGAGGATGCTAGGAGACAGATATGAGCGACTAGAGGGCAGTGGAAAGGCCCCCGTATATCCAAAGACATATTTCATGCAGGTTATCGATGATAAGTTATCTATTCAATGGACCATGTCTCAGTCCTTGGAACAAGTGGTTGATAGATTGGCTAGAGTGGGCACCCCAAACACACAAGTCCTGGATGCAGCATAGGGGAAATCAGGAGAAGGAAGTAGACCCCAGTCACCCTCTCACATATACACCTTTTCTAGTAGGATTCCCAGACCCCTTTTTCCTAGTTTCTAGAGGGAACCCCTGGTAGTAGCAACACCACCGATAGCACAGAGGCCACCCACTCATGCAGATGACATTGCAGATTATAGGAGGGAGTACACAACATTGGGTCATGACTTCCATTAGGACATGACCTTAGTCGAGTACTGTGGACTCGGACTCAGGAACTACCCCAGAGAGCCACAGAGGGGAGGACCACAACAACAGCAGGGGTATAACCTCGATTTCATCCGAAAAGTTGGGAAACTCACAATCCATTCTTTCAATGGATCGTCCAAATTCACTGCGAGATCTTGGGTACAGAAGCTAGACACATATTACAAGCTCAACCAGATGACCAAGATAGAGGCCATCGGTTTCGTGACCTTACACTTGGGGGGTGAGGCACACGAGTGGTGGTACCATGGACTAGTGACATTGGGTCATAGTTGCATCACCTCCTATCGGGAGATTACAGATAGGCTCATGGACAAGTTTGACAGGAAGGATCCCAAGATACACTTCAGGGATCTAGTCGAGTTGAGACAAACTTGCACAACAGAAGCATTCATCACATAGTTTGAGTAGGTAGTCGTGGTAGTGACATATATATCAGAGCCCAGGTGGATCATGTTATTCATATAAGGACTCACAGAGACTTTGAGAGGACGGGTGAAGGCATATAGGCCTCCCACTTTGTAGGATGTCATCCTTCGCAGTCGATATCTGGCAGACTCAGTGCCAAAGACTAAAACTTTCTCCAAACCATTTGTGCCCCAGTGGGATCGAGATAGGAATCCATTCCAGAGATAATGGAATGGAAAGGAGAAGCTGGATGATGAGACTAGGCAAGGGATTATGAGGAAGAATCTTTGCTTCAGCTACAAAAATCCTTGGGTCCCAGGCCACCGGTGCATGGGAAAGGGAGAGATTCATTATATTGAGGTAGCAACAGATAGCGTGGAAACTGAGGAGGAGGAGTAGGATAGTGGATCCACTAGTTCAGAGGAGGATTCAACACTAGCAGAGGAGAATCCTTCCTATAGACCATCGACACCGGAAAGATCCCATCCTCTAGTAGTCCCACAACTACCAGAGCAGGCTAATAGGAGGAAACCAACAAAGGGAGGAGTCATAATGACCCTTTCCGGTGTTCCCAGGTATGATACCCTCCATATCAGAGGGATTATTCAAGGGCAACGAGAAATTGCCTTGATAGATGGTGGGGCCACCCACAACTTCATCGACACCTCACTAGTATTGAGACAGACACTTCAGACAAAGGAGTATGAGGGGTTTGATGTTGCGATAGAAAATGGCCACACAGTGGAGTGTCTAGACAGAGTTCCAAACTCATAGATGAAGTTAGGAAACTACACAGTGATAGACACATTTTATGTGGTTGACCTATCAGACACAGATGTGGTGTTATGAGTTCAGTGGATGATTACCTTGGGAAAAATCACTACCAACTACGAAACCTTGGAAATGGGTTTCAGAGATCAGGATGGGAAGAAGGTTGTTCTAAGAGGTATGTTGATAGGAGCACCCAGGAAAGTTTCATCCAAGAGGATGGAGAGGATATTCAGACATGGGGAGGTAGCATATGACACATAATGCTTTATCATTACTCAGAAGGATTCATAAGGTCAACTAAAGTACCATACAAAGATCAAGAATTTATTGGGACGACATCAACAGGTCTTTGAGGAAATTCCACTAGGGAGACCACCTGACAGGGGGTTTGAGAACACCATTGAGTTGGAGGAGGGGTCCAAACCTATGATCATCCCCCCCTATCATCATCCTAAGAGGTTCAAGGATGAGATAGAGAAGGAAATCAAGGAATTGTCAGTGATGGGACACATCAGACCAAGCAACAACCCATTTGCTTCTTCCGTTGTCTTAGTTTTGAAGAAGGATGGCACCATGAGGATGTGCATTGATTACCGAGCCTTGAACTAGAAAACCATCAAGAACCGATACCCTATCCCACGCATTGATGAGTTGATGAATGAACTTCACGGGGCAGTTTTCTTCTCAAAAATTGATCTACACTCTTGATATCATCAGATCAACATCCGAGAGTAGGACATAGAGAAGACGACATTTCAATGTCATTTTGGACACTTTGAGTTCATGGTTATGCCATTTGGGCTAACCAGTGCACCTGCTACATTCCAGTCTTGCATGAACCATATATTTAGGGATCAGTTAAGGAAATCAGTCTTTGTTTTCTTTGACGACATATTGATCTATAGTTGGTCATGGAAAGATCATATGAGGCACTTGGATGAGGTATTGAGCGTCATGGAGGCATAGTCAATATATGCCAAAGATTCCAAGTGCGAGTTTAGTATGACAGAGATGCTTTACTTAGGCCACATCATCAGTGAACAAAGGGTACAAGTGCACCAAGAGAAGATTAGGGCCATTCTAGATTGGTTGATGCCCAGGAATGTGACATAATTGAGGAGCTTCTTTGGGTTGTGCAGCTATTACAGGCAGTTCGTCCAAGGTTTTTCTCAGGTTGGAGCACCTATGACAGATATTACCAAGAATGGGGCCTTCATATGGACTAAGAAATCAGAGGAATCCTTTGATCACATGAAGGAATTCATGGGCACTTGTTCAGTGTTGGAATTACCAGTCTTCACCTTGCCATTTTTACTAGAGTGTGACACATTCGATGAAAGGATCAGTGCAGTTTTGATGCAGGGAGGACACCCCATTGTATTCAAGAGATGGAATCTTAGTGAACCTAAGAGGTTGTACTTCATTTTTGACAAGGAAATGTTGGCAATCATGCATGCCTTGACCAAGTTCTGACAATATTTGGTGGGCAACAAATTCGTGGTCAAGACCGATCACAATAGTTTGAAGTATTTCCTTGAGCAGAAGGACCTGAGTGAGAGCCAACATAAATGGGTGACGAAGGTACATGAATTCGAATTTGACATAGAGTATGTCAAAGGGAAGAAGAACATTGTGTCCAATGCACTATCGAGGAGACTTGTGACATGTTCTTTGATGGAGATTTCAACAAATTGGAAATCCCACCTGTTAGTGGAATATTCCATGAACAAGTTCACTTGTGAAGTGATGGATGGGAAGATATAGGATGACCATTATAGGGTCATTGACGATGTCATATTTTACAAGGATAGAGTCTACTTGGTGCCAGATTCAGGGCTCAAGAAGAAGATCCTCACCACAGTTCATGATTCACCTCTAGCAGACCATTAGGGGTTTTTCAAAACCTATGGACAGATCAAAGAGAGGTTCTCATGGAAGGGACTCAAACAAGACGTTATGAGACACGTCAGTGAGTGTGTGACTTTCCAGCAGAACAAGTCAGAGCATGCTCTTCCAACAGGGCTACTTCAACCACTCCCTATTCCAGAGCAGAAATGGGAGAGTATATCTATGGACTTCATCACAGGTCTACCCAAGGTCTAGGGTAAGGACTGTATCTATGTAGTGGTCAACAGATTGACCAATTTTTCTCACTTCTATGCCATAGAAACAGAGTACAACACAGTTTAGGTATTCGATCTTTTCTTTAGGGAGGTCTTCAGACTTCATGGGTTGCCAAAGAACATCGTCAGTGACAAGGACAGTCGGTTCATAGGGACATTTTGGAGAGAGTTGTTTCGGTACGCGGGGATAGAGTTGACACCTAGCAACAACTATCACCCTCAGACATATGGGCAGAATTGTGTTGTCAACAAGTGGGTTGAAGGGTATTTGAGGAACTATGTAGGAGGACAACAAAGAATGTGGGTAAAGTGGTTACATTTAGGAGAACATTGCTACAACACCACCTTCCACATGTCCATTGGTATGACACCCTTCCGAGCATTATACGGATATGATGCTCCCACTTTGGTAGACTTGGTCTTTAGGGAGAGCATAGCTCCCAAGGCCAAGGATTAGATCATAGAGAGTCAGGAGATTCTCAATTTGTTGAAAGAGAACTAGCAGACAACGCAAAACCGACAGAAGATAGGTGCAGACATGCATAGGATAGAGTGCAACTTTGAGGTTGTATATTTGGTTTTCTTGAGACATGCAAGATTCATAACATGTTCCACGTGTCTTGCCTAAAAAGGGCAATGGGACAATTCATTATCACATCAGAGGAGCTTCCCCCGTTGGATGAGGAGGGGCGGTTGGAGTTAGTTCTGGAGGAGGTTTTGGAGTTCCGGGAGTGGAAACTGAGGAGAAGGGGCATCAGAGAGTGTTTTATTAGATGGAGAGGGATTCTAGTACAAGACGCTACTTGGGAGAGTGAGTAGGTGTTGCAACACCCTAGACTTGTATTGCTTGAGGACAAGCAATTTCATGAAGGGAGGATTGTAATGTACCTTTCCAAATATGATCTCCAGAGAGGAGGATTAATGGTCTAAACCGCCCCGTTAGACTATAGCCAAGGCCATAGAGGGGTAAACAGGGTTACTAGAGGTCACTCCAGTCACAGGTGTTATATTCGGAAAGTGACATTGAGCTAAAAAGGGTTAAAAGCGCTTTTAAGTAATTAAGAGCTAAAAATAGAAGCCAATAGTGAATTAGGCTTTCAACATGATTTAGGGTTTTGGAAAGATATAAAGGAAGGGTCAACTACCTAATTCGTTATTATGCAGATTATGACTTGTCATTGAGGAGAAGAGGTGCATCTCAGGAGAGATTGCTCAGTGGATTCCAGGAGGAAGACACCAGTGGATGATTTTTATGTTTAGAGACACACCCTAGTCATTGGGAAGATCATTCCAGTCTTCCATCATTCTTCACAACAATTACACAATGTTCAATAGCAAGGGTGCATTCATGTAGAGTGAGGGCGCAATTTCTGAGAGGGTTTTTAGTCAAATTATCCCATCCAGGGAGAATTCTGAGATTTCCCTCTGACCCATTTGAGAGGAGGGCAAGGCACATCCTTTTCCTGGTTCCTTATCAGATTATGACTGAGGAATCAACTGGGATGCATTTTATAGACTTGGATGTGAGACACTTTTGGTGGGAACATTTGGGGTTCCAAAGTGAGCATTAGACCAGATTCAGGGAAACCCTTTCGACCAATTTCCCAGTAGATCAAGGCGGTTGTTTTGAGACAAATATCATCTGATTCCGACAGTGGAATCACTAGGACCCATTTTGCCAAAAGAAGAGGGGCACATTCCCCAGGGGTATCCATATGGGGTCCAGATTCATCAGTAGAGGGGTCCAACAGATACCAGTACTGAGGACTAGAGCATGGCGCATAATTTGGGACAGTTTCCAGGCCATTCCGAGAAGTATATCTCCCAGGGAGAACTTTCCAGACTTCCAACAGTTACCGTCAGAGCTACCATAGTCGTAACACATCCATTGATTCCATTGTGCTCCCATATTTTAGGTATTATCTTTTAGTTTCTTATTTGTATTTCAGCTAAGATCCCTTGTCTATTGATCTAGTCGAGTATTATCGATTTATTCAACCGCATTCAATGATTTTGTAATCCAAAGAGATATCATAATACAAACTTTGCATTCCTTTGTCATATTTTTTATTTGTATGATCATTTATATGTTGTAAATTGTTGATCCTACACACACATTAGCAGTTTTTCTTAGACTATCCAAGTCAGGAACATTACAGTACCTAATGTATAATAACAGGTTAAACAACATGGAAGACAAGAGGCTACCTAAAATTGCTTCAAAATCAAGTCATAACCACCATTGAATCAAGCGAGGATGGCATAAAGATGCCCAGTCTTGGATAAACTATTGGGGAATCATGGAAGAAACCATTTTGCAGAAAAAAGATACTATTAAAAAAAACGTCAAATCAAAATTTAAAGAGAAAATGTGTTGTGATAAAGAGTTAGAGGAAAAAACAAAATTAAGGTATTATAAAGATATAATCAACCTTAATCTAGAAGATCAAAATTATCTATTTGTTTTGCCAAGTGTAAATAAAAAAATAAGCATTACTAAGATAAGAACAAATTCTCACGAGCTCCATAGTGAAACTGGGTGTTGGTCAATTCCTAAAATGTCATGGGATGAAAGAGTGTGTCACCTTTGTGACACTAAGAAAGTTGAAGATGAAAAACACTTTCTCTTAGATTGTCCATTCTATACTCATATTAGATCTCATTTTCAAAATATTTATCACACTACCAACCTTCCTAACATCTTAACTCAACAAAATTATGGTGATCTTGGAAAGCTTCTCTTAATGTTTTTTGAGCACAGAAACAAAATTCTAAAAAATCACAAGGAATCACTTACCCTCTTAAGGTCCAATAGACCAATTCGATCTTAATGGACGTTAATCATCATCATCATCATCATCAATTTAAAATCCCAATCCATTTTTTAAATATCTACATTAATTGTTAATTTAAAAATAATAATAATAATAATAATAATACATACATACATACATACATACATACTTACATATATATTTTCTAAGTATCTACATTAATTTAAATTATGTCAAACTCAAAATATAACCAAATAAAATAGGTTTACTTAAAAATAATATAACTTGTTTAATATTTTATATTAAAAATAACAAACTTATTCAACTTATTTAACAATTTATATTAAAAATAACACACTTATTATGTAAATAATATCATATCAATAAAACTATAAGTGTGCCCACCATGACAATAGAGTCAAGTATGTCCCGAATGACATTGAAATAGCGGACCACTTCAGTACCAAATATTATTTTATATCATCAACGCTACCGTGACTAGCTCACCTATTCTTAAAGTCTTTAAGAAACATCTAGGAAGGTACATAAATTGTACACCAAATCCTTTTACGTTTGTAGGGAAAAACTCTTTTACATTTGCAAGTCAAAACTCTTTTAGATTTGTAAAGGGTAGAAATTTATGCAAGGATAAATTGGACAAACACTTTTATTCTAGTGGTTAATTAAAATTTTTAAAATTTTATGATGGAGTTGTTTTTAAAATTGTTGGTTGCACCCATGTTTATGGAGACTATTTCCATTAGTGCAATTGCAATTTAATATTAACAAGTCTTACTTCTCTAGATAGTTGCATGTAGGTTTTGGGTAGTGTTTCTGAATTTTTATCTATTCTTCCCTCTCAACCTTCAATTTTCAATACAATTTCCAAAGAATCCCAGTGACTTGTGAGTGCAGCCTGTGCTATAATATTTGCAACTTACTCAATGTGCTATGCATGCAAGTTGCAAGTTGCAACCTACTATTCACTATCTTTTCTATAAAATTTATAACTTATGTTATATATGTTTTACACATAAATGAGTGTTCGAAGTTAGGAAGTTCTTATTATATTATATTATATATTGTTATTATATTATATTATAATATAAATTGTATAATATATTGTTATTATATTATACCCATCAAATTTAATCACTAATCAAAACCTTATGAACTATGAAACTCTAATTTTAACCTTGCCATAACTCTAATATGAATAACCCTAACTCTAAAAATTTTAATTAGAAATTTTATAAATACATATCAAAAGACTAAATAACACAGGAAGCTTCCAACTAATCTCTTGAAAATTTTCTAAGTCTACCTTAAAATAATCATTAAACTATTTTAACAACCTTAATAGTGAATTGTAATATATA
>JZKD02S1675768.1:58446-69819 GCA_000966675.3 Picea glauca
TTATATTAAAAATAACAAACTTATTCAACTTATTTAATAATTTATATTAAAAATAACACACTTATTATGTAAATAATATCATATCAATAAAACTATAAGTGTGCCCACCATGACAATAGAGTCAAATATGTCCCGAATGACATTGAAATAGCGGACCACTTCAGTACCAAATATTATTTTATATCATCAACGCTACCGTGACTAGCTCACCTATTCTTTAAGTCTTTAAGAAACATCTAGGAAGGTACATAAATTGTACACCAAATCCTTTTACGTTTGTAGGGAAAAACTCTTTTACATTTGTAAATCAAAACTCTTTTAGATCTGTAAAGGGTAGAAATTTATGCAAGGATAAATTGGACAAACACTTTTATTCTAGTGGTTAATTAAAATTTTTAAATTTTTATGATGGAGTTATTTTTAAAATTGTTGGTTGCACCCATGTTTATGGAGAATATTTCCATTAGTGCAATTGTAATTTAATATTAACAAGTCTTACCTTTCTAGATAGTTGCATGTAGGTTTTGGGCAGTGTTTCCGAATTTTTATCTATTGTTTCCTCTCAACTTTCATTTTTCAATCCAATTTCCAAAGAATCCCGGTGACTTGTGAGTGCAGCCTATGCTATAATATTTGTAACTTACTCAATGTGCTATGCATGCAAGTTGCAAGTTGCAACCTACTATTCACTATCTTTGCTATAAAATTTATAACTTATGTTATATATGCTTTACACATAAATGAGTGTTCAAAGTTAGGAAGTTCTTATTATATTATATTATATATTGTTATTATATTATATTATAATATAAATTGTTAAAATGTATAATATATTGTTATTATATTATATCCATCAAATTTAATCACTAATCAAAACCTTATGAACTATGAAACTCTAACTTTAACCTTACCATAACTCTAATATGAATAACCCTAACTCTAAAAATTTTAATTAGAAATTTTATAAATACATATCAAAAGACTAAGTAGCACAGGCAGCTTCCAACTAATCTCTTCAAAATTTTCTAAGTCTACCTTAGAATAATCATTAAACTATTTTAACAACTTTAATAGTGAATTGTAATATATATATATATATATATATATATAATCCCCTTAGTGTAACAAAGTTCAACACTGCAGCAGTGTACTTATTTCACTTTTCCTGTTTATCAGAACATAAGAATAAAGAAGTTTAGGATTGTACAAAATACAATTTAAATATTTTTTTTTTTTATTGATTTGTGATTAAATTTATAAGATATAACCCAATCCTAACAAAATAAAAATCCTAACAAAATAAAAATGAAATGGAAGATCGACATTCGATTAGGAATATGAGTTATCCATTTTTGTTTTTAAATTTAAATTATTTATTTGTAAAAAAAAAAACATTAAAATGATGATTAATATATATGTTCTCCTTTCATCATTAAAAATGTTTTTTGGCTTCTCTTTTAGCACATATTCCATCCAAACGCAAATGCAAAAGTTATTTTTATGTATTTTAACTTACAACAATCGTCATAATATTTATAATAAAATAACTTACAACATTTTATTGAATACGGGTAATGTGATCTTAGATCCCCAATAATCTACCTCGGCCTTGCTCACATTCACGCCCATTCGTCCGTTCTCACTCTCCTCCCAAACTGAACCGATCATGGCAGACACCTCTTCCTCTCTTACGTGATTGAAGCACCCGATTTTCATGTACAAGAGAGCTTAGGTTGTCTTCAGTTTCCTCCTTTCTTTATTCAAAAATGTTCATAATTAAATTAAAATACACCAGTGAATGCCTATATTTATACTTATATTAAAACACCCCTCACCCTATCATTATGAAATATCATGCTTAACTTTTGAGTAATTTTAAGACTTCTAATATGAATGCATTTTGTAAGGTTATTGTTTAATTAATGAATTCTAGTGGTTTCAGATTATATTTACATTAAAGTTACATCTAAGTAGTTGCATGCATGAGTAGTTGCATGCATGAGGATACATAATATCTACTTTGATATGAATGCATGTTGTAAGGTTATTGTTTAATTAATGAACTTTAGTGATTCAAGATTATATTTACATTAATGTTACATCTAATGAGTTACATGCATGAGGATAAACAATATCTCCTTTTATAGTGAGAAATCTATCACAATGTGTGTAAACTATATTTATAGTTTTATAGGTTATAGGCTCATTCTCTATATAAAGTACTTTGTATCATTAATATGTATAGTACAGAATATAATGCATCATTGAGAGTGAATGTTTTACTCCATGGATTTTTTTAGCACCATATATCTAAGCATTGAATCTATGTACATGTTCATTTATCTCTTTGGTTAGTTTAGGTATTTTATCATACAAGGTTTAATCTACCATTTTAACAATTGGTATGACGCCAAACCTTTCAGACTATACCACTACCCCTACAATTAGCTGAAGGTGGGGTGAAAAATCTAGTAAAAAATACATCGAGGTTTACTTGGTGGTGTTGTTGTGCACCTTGATTTGGCGAGTCAAAAATATGCTTATTTATGGACATGGAATTTTCATAGAATGCATGTGTGATGTTCTTAAGAGGGAAACATGATTTTTTTACAAAGAAGGTTTCTACACGGTGCATTGTGCATAACATGTATATGTAGGTTGAAAGGAGAGAGAGAACTAAGTGGAGGTTGTTGTTATGTAGCCAATAATAACTCATGAAAAAACACATATTCAAAGTAATTCCCATGGTTAATGTTGTTGTTTTTTCTTATTAAATTGATCTTATCTATAACAATTGTGTTAAATTGGTTGTGTGGTTGTCGTTTATAAGAGGGATAATCGTGTAGTTGAATACACAAATAAGAGACTGGAGATATTGTTAAGTAGAAAGTTGATCTAGGTGGATATTGGTGGCCACCCACCTATTCCAACTGGCTCATTTTGACAGCTTTTAGTTCAACACGTTTCTTTGTAATGATGACATGTCTTTGTAATTGTGGGTTCTACACTTTTGACATTGTCCTGAAGCCCTACACAACATACAAGTGAATATTGGTGGCCACCCACCTATTCCAACTAGCTTATTTTGGAAGTTTTCATGTCAGTACATCTTTGTGTACTTCCACGACCGTTTTGAGGCCCTAAACAATGTTTTTTTGGCTTTCCATTGTCAAACTATAAACAAAGTCAGAGTTTGATGGCATAATGTGTAGTTCTCGAAAATACCTTTCCAATGAACTATCACATGCATAAAACGAAGGTCGTATGAAAATGTTAAGACCCTGAGAAGTTGAGGTACCAACTTACCCATTGGGACCCACATAAATTTTGGCGTTTCATCTCCTAGGGTTAGATTTTTGGATGTCTAGGGTTTTTGAATTCATGAGTAATTTTAAAAATCCCTCCGGAGCCTCATTGCAATCATTATACTCGGGATAATGCATGTAGCAGCCACAACTCTTCTCAGAGGTAGATACCACCATTCAAGCAAGTTGTTTTCAATTTTGCAGTTTTACAGTTTCATCCTATTTTTTTTATTCAATAGAAGTTATTATTCATTGGATATCTATTGTTGTTCTCTGTATCTCTGTGTTAATGTATTAAATATGTTATTCATTTCGTTCTACTCATAAATCTGGATCAGTGGTATCAGAGCAGTCTGCTCTTCATTTTTATTTTTTTTGTGCATGTCCTTGACAAGATCTGGGTACAAGAAGTTGAGACTCAAACCAGTCGATCCTTTGCAAGATCGGTCATGCTGAGCCCAACAAAAAATCACGGGGGATGAGAAGAAATATGATGGACCAGGAGATCCTTTTAAATTGTTTCTCGAGGAATCCCTTGTGCGACAAATGAACGATATGATGGATAAATTTGCATAGATCATTCGTCGACTGCCCACAAGAGATGCATCTTCATCAAGCGGCCACACAATCCCCTTCAAGGTACAAGTAAAGTTTTATATTCCATTATTTGAAGGACTGATAGTTGCAAATCTTATAGATAAATGGTTGAATCTGCTCGAGGGGTATTTTTCGGTCCACAATTTTTTCGATAGGGAAAAGATTACTTTTGAACTCCTCAAGGTTGTCCCCCATATTAAGGAATTGTGAGATAATTACCCTGAGCAAAGGGCCACATAGGAATCTGCAATATTTGCAATATTCCTTTAGGGATTCCATTAAAGAACAATACTACCATGTTGGAAGCTATGAGGACCAATACACAAGATGGACCACGTTGCATCAAGAAAGGGACCAGACAGTACCATATTTCACTAATATTTTCCAAACCCTTCACACCAAATTGGGTATCAAATACTCTGAATGACATTTGGTCCTCAAATACCACGGTTTCTGCATAGATACATTCAAACAGAAATGGAGTTTATGGACATCACATCATTAGGTGTGGATTATATGTTGTCAAGATCAAGCATAAATTTAAGTAGAAGAGGTGAGAGTTTGGATATGCAAACTCCTCATAGCCAAAGCAGGGAAAAGGCAACCCCAACCCACAAAAAAAGGGGACATAGCAAAGATGGCCACTCTCAAGGCAACCGGTCCAAGCTACAACCCAATAAGGGTAATGAGAAGTCGAAGGACAATGGAAAGTGGTATGAATAGCATAAAATCCCTTGGTACGACACCGAAGAATTTCGCTCCAAGAAGTCACTGGTGGCTGAGCTGAAAGCTTCCAAGTTAGAGGTATATTCTGACTCCGAATCAAATCCAGAAAGAGGGAATTGAATTATCTATGTTGAACCCAGTTCCATTGTCACTACCACCAAATTCTAGCTAAGAAAACTAGAAGAACCAAAGGAAGGGAAATTCCTCTTTCACTCACAGATGTGGGTAAAGTGGCTCTGCTTCATTTCATTATTGATAGCGACAATCAGAAGAACCTAATCTCATCATAGGTCATCAAGTGGTTGCACCTACTGATGACACTGCACCTACAACACTACACCATTGGTTGGCTTCACCAAGGAAGAGATCTTCACGTCAGACAACAATATAATCTTCCCTAGGACATCAATCGCTTCAAAGATGAGGTATTGTATGATATTGCTTTACTTGAAGTTTGTGATGTTCTTTTAGGCCATCCATATTTTTGGAAGTGACATGTTGTGTATGAGTCTACAACCTGTAGTTTTATTATTACTTTGGGTAGACAATTGTACAATATACCGGAGGTAGCGCCGCCTACCTCTATTTCTTTAATATTTTCTAAGCAATGCAGTAAGGTCATTTCACATACTGGGAATTTCATCTTCTTTGTAATCCATTCTCGTAGTGAGAATAAGGTCTCCCCCACATCTTTGACCTCTACACAGACCCTCCCTTTCCAACAAAAGAAAGTGGACGGGATCATGGAAGAGTACAGAGACATCTTCTCCTCATGCACCGAGGTATCGATGCACTTTCAAGTCAAGCATCCAATTGATATAACCCTTGGTGCACCTCTTCCTAATGGACTAGTATAGAGTTACTTGCTCATGGAAAATGAAGAAATCAAGCACCAAATCCAAGAGGTGCTTCAAAATGGGAACATCTGACGCACCTCCTCCCCTTACGGAAACTCAATTGTACTGGTGCAGAATAAATAGAGGACCTGGAGGCTCTGCATTGATTATAAAGCATTAAACAAAATCACAGTCAGGAACCGGTACCCAATTCCCTGAATTGATGACCTTCTTGACCAACTAAAGGGGGAAAAATTATTCAACAAGATTGAACTAAAATCTAGCTACCACCAGGTTCCCATTGAACCAACTGATGTATGGAAGACAAATTTCAAATCTAGAGAAGGTCTCTTAGAATGGCTTCTCATGCCATTTAGCTTAACAAATGCACCAAAAAATTTCATGAGGTTGATGGATGATGTATTGATACCCTTCACAAACTCTTTTGTGGTGGTATATATGGATGAAATCCTCATCTTCAATAGAACTTGGGAGGAGCACATGCAATATATCTAGCAGGTTTTGAGCACTTTGTGGCAACACAAGCTATATGCCAACCTGGAAAAATTCTCCTTTGGCATGAACAAGGTCCAATACTTGGAATACATCATTAATGAGCATGGGGTACATGTGGATCCATCTAAGATCCAAGTCATCCATGACTGGCCAGCCATGACCACACTAACCAAGATTGAAAGCTTCATGGGACTTCCCAACTTCTACCGAAGATTCGTGTTGGGATTATGCTATATTGCATGGGTCCTTAGCCAAATGACCAAGGGTAGTGGCAAAGAAATTTTCACATGGGGGAAGGTACAACAATGAGAATTTGATGATATGAAGCATCGCTTGTGCTCAACTCCAGTATTCTTGTTACTTGATCTACAACAACCATTCGAGATTGAGATTGATGCCTTTGACTATGTTGTAGGAACAATTCTCACTTGGAACAGTCATCCAATAGAATACCATAGTGAGAAACTCTCAGATATCATCTGAAAATACCCCACCTATGATAAGAACATGTGTTCGATTATGAAATCATGTAGTCAATGAAAACATTACATTTTAGGAAAGGAGACAATCATCCATGCCGATCAAAAATATTTGCAGTTCATACATAGACAGGGGAAGTTGAAAAACAACCGCCGTCAAAAGTGGTCCACATACCTGCAATATTTCCATCTCAGCATCAAGTATAATATAGGGAGCACACATTTTCTCGTAGACTGCCTCATTCGACCTCCCATTACTACACTCACCACCGTCCTCCATTCCCATGGGAATGAGACATCTGAGTGGCCCCAACTTTATTAGCATGGCCCTGACTTTGCCATCAACTATCAACTCTTGGTTACAGAAGCAAATATAACCAATTTTCACATTCAGGATGGACTTTTATGCCATCTAGGCCACCTCTGTGTTCCCACAAGAAAGCGTGAAAATATTATTTGGGAGGCTCACTACAGTCGGATGGAAAGTAATTTTGGCATGGAAAAACTTGTGGTTGCACTACCTATGACATTGCCAAGACATCCATCAAGAAGAAAGGATTATACACCCCTCTTCCTACTCCCAAGAGACCTTGTGAATCCATCTCTATGGATTACATTCCCGGACTTCCTTCCACAAAGTAAGGAAATGATTGTGTATTTTGGTGGTTGATCATTTTTCGAAGATGGTCATTCTCACACCCTGCAAGAAGAGCATCATAGCGGAAGATATTGTCATTCTCTTCTTCAAATGGTTGTGGGTCCATTTTGGGATACCACATACCATCATATTAGATCGAGACAACATGTTCCTCAACACATTTTGGTTGAGTCTCTGGTCACTGTTGGACACCAATATCACTAAATCCACTACCGTCCACCCAAAAATCAATGGCCAAAAAGAGGTCATCAATTCGATGATTCTGCACATCCTGCACATTTATAACTCTAAGAATATACGTACATGGGATGAGAGCCTTGCCTATGTTCAACACAACTACAATAGGGCTTTCCATAGCTCCACTGACCATATCCCATTTTAGGTGAGGCTAGGATTCCAACCCTTGGGTCCCATTGATGTTGCACTACCTCTTGTAACCACATAGGAAGAATATTCCCATGTTCAGTATCAGGCCAGCAAAGCCACCAGATTCATTGAGTGGATTCAACACATCTTCTATAATGTACCCAGCCACCCATAGGCTGGGAACGATACCAATATGTAATGTACCCAACCAACGACATGCTGGACACACTATTCCAAAACCTGGCTTCTGAAATGATCTCAAATTCTAATAGAATTTAATCTGAAATCAAGCATTAAATACCCACATGCATTAATCAAGATCCATGCTACAACATAAAATAAATAAACAATGTGTCATGCACAAAAAATGACTAGCAGACATGCACATTATAAATACATATCTCAGAGATAATTAAATACACAATGGAATATACATTATACAAAAAACACATGACAAAGAGAACTTATATTTTCAAGTAAAGATTCACCAATTGGTTGCAAACCAAGGACAATCCTCCGAACCATAGACATTGTTGTTATTTGTTAGGGTCCTAACCCGCACATTGGTAGAACAATATATTCGAATGTAATAAAGGTCAATATTAATAAGGCATTTCAATAAAATAGAATAAGGCAGATGTAAGAAGACCTAATAGAAGCTTCTGCTTCTAGAAGGATCTTCCTCTAGATGCTTCTTTTAATAGACATATTTAGTATAAATAGGAGTCGAGGGTATGAGAACCATAGCTTGGATAATATTATAATAGAGCACTGCTCAACTAGAGGTTTCCCCCTCAAAGAGACCTGTGAACATTGCTTTCAGAATCAAAGTGTTATTTTTGTTGTTGTTCTTATATCATTTCAGTGCTACTGTGGTGATTTTTCTAGTTATATTGTTGTTATTCTGCCATTTCTAGCATTTTATTTATGTTCTGCATACTTTTTATATTTGGTATATTACAAGTGGTATCAGATAAATTTCCTCGGCAGAAAGTGTGGGTTAATTGTTTTTCAGGGTAGAGACATATTCCGACGTCTTTAAGCCACAAAAATCTGTCGTTACGCGCATAAACCCGTGGTTGAGGGATTCATACACGTAGGAAATACAAGTGGTACTTAATCGTAGATATGTTGGCCACCCTTGTAACCCCTGTTGGTACCCCTTCGAGTGGTAGCGCATCAGACAACACTTGTGTATGGATCGACCTAGATTACCTGAAGCCCTCTTTAGATAAATCAATTGGCCGCCTGACTACTATAGTGTCACCGAGAACAAAACTCAGGAAGATACTCTCTAGTACCTGGGTAGTCGAGTAGTACGGTTAAGGGTACGGTCTATCCTCCTTAGTTAGTGCCCTGACATATTGGGCCAAGTAATACTGTTGGACCCCACACGTATATCAGAGAGCTATAGCATAGGGAAAACCCTTGTATGTAGAACCCTTGAATACCTAACCCTTGGGGATAGAAACATAAACAAATTAAAATAGACAAGATCTATTACCGCGCAACTGTGTTTGGGTTTCCAAATCACTACACATTTCTTCCTAATTAAGCATTTGGACATTCCATCACTGCAATATTCTTCAGACCGGAGTATAACTCCGCAGGTGAAAAAAAAAAAGTCTAGAATTTTTTTCACCATTATTTGAGACCTATTCCATTGGATTCATCTCTTTTCCCTTACAAATTTCATCCATATCATTTTTCGGCAAACGTTTTGACCCCACCCACCCCTTTTGAGTTCCCCCATCCTCATGGCCCGTACATGTAGCCAAGACTTGGAAGCTCGCTTCAAAACCTTGCAATCTGGTCTCATCAAGACCCAACAAGAAGTGAAACAACTCAGTGCCAATGTTGCCACCATCAATACAACCATGTAGTCCTCAATGGAGGAAATCAAACAAGACCTCACCACCTAGCTTGAATCTGTCTTTTCGACACTCTGCACCAAACTACATATCCCTACAGATAACCCTTTCTCTTCTTCACCTCCACATACTGAAGGTGACCATTCCTCTCATTCCCATAAATTTCAGAACCATCACTTTCAACATGACCTACGCCTTCCACAGGTGGATGTGACCAAATTTGATGGCTCAGACCCCACTGGTTGGGTAACCCAAATGGAACATTATTTCTCTTTATACAACATTACATATGACTTGGACAAACTCTTGTATGGTGTTCTCCATCTAGATCAAGAACATTAGCAATGGTGGCAATGGATAAAAACTTCTTGTCAAGGCTATATTGCTTGGACACACTTTTTGGCAGAGCTTTATGAATGCTTTGAAACTGACATCAACCATTTGGGTCATTTGACAAAGTTGAAACAATTAGGAACAATGGAAGAATTTATAGCTACATTTGAGCGCCTGACTTTTAAAACAGAGGGTATGTCTGATGCCTTTTTTCAAGAGTGTTTTATTAGCAGCCTCAAGGATGAGATTTGAGCCCATGTCCTCATGGCTCAGCCTCAAAGTTGGATGGAGGCTACTAAAAGAGATAAATAATCACAATAGGTTGTATCTTCTCAAAATTGAAAACCCTCCTTTATCCCTCGCCCTAAACCAATAAATCCCACTACTCCCTCTTCTCCACTAAAGATCCAAAAATTGACCAGGGCTGAAATAGTTGAATGCCAACTCAAAGGCCTTTGTTATAACTGTGATGAAAATTTTTTTACGGGCCACAAGTGTAAAGAACAAAATATTTTTATGGCCATCTCCGAGGATATTTCGGAAGAGGATGTAGAAACTCCCCTTGTGTCTAAGTCACTTGAATCCACTGACATAAGCCCTCCCTCAGACCCTCTTGAAGTAGAACCAGTCATTTCCCTCAATGCTTTCACTGGCTTCTCTGCTCCCCAAACCCTCAAGCTAATCAGTTACATCAAGCATCGGAAGGTCATCATTCTAGTTGATAGTAGTAGCACCCATAATTTTATTCATCGTCGCATTTCCCAAGAAACTCATTGCTACATCCATGCTGTCAATAATTTCCAAATCATGATTGCCAATGGTGGTTCCATAAAATGTGGAGGGTGTTGTGAAAATGTGCGTCTCCAAATTGGTGACTACCATCTGAAATCCCATATGTTTTCTATCGACATGGGAGGTTGTGACATTGTGTTGGGTGCAGACAAGCTAAGGAATTTGGGTCCCATTCTCATGGATTTTAATGACCTAACCATGCAATTTGACCAGGAGGGCCAACAATATATGTTCCAAGGCATCACTGCCGATTCACCTGAGATCATTAGTTCCCATCGCATGGAAAAGCTTCTCAAAAAAGGTCATTTTGGTGTTATCACCCAACTCCATGCCATACAAGCAATAGAGACACCCTCAATCCTGCAAGACCTCCAAGCCATCCTTTCTAAACATCAATTGGTCTTTTCCACTCCCCAAGGACTCCCTCCTTCCCATGGTGTCCATGATCATTCCATTCCCCTTGTACCTGGAATCCTTCCTCCCAATATATGTTTGTATCATCACTCCTTTTCCCAAAAAAATGAAATTGAGAAAATGGTCCAGGAAGTCCTTAATGCAGGCATTATCTGCCCTAGTACGAGCCCCTACTCTTCTCCTATGGTAATGGTCCTGAAGAAAGAAGGTTCTTGGTGAATGTGTCTTGACTTTTGTGCCCTCAACAAACTTACCATCAAAGAAAAATTCCCCATTCCTGTCATTGATGACCTCCTAGATGAATTGAGTGGCACCCAATTCTTCACTAAAATTGATCTTCGTTCAGGCTACCACTATATATGTAAGAAAGAGGAAGACATTCCCAAGACTGCCTTTAGAACTCATGAGGGCCACTATGAGTTTTTGGTCATGCCCTTTGGCTTGTGTAATTCCCCCTCCACCTTCCAAAGCCTCATGAAT
>JZKD02S1675768.1:78694-100194 GCA_000966675.3 Picea glauca
TGTATTCTGTAGGTTTGAAGATTTGCATCCTTTACCTTCTCATTACCCTCATAACTGCTAATGAGTTTGTCCCACATTTCTTTGGCAATTCCTAGGTGCATAACTTTTACGAATTTTGCTTTTGCAAACCCACTCAAGATAGCATTCATAGCCTTAGCGTTGAAGCTAAATTCCAGTTTGTCATCCTTATTAGCTAGCACAACTGGCTTTACATAAACAATATCTACCACATCCCAGACATCTGCACCTAAAGCCATTATGTAGGTTCTCATTCTAACTTTCCAGAAGGCAAAATTTGTTCCATTGAACAGAGGGGCCTTATTGGTTGAATTTCCTTCATGGCTTGACATGTTTAAGCTCTAGGATCTACCCTTATATAAAAGGGGCCCACTCTGATACCAATTGTTGGACAACTAAGAGGGGGGGGTGGTGAATCAGTTGTCATCGTTCTTAAACAATCATGCTTCTTTTAAAATCTTTACAAGGCACTCAATGATGATCAAAATAATGCAGAGAAATAAACAAAGGCACATTCAACATCAGTCACATATATGAGAAAGACAGAGACAGATAATTCCCGAAGAAACCCATACAGAGTAAAAACCTTTTTTTCTTTATATGATAAGTATTATCTACATTCTTTACATTATCATACATATGAGCACCAACTCATTGTGAGGCTACAACCTCTATTTTTTCAAGATGCAACTTGTTGAGAGAACCAACTCTATGTTTTCTCTAGCACCCACTAGAAGGAAGCACCAACCCCCTAGTTTCTCTAGCACCAACTAGAAGGAAGCACCAACTCCCTAGTTTCTCTAGCACCAACTAGAAGGAAGCACAAACTCCATGCGTTCAAGAACCCACTTGAACCTTTGAGGACACCAGTCCTCCCTAGCACCTACCAACCACCCTGGTATATAAATTCCTTATTACTAAAACTTATTACAGCGATATAAAGTTATTCAATGGCTTACCATCCTTGTCATTGTTCTGTTACACTACTCTTCTATGTCTGCATCAGTGTCTTTTGCATGCCCCTTTCACTGTCTGTTCTTCTACCTTTTATGCTATGTGCGCCATCTCCATTCACTGCACAGTTCCTCTTCTGTTCAATTCAGCTGCTGCACTCTCCTCCTTCTTTACGCATGAATCAACTTCAACAACAGTAACCACAACAACTCCAATAGCAACCCCATCTCTTCTCTGTACCGTTTACTTATAGCTTATGTGTTATTTGTGCATGCAATATGCGCAATCCCTCTGCATACTCACACCGCGTCGATATTCTCCACCTCTCGAGTGCTCTGCCTGATCATCATAACTCTTCAGCTTCTCTGGTGGTTCCCACCACACGTCCAACATCACTGGGTGTTCTGCTAAGATTCCTCAACCTTTCTAGCAGTTGAGACTCCTCTTCTTCTATGGCATAGTCGATCTTATGCCTTCTATTTCAGTTACACACTTCAACGCTCATCCATCTGTCAATCCCTCTAAGAATCACCTTCTTTCACTGGACGTAGCTTAGAGACTCTTCATATTCTCTAGCGATCACACGGAGGTCTCTTTCAATTCTCTGGTAGAGACCATCAATGGTTTCTAGCAGTTACACTGCGAGGAAAAATATTAGCCCTCCGATTATGCTCAAATTCACCTGCACCGTTGAATTTCCTTCATGGGATATTGCATTCATTTTGACATTTTGGCATTCGACAATTCGACATTCGTGTGACCATGTGTCTCGACACTCCCAGTCGTGATCCTTGAAATTCCAAGGAGGAGCTTATCTGCACTAGCTCCTTCCTCTATATGACCGTGGCCATGACCAAGTGCTTGTCCATAAGGTGCTTTTCACGATTTCTCATTTCGGCATTTTGGGACTCCTGATGTTGAGATTCTCTAACTTCTCCATCTCCTGGTAACCGAATTCCCGGTCTCCAATACATCAAAAAGGGGGTTAGATCAATGGTCCATGATCTCTTCGAACCAACGACTCAGATCATTTCGCGATTTCGCATATCGCGATTTCGACATTCCTGTGGTGAATATTCTTGATTATTTCAACTCCCGATCCATGAAACTCCGAAATGGGGTGGGATCAATGGTCTAGATCAAACCTTGATATAATGGCTGGGATTAAATAAAGATTTTGCAAATCACGATTTCGAGATTCCTGTGGTTAATATTCTTTGACATCTCCAACTCTCAATCCGCGAAACTCCGAAATGGACTGGGATCAACAGTCCAGATTCAACCTTGATCTGACGGCTCAAATTAAGTCCCAATTTCACATATCATGATTTCGGGATTCCTATGGTTGATATTCCTTGACATCTCCAACTCTTGATCTGCGAAACTCCGAAATGGACTAGGATCAACGATGCATATCAAATCTTGACTTGACGGCTGTGGTTAATTCGCAATTTCACATATCGTGATTTCGAGAGGTTAGGGAACCCCATTCCTTTGAGTCTCTAGTCAGAGAAATGACGATCTTTCCCCACATGTCCCTCTTGTATCAACGGTCAATATTTCATCGTGATTTCGCAACTCCACGATCCTTCGTTGTGTCTGATCAATGGTCCATATTTGTCCTCGATCCAATGGTCAAGATTATATCGCGGTTTCGCATATCGCGATTTCGCGAGTTGAAATGTTGGAGCATTTTATTCCTTTGACTTTCCATTCAGCGAAATGTTGATCTGTGTCCACGTGTCCTTCCTGAAGATGGATGGTCCTCCTTCTTTCGAGATTTTGTGAGCCTGCTACTCCTTACACTTTAAAGAACGTGCAATTTCTCCTTGATCCGACGATGGTCGGATCCCGCGCTTGGATCTAACGCCTGAGATCTTTCCTCCTCTTTAGTGCGCTCTTCTTGTCTACATTGAGATCTGACAGCCATCGAGAATTCTGAATTGTTGATCTAATGATCACGGTTGTTGTTGTTCCCCGATTATCATTGTGTTGTTGATCATCGTTGTTGTACTCAAGCCATCATCGTTGTTGTACTTTCCATCAATGACAAGCATACGTTTCCTGTAAAACATGCCAACACACTTCATACCATACAGCTACACACATGACTCCTTTTGAAGCGTTATATGGACATAAGCCACCTTTAGTTCTCTCATACTTACTGGGTGCCTTGAAGGTCCAGGAGGTTTCCCAAACGATTACAACACGAGAGGCTATTCTCCATACCCTCAAAGAGAATTTGGTCATGGCACAAAATCACATGAAGAAACAAGCAAATCAAGGTCACTTTGAATGTCAATTTGCAGAAGGGGATCAGGTGTTTCTTCGATTGAACCTTACAAGCAAAATTCCCTCAAGGCCGAGTATTGTCAGAAGCTAGCACCCAAATTTTATGGTCCTTATATTGTTCTCAAGCGTGTGGGACAAGTATCCTATCAGTTAGCTTTGCCCAACCATTCGAAGCTACATCCTATTTTTCATGTTTCATTCTTAAAGAAGGTGATTGGAGCTATGTGCCAAATTCAAACCAACCTTCTCGAGTTAGCTGAAGAAGGATCCATTTGGCTACAACTAGAAGCAGTTTTGGACCAACGTGAGCATCACCTACGTCAGAGAACCATAAAGGAAGTGCTAGTCCAGTGGAAAGATACAACTCCAGCAGATACCACTTGGGAACCAGTTACCATTTTGCAACAATTTCTCATCTCAAGCCTTGAGGAAAAGACTGTTTTTAAGGGGGAGGACATGTTAGGGTCATAACCCGCACATAGGTAGAAAAATATATTTGGATGTAACAAAGGTCAATATTAATAAGGCCTTTCAATAAAATATAATAAGGCGGATGTAAGAAGACTGAATAGAAGCTTTCACTTCTAGAAGGATCTTCCTCTATATGCTTCTTTTAATAGACATATTTAGTATAAATAGGAGTCGAGGGTATGAGAACCCTAGCTTGGATAATATTGTAATAGATCATTGCTCAAATGGAGGTTGCCCCCTCGAAGAGGCCTTTGAACATTGCTTTCAGAATCAAAGTGTTATTTATTTTGTTGTTCTTATATCATTTCAGTGCTATTGTGGTGATTGTTCTTGTTATATTGTTGTTATTATGCCATTTCTAACATTTTATTTTTGTTCTTCATACTTTTTATATCTGGTATATTACATTATTTTACTCTCAACAACATGTCACCCCCAAGCCAAGGCTATGAATCCACAAGGACATGTCCTATTCCAAATATGAAACACACAATAGTTGTCTAACTGTCTCTCAGGTTTCCCATCCACACAACAAATCCAAATTCCCAGCTCTTTTTTCGCCTCAGCATGTACAACCAATGACTGTTAGTGTTGCAGGCAGAGGAAGAGACACACTCAAATTAATGGAAACAACCACTCTCAATCAAGGAACTGCATTGGCAACAAAAACATTTAGGTAAGGCACAATATGGGCTCATGCAGAGTACATGTGTGTTGTGCTTAATGAGAACGTACAGGGTCACTCCTCAAGGTGTGCGCAAGGCATGTAGAGGTTCTACTAATGGAGTCATTGTCTTCCTATGTCAATTCCTTGGTGAATGGGGAAGTATGGCTCCCTCTGTGAATGGATGAGTGAGTGCGTGAAATGGGGAAAGATGGGAAAACAGACTAATTTACCCACATATATTTACATGTGTCCCGATTGACACATGGCTCTCCAGGAATTCTCTTCTCTCCACTTGGGATTCATGCTGTTTTCCACAAGAACTTAGGGTAAATTAATTATCCTTACCATAGTCTTTAGGAATAATAATATAATATTCCCTTAGAGATAAGCCCTCTAGCTTAGCTTCTTTCCTAAGCTATTAGCCCCTCCCTTTCCCTTCCTAGTGGAGTTTACCCCCCCATACTCTTTTATCATGGTCGTTTTGCACACAAGGATGTATTATATTAATGATATGAGTGTTTACATATACAAAATTAGGCTCACCGGCCTTTAACATCTAGGCTCTCTGGCCTAATCATCACATAAGCATCCTAGCTTATAATCACTTGTCTCAACAACCTATAAAACATATTTACAATTCAATTGGGGCTCATTTTTTGGGTATTTCAATCCCCTCCCCTTATTTTTTCACCATTCTTAGTGCAATACATATATACCTTTAACACCAATATTTTCAAAAATATTCAAAAATATGCGAGCATTATTCCCGCATAGCATCCTCATGCTCCCAACATGTTAGCATTTTTTAGAATATTGTTAGAATCTTGTTAGCATATTGATCCATTAATAAAGACCACTTTTTGTAGAGTGGTCCTTAACTCATACAAAAATATTATTTATGAAGGAAGTCTAGAGAGAGTCAGTTATGATGTTGTATTCAAACAAATGTTTGTTATAGGGATAATGTTGGAAATGCAAATCCCAATTGATGTATGATGCACATGTTACTAAGCAATTACAGGACATGCAAAGGATAAGTAGTTCTCTGAGAGCATATTTAGCATAAAAGGTACATACAAGTAGTTGTGTGTAGGAAAACGTTTAGGGGTGAAATTTTCTCCATGGGATAAATTAACACCATTAAAAAATCGTTGAGTGATTTTTTTCTATTATAATGTTTCACATAATTTATCCCTAAATTTATATATTATATGATTTAGAATACTTTAATTGCCAACATATATAATCCCAACATTTGTAAGTTTTAAACTTGTGAAGTAAAGCAATGCATAAAGATTCTTAAGCAAAACAAAATTTAATCAATGGTTCATTCACATAGTACACAGAGATTTATATCGGAAACCCTCAACCGGGAAAACCATTCTTATATTCATTATATTGAATTTCACCATTCATTATACAATATATACAATGTTTTTAGGTATTTCATAGATACCAAAACCCTAATCCCTAAAACCGGGATTATTTTTAGTAAACCGCTAAAAATAGCAAAAAACTGCCCAAAAAAAATAATTCGAGGTGTTGCCCCAAACATTGTGCGTAACCAAGGGGGGAAATACCTGCCCCCCCTGGGACCCCCCTGGGACCCCCCTAGGAAAGCGCTCGGTGCACACGACACAAACATAGCACTACTACGAGGGATCGTCAGACACAGTTGTCGAATCTGACGTGCCCACACACACACATGCAAAGAATATAACACATACCCAACAACATTCCTAAATGTACCCACTTTACCCTCTTTTCTTCATTTTACTACCCAATATTCACCAGATTTGGCCCATTATCTATAATGGAGGCCAATTTTTTCCTTGGATTTCTTGATTCAGGGTAGTGAGGGTCTCTCTTTGCCTAGGATTCATTCATTCATGGGAAATGGAGGTAGAATTTACCCATTATACTTCTATTTGGTTGAGCATGAAAGGGGTTTTATACATAATATTGAACCTTATTGTGATGTTATCCATATTATTTTTAAGGTTAAACAATATGTCAAGGCTCAACTTCTATTGGAATTTGTTATCGCTAAGATGATAAATCTTGGATCTTATCATTAAATTTATTACTTCCTCCAAATTACATCACCAAATTGTGTACTAAACCATTCATAGTGGAAGAGGACATGGTTGATGAATTTACTTATTTTTCCGCTCACCTAACATCATCATCTAGATCCAGCGTGACTTGACCTAATCTATTTTTTGTATTGCATATTTCTTTGGGGATTTTATGCATTTTCTATGTACCTTGTTCCTCTCCTTTTAGTGAGTTACTTAGATATATTTTTTATAGGAATTGTATGTGAACCCCACTTTGTATCTACATTGGATGTACATTTTTAGTCCCATTGACCTATTTTTATTGTTAGTCATTGGACATTAATCAAATTGTCTTATCTTATCATGTTGTGCAAGCATGAATAATTAAATGTGGGTATTGAATGTATTTATTTATCAAATTGTATTGGAATATTTATATGTATCCTATATAGGGACTTATAATGCCATGTTTCAATATCAATGTTCTAATAATTTATTATCAAAGATACTGATTGTTTATCCCAAAAATGCTAATGAAAAATGGTGTTTAATAATTTCAAAATAATCAATCTAACCTTGATATATATATAACAATTGTATTTTTGGGCAAGACACCAAATACCAAATATATATAAAAAGAAAAAGTAAGTTAGTTACAATTATTGAATCCTTCATTAGAGTAACACAAAGTTTCATATTTTCTGTATTGATAAGTAGCTTATTCTGTATTGATAAGTTGCTTATTCTATGTCTCACCAACTCTTAATGTCCTTTGTGTAGAGTCAATATAATTAACTTTAACTCACAATACAATGAGTATAATATATACATTGCAATTATAATTTCAAGTCGCTTGCATCGAGAGGTGTTTCCTCCCCTTTTTTGATCTTCTATAAAGTTTTTTCTTGGTAACAAAATTTTAGGTTAGAATTATTTTTATAAATACTTCCATAAAATGAAATGCACTAAAATTATATATATATATATATATATATATATATATATTTCTTACTCTATCTTTTTCTTAAATAAAAACAAATAATTTTTTTTATGTAACATACTTGAACTTGTTTTTAAAATGAATCTTACAAAATAATTATTGGACTTAATAATTTTGAGTTTGAACTTATATACTTCATTCTTAAACTTGATTATATCTCCTATTTTACAAAGTATTAGTTTCAAGAAAAGGAAACATGTTCATTTTAAGGTGAGTCTAATGTTCTTCTATTGGGATGATCATTGAAGATAAGCAATTCCATTGCTTCTTTACTATAGCATATTTTGTTTCTAAAGGATATAAACACAAAAAGTGATCTTCTATTGGGATGATCATTGAAGATAAGCAATTCCATTGCTTCTTTACTATAGTATATTTTGTTTCTAAAGGATATAAACACAAAAAGTGATGACGAAAAGGATTGTCACTATGTTCCATCTATAATTTTGATTATATGTTAAAAATAATTGTTTCACATAATTATATATTAATTACATCATCTAAAAAAAATTCTCTAATTATATATTAATTACATCATCTAAAAAAATTCTCTAAAGGTAAAAATTGCCACAAGTCATCCTGAATTTAAGAAATGTTAATGGTTAGACGTATCCTCTCTAATAATGACCTTGGATGCTCCATCCTTGTCACTGTTTTCTCCCTTGAACTACTTCCTAGTTTGTTCAAGGAAAGGGACCATAGTTCCATTTTAGCTATTGTAACTTAAAATAATATATTTGTAGTTGTATCAAGTCCTTGAGTTATTTAACATATTGGATGAAAAACATCATTTTTATAGTGTAAGAAATATTATTCTTCTAAGTGAAACTCCTTTTATCTTGGGAAGAGGGGGTACTATTCAAGTTTGAAGGAAGATTTTCTTTGGAATAGTAGGATTTCATTATTGAGAATGTTTCTTGGCACATATATTGGTAGAGAAGATTCATTCAACAAGAAAAAATAACAACACTCGCCATGGGATTTATTTCTAATATTTGCTTCTCCATAGGTTGTTTTTTTCTACAAACCATGATCTTCACTTCACTCATTGCAACCTACAGATGCACACTTCACACAATGCACCAAGCTACATAACTCTTTGTAAAAAATAATTTATGACCTCTTAAGAACAACACACATGAATTATGTGAAATTTTGAGGTCTACTGACAAGCATATTTCTTACTCAATGAAATAAGATGCACAATGACACCGGTAAGTACAAGTCCACTTTTTTTTACTACATGTTACATTCTTCCTTCAAATAAGTATATGGGAAATGGAATAATCTAAAACATTGGGTCTCATAATTGTTGTTAAAACCGTAAATAAAAAAATTGTAGAATAAAATACTTGAACTAGCCTAATAGATACATCGAAATCCACATAGATTCGATACTAATAATTATAGTGGTAAAACCCCCCATTGGGGTAAATACTCCACTCACAATGATGCATTGTATTTTCGAGTGTATCCATAATTAGACAAAGAAATAAACACACACACACAGACACACATGTAGTTAGATTATAACTAGTGAAACAATAACTAGGGTCTCCATACATTGTGAGAGATTTTCTCATCATCAAATCGATATCACTTATCATGATTCATGCAACTCCTTGCATGTATCTTTCATGATAAATATATTAGTTCAAATTGCAATATTTGTGTCACACACCCAATCTTATACCTACTGGGCTATGCCACACTTAAACTCTTGCGGAACTTAATACATTGTAACATACCCAACCTACCTAGACTGGATCATGCCATTTAAAAACTTACAATAATTTCATCTGTATACATGTAACTTTAAACAGAATAATACATTCTACCAATATACATATTTATGTGTAAATAACAGTAAACATATACATGAAACATACATAGGCAATGCCCACAATTATAAATACATGTATAAATACACAACATGAAATTGAGCACATAATTGATACTTATCTTTTTATAGAATACCACCAACTTTGTGCACACCTTCCACGATCCTCCCAGCCTTAGGCCACATTTTTCATCACTCTTAGCAGTGGGTCACCCCTGAGATGGGACTAAACTCCACTCGGGTAAAGGGATCCCAAGGCTAGGCTGAGAAAATGGGAAGTTATATAGTCAACAGGAAGGATTTCCTTCCAGGATTCCAACTCAAAATTAAAACCCACAACCTCTCATTCCCACATGCCTATCCCATCCTAGGAAGTGTGCCCTTTCTCTGCTCAACAATCCTTCAACTGCCGCACTTTCCTTTGAGGGCTTCAAGAACAGGCCAGAAAGGAATTCTCATAGAACTAGAGCTACAGTTGGACTTCCTGAGGAAAAATCACTTCCCCAACAAACTCTCTCACTTGGAGAGAGTTTATCATGGGCCTGACAACTTGCCTCTTCAATCCATAGGCCTGACAACCTTCTTATTTTTTCCAGCTCCTAAGTCAATCAAGTATGGTAGATGGAAGCAACAAAGTTTGAGTATGAAACATGTAATGGAAGAAACCACACTCAGTCAAGGAACTTCGTTGGGAGAAACAACATTTAGGTAAGGCACAATACGGGCTCAAGCAAAGTACAGGTATAATGTGATTAACAAGAACATACGAGGTCACTATTGAAGGTATGTGAGAGACATGGAGAGGTTCGGTTGATGGATTCAATGGATGGTTGTATGAATACCTTGGTGAATGGGCAAGGATGGATCCCTCTGTGAATGGATGAGTGTGTGCGTGAAATGGGGAAAGATGGGAAAACATAATAATTTCCCCACATATATTTTTATGTTCCCTGATTGACACATGGATCTCCAGGAGTTTGCTTCTCTCCACTTGGGATTCATGCTCTTTCTCACAAGATCTTAGTGTAAATTAATTATCCTCACCATAGTCTTTAGGAATAATAATATAACATTCCCTTAGAGATAAGCCCTCTAGCTTAGCCACTTTCCTAGGTTCTTACCCCTCCCTTTTCCTTCCTAGTGGAGTTTATCCCCCCATACTCTTTTATCATCGTCGGTCTACATGCAATGATGTATTATATTAATGATATGAGTGTTTAGATATAAAAAGTTAGGCTCACTAGACTTTAACATCTAGGCTCTTTGTCCTAATCATAACATAAGCCTCCTAGCTTATAATCACTTGGCTCAATAGCCTATCAAACATATTTACAATTCAACTAGGGCTCGGTATTGGGGTATTACAATCACCTCCCATTATTTTTTCACTATCATTAGTGCAATACATATATACCTTTAACAACAATATTTTCAAAATTCTTCAAAAAGATGTGGGTATTCTGCTCGCATAGCATCCTGGTGCTCCCAAGTCACATCCTTAGGACCGTACTAGTTCCATTGAACCTTTACTAGATCTATGAATTGATTCCAGAGCTACTTGATCTTCTAGTCCAATATGCACACTAGATGCACTTGAAAAGCTCCTTCTTTCTCCACCTGAATCACATTCTAATCAATAACATGATTAGCATAAGATGCATACATTTTTAGCAATGACACATTGAATACATTATGAATAGACATAGATGAAGGTAATGAAAGGATATAATCTAAAGTCCCAATCCTCTCTAGAATTTCAAACGGACCACAATAACGAGCTGTCAACTTTGAAAAATTTCCCAACTTCAGGGAAATTTTGTTGGTCTTCACTTTCAAGAATACATGATCACCCATGTAGAATTCCCTTTGAACTATACCCTTATCAACATATCTTTTCTTAGTGTCTTGAGAAGCCTTTAAATTCTTCTTTATTTTTGACATCTTCTCTTCCATTTCCTTGAGCAACTCTAGCCCAATCACTGCTCTATCTCTTGAGTTGTCCCATCTTACAGGTGTGTTGCACTTTCTACCATAAAGTGTCTCAAATGTGCTCATCTTCTTAGATGTTTGGTACCCATTGTTGTAAGCAAACTCTACCAAGTGTAGATAGTATTCCCATTGTGATGGTTTATCCATCACATACATCCTCAACATATCCTCAATCACTTGATTCACATTCTATGTTTTCCCATAATATCCTGGATGATAAGTTGTGCTAAAATTCAAATTTGTTCCAAATCCTTTAAATGACCCTTTCCATAAATTTGATGTGAATTTCAGATCTCTGTCAGACACAATTGTATTGAGTATACCATGCAATCGAGCAATTTCCTACATATAAATATCAACAACGTTAGTTTCTTTGTGAGTGAGCTTCACTAGAATTAAATGGGCACCCTAGGTAAGCTTTTCTACCACTACCATGATAGAATCATGTTGCTTTCTTGTTCTGGGCAGTTTGGTGATGAAGTCCATTGTCACCACTTCCCATTTCCACTTAGGAATGGGTAATGGTTGAAGCAACCCAGTTGGGTGTCTATGCTCATCCTTGACCTTTTGACACTCCAAACATTTGGTAATGTACTCAACAATTTCTTTCTTCATGCCTGGCCAATAATATTGGCTCTTGACAACTGCAATCATTTTCTGATATCTTGGGTTTCCAGCATAACGAATGCTATGCATTTCCATCAATATCATAATTTTCAATTATTGAGAATTGGGGACATAAATTATGTTTATATACATGAGAATTTCATCAATTCCCATCTTGTAATCCTCAATTTTCTGCTGCAAAGTACCTTGTTGTAATTTTCCTACTAATTTCTTGTATTGCAAATATGATTTTGTAGCCTCCAAGATTCTTTCTTTCAAATCATATTGATACATACCGATGGATGTAGAATGCAACTCATGCACTCGTATGCTGAGTGCATCAGCCACCTTGTTCTTTTTCCATTTGATATTCTTTATATCAAAGTCATATTCACTGAGAAATTCCAACCACCTACTTTTCTTGGCATTTAGAGTTCGTTGATCAAATAAATATTTCAAACCATTATGGTCTATCCTTAGCTCAAACCTTTTCCCCATGAGGTATTATCTCCACTTCTTCAAGGCATGCACTATGGATGCCACATCCAAATCATGAGTGGCATAATTCCTTTCATGTTCCTTCAACTTCCTTGTTTCATAACATATAACATACCCATTATGACTGAGGACTCTACTAAGTCCTTCCTTACATGCATCTATGCATACAGTGAAATACTCATTTGGATAAAAAATCCTTAGTATTGGAGCACTGGTTAATAATTGCTTCAAGTGTTGAAAACTCTTTTCACACTGCAATGAACACTGGAACTTCAATCCCTTCTTTTGTAAGGAAGTGATCGGGTGTGCAATATTTGATAATATTGCAATAAATATTTTGTAGTAGCCTACAAGGCCCATGAAGGATATAACTTTTTTCACATTCTTAGGTGTTGATCATCCTCTAATGGCTTTAATATTTTTCAGGATCCACTACTATCCCTTCCTCAGATATGATATGCCCCAAACAATGAATTTGGTTCTGATAAAATGAGCACTTGATCAATTTGGCATACAACCGATGCTCCCTTAATACTTGCAGTACCATCTTCAAGTGTTGTTCATTCTCTTCTTATGACTTGGAATATATAAGAATGTCATCCAAAAATACAATGACAAACTTATATAAATATTCTCGGAAAAAAACATTCATTAAACACATGAAGACAACTGGTGCATTTGATAACCCAAATGGAACCACTGTGAACTCATGATTCCCATACCTTTTTCTGAAATCAGTCTTGTTGATCTGTACATATTTAATTCTTACCTGATAATAACTTGAGCTGAGATCGATCTTTGAGAATATTTTTTCTTTCTTCAACTAATAAAAGAGGTCATCGATCCTTGGCAAAGGATACTTATTCTTTATATTTACGTTGTTCAACTGCTTGAAGTCAATACAAATTCTCAATGTTCCATCTTTATTTTTCACAAATAATACTGGAGCACCCAGGTGACACACTTGGGCATACATACCCCTTCTTCAGAATCCCTTCAAGCTACATTTGCAACTCCTTTAGTTCTAGTGTACTCATCCTGTAAGGAGTATTGGATACTGGAGTTTCTCTAGGCATCACATTTATAGTGAAATAAATATCTCTTTTAGGGGGTAGTCCTGGTATTTCTTTAAATACATCTTCAAATTTCTTTAAGATTGCATACTATTCAATTTTTGACACCTTATCTTTAGGTTTTGTTCCATATGGGCTGCAAATATTTGACAACCCTTTCTATAACACTTCTTTAGCTGCAATGCTGATATTTCTATGACATTTACTGCCCTAGGAATTCCATGCACTGTCCTTAGGTTCCCTTCCTCATCCTAGAAAGTAAATGCCTTGTTATGGAAGTCTAAGACAACACGGTGTTGGTCCAACCAATCCATACCAATTAGATAGTCATAGGAACCTAATGGAAAGATCAAATTTTTCTTGGTGCTCAGCCCATTCATGTCCAATGGGTATGACTTAACCATCTCATTAAATTTTCTTTTGGATATGGTAGACAACTACAACAAACAATATTTTCCATGCTTTCTTCTTGGAAAATGAAATCTTTCCACCATCTTAACATCTCTGTAACTATGACTAGCTCCTAAATCAATTAAAATTCCAATGGTTTGGTTGTTGATCATACCTTCCACTTCAATCATGTGTGATTGAAACTCATCTTGCTTTTTTTCCAGGTCTATATAGATCATGGGTACATTCTTTCCAATGTCCTTCACTATTTCAACTTGTTGTACATTGTGATAAACTCTCACTTTCTCACTTTTGTGAGGAAAATATCTACACTTATGGTATCCTTTACAACCCCAACATTGAATAGGTGGATTCTTTGGCCTTTTCCTACCTGTTTTAGTCATTTTTGTCTCTCTAGAAGTTGGCTTTCCCAGAGGACTATTTCTGAAGAATGGTGGCTTATTCCCTTTCTTCCTCTTTTCCATCTTGAACTTATTTTTTTCTTCCCAATGTTTTTGGAAATTTGGCTTTCCTTTACGTTGATCATATAGGAATTTATATTTCCTTATGGTCTCCTCCAAATTATTGGGATCATCATATTGAATCTTGTCATCAATGAAAGATGGTAGCCCACTCAAATACCTATGAATTTTAACTGTCTCATCCTTGCTGAAGGAGACATACTTTAACAGTTCCAAAAATCTTCTTTCATATTCATCAGTGGTCACACTTTGAAGCTTTAGTTCAAATATATCCTTCATTTTCTTGTCATAATATCTCTTAGTCAAGTATTTCTTTTCAAAATGCCTCTTGAATTCCTTCCAAGTAACATTTTTCTCTTTAATGTGTTGTACCTGCACAAGTTGATCCCACCATATGGATGCCTTTCCCTTGAGATGATAGGTAGCAATTCTTCCTTATGCATGGGAAGAATAAGTGTGCAATTGAAAATATTTTCTCATTCCTAGAAGCCATGTCTCAACATATTCATCCTTCTTTTGCTCACCATCAAACGTAGGAGGTTTTATTTTGTTCATTTCTCCTCGCAGCTCATCCATCCCAGACCTCTTATGATGCTTCTTGAAAGGGGACATAATTGAGCTACTATGTGATCTCCTATTGGAATTCCTTGGGGAGTGACGATGATGTCTGCTAACACTTATTGATATTGCTTTCTCCTCATGAGACCTATGACTTCCTGATTTTCTTGAGCCATTCTCATTATCCAATTTATTTTCATTTATATGTAGGCTCTGTATGAAATTCATGTTGAAGTATTCGTACTACTCCTTGGATTTCATAATCCTTTCATTATTAGCTTTATGACTATAGACATTGTTTTGTAAATTTTTAATGGTCTCTACCATATTCATGTTTTCATCCTTTCCTTCTCTAGGTCCATTGGAGTTTGTTCCTGCAATACCCATATGGACATCCATCCCTATGATCTCATCTTCCTAGATGTAAGCCCCCTATGCCTCTTCCATCCCTCTTCACTCTGTGTTGATCCTGATCTGATTTGGTTGCTGTTAACTTTGCAAAATGTGTAGCCAATATAACTTTGTCAGGCTAACTAACTCAACAATTTCATGAAAATATGAACCATTCTGGGAGCTAATCCTTCTACAATTATTGTTCTTTCTCAGAGCCAAATTGGTTCTTAGTGTCGTGTTGGATCCTCTCATAAAGTATATAGGTCTTCTTCACATCTTTAGGAATATATCTGTACAAATCAGAACCCCACATACTCATTCTTTTATCTTGTTTCTGTCTTTGAAAACAACAATTCAAAACTAGCTCCCTTTCATTCCGACTATAGTCTCATATGAACAAGGGCTATGTTCAAGAAATTATATGATATGTTCTTATTCATAGCTTCAGGAATTCGAGGCTATGAAACTTCAGGCTTTGGATGATCTTACTACTTCATGCCTTATTTCTCCTAAATGTCAAACTAGTGAACTCTTGCATGGTACATCTTGAGAGCTCCAAGGCTCTACTACTTCGAAGCTTAGGTACTTTGAAACTTCAGGATTTAGAAGTTTTGACTGGTCCACACATCATTTCCTTCGAACTCCGAACTTGAGAATTCTCGGAGAATCTCTCTGGAGCTTCATGCATCAAGGGTTCTTGCATCAATATACTCACATTCCCCTGAATGATGAATTGGAGAAATCCTGGATTCTCGTTAGCAATCACGCACCAGGGGGTTGTTGTGTGGCATAAATGTAGAGATGACATGTGGACCAATATGATGGGTGACACATGTCAATCTCTAACTGGCACAAAAGGTCCTTGAAAATCATGAAACAAGATGACGCATGGAAAGAATCAAGTGTGTTCACTTCACCATAGGTGACGTCAATAGGACACGTCTCTCCAATGCTTTGTGACATCAAAAATTTGGGATTCAAAGGTTCCTTCTATAACAACCCTCAAAACTCTCGAACGCTGAATTTTTGAACAATTCCATGTCACTCTAGTTGACATCATCATGCCATGTCACTCTTGCATTCCACAGCTTCAACACTTCGAGCTTCGAAATATTTCACATCTACATACTTGATAACTCCCGAATGTCAAACTTTCGAAAAGTTGTTTCCCAGATCATTGGGAATTTGGGGCTCTAGGACTTCCAAAAAATTATCATCTACACAGTTTAAAACTCTTGTTCGTCGAGCTTCCAAACTCCCGATCAGGTCCATGTTACTCCAAGTGATGCCATCATGTCGCGTCACTCCGATGCTCCAGAACTTGGGACTTTGGGATTACATAAAAACACCTGAACCCCGAACTTATGAACATGTTTTCCCCAAATCTTCAGGACTTCAGAGGTCTGGGACTTTGGAACTTCAGGCTTTGGAGGTTTTCATTGTTGAACACCACCCACCCTCGAACTTTTGGATGCTGAAATTCCAAACACATACTTATATTCAGACACGTTTCCTCGAACATAAATGGTCCCGATAGGTTCCATACTTCGGGACTTCAGGGAAAACGCCAACTTGCACATCCATAACCATATTTCCCCAAAGGAAAAACTACAAAACCACTTGGGGGATCCAACGATCTAACTTCTCCTAATGGATATACGGTGTAGATTCACTATGGGACTTTGGATCTTCGAGGATTTTTCCCCCTTTTTGTCAAAGACTGGAAAATTGACAAAGAAAAGAAGTATGAAGGACTTGAGGGGTTAAAAATGGCACTACTACCCCAGATCCAAAGACTGTGAGGGATCTGCCTTCTCCTAAACAGATCCAACAACCCAAATCTAAACTTTGTGGCCTCAAAACCACCTTCGTTGTGGTTTCTTTCCTTTGTTGTCTTTCTCGAACTGTTAAATATCCTGAGCTTTCAAACACAACTAAGGTGTTCTCTCAGTTCCCTCTTCGTACTCATGGACATTCTGAAACTTGAATTTTGTCCATTTAGACAAAAGATCACTTTGAAACTTTTTCTTCAATTTCCTATTACACGACCCAATCCATGCTCAGGGTCAAAAAATGGAGATCCGATACCATATTTTCACACACCCAGGATTATACATGTTGGGATATGCCACACTTAAACTCTTGCGGAACTTAATACATTGTAACATATCCATCCTACCCAGAATGGGTCATGCCACCTAAAAACTTACAATAATTTCATCTATATACATGTAACTTTGAACAGACAAATAAATTCTACCAATATACATATTTATGTGGAAATAACAATAAACATATACATGCAACATACACAGGAAATGCCCACAATTATAAAGACATGTATAGATACACACCATTCAATTGAGCATAGAATTGATACTTATCTTTTTATAGAAGACCACCAACTGTGTGTACAAATTCTATGATCCCCCCAACCTTAGACCATGTTGTTCATCACTATTAGTAGTGGGTCACCCTTGACCTAGGACTAAACTCCACCTGGGTAAAGTGATTCCTAGGCTAGGCAGAGACAACAGGAAGTTACACAGTCAACATGAAGGATTCCATTCCTGGATGTTAACTCAAACTAACAACCAACAACCTCTAATTCTCCACATGCTTGTCCCATCCCAGGAAGTGTGCCCCTTCACTGCTCAAAATTCCTTCGGATGCCCCACTCCCCTTCCAGGGCTTCAACAATAGGCCAGACATGAATTCTTAGAGCACTATAGTTGCAGTTGGGATTCCTCAGGAAAAATCACTTCGCCAACAAACTCTCTCACTTGGAGAGATTTGTTCAATCCATAGTTCTGAGAACCTACTTCTTTTGTCCATATAGTAAGTTAATCAAGTATGGGATATGGAAGCAACAAAGTTCAAGTATAGAATAGGAAATGAAAACAACCACAGTCAATCAAAGAACTGCATTGGCAATGACAACATTGAGGTAAGGTACAGTACGGGCTCATGCAAAGTACATGTGTGTTGTGATTAACATGAATGTATGGGGTCACTATTGAAGGTGTGCGTGAGGCATGGAGAGGTTCAAATAATGGATTCAATGGCTTCTTGCATGAATGACTTGGTGAATGGGGAATGATGGCTCCCTCTGTGAATGAATGAGTGTGTGCGTGAAATGGGGAAAGATGGGAAAACAAACTAAATTCCCCACATATATTTGCATGTGCCCTGATTGACACATGGCTCTCCAAGATTTCACTTCTCTCCACTTGGGATTAATTTTCTTTCCCACAAGAAGTTAGGGTAAATTAATTATCCTCGCCATAGTATTTAGGAATAATAATATAATATTCCCTTAGAGATAATCCCTATATCTTAGCACCTTTCCTAGGCTCTTATCCCCTATGTTTCCCTTCCTAGTGGATTTTATCCCCCCATACTCTTTTATCGTGGTCGTTCTACATGAAACGACGTATTATTTTAATGATATGAGTGTTTACATATACAAAATTAGGCACACTGTCCTTTAGAATCTAGGCTCTTCGGCCTAATCATCACATAAGCCTCCTAGCTTATAATCACTTGGCTCAACAACCTATAAAACATATTTACAATTCAGCTGGGGCTCGGTCTTGGGGTATTACAATTTAACTAGTTTGGAAATATTCTACCATGTTCATTCATATTAGGGGTTTTAAAACTACTCAAAAATTGACCATTATATCACTTAGTAATAATACCTAGTGAGAGGGGTATTTTAATATACCTATGGAAGTAGGTATTCCTAGTTGTATTTTAATTTCCTATGGAGATGGATATAGGTAGTTTCTAATGCAGAGAAAAGAAGAAACCCAAGGAAACCTAGTCATGGCTTGAGTAAAAGACATCACAGGGATTTTTGAAGGCCACAAAAGGAAGAAGCACGATGAATATTAGTGGATGAAAAGTGGGAAATATATACATAACAACATACTAGAGACCTAGAATCAAACAAGTATGAAAATTTTCGTTAAAAAATGGATACCTAGGATATATCGATATATGGAGATCAAAATTGATTAGGGGGCATTTTAATTGGAAAGATGTATTGAAAGGGGTTCAATAAAATATTTTTGGGAGATAAAAAAAGAGTTAAGAGCATTATATTTTATCATACAAATGACCATGTCATGCCATAGGTGTACTTAGTGAACCTCTCATGTCTCACAAAACTACTTGTCTATTGTATATCTAGCATACACTTACTGATATACCCATTACAAAATATTGGGATTTACATTTCCAACAATCCCTTAGAAAATGGGTGGTGGAAGAGTGGGAGGGATGAATATGTACAGATCCTCACTCCCCCTTCCCATGGATGAGGGAAGTGATTGCAGGTGTTCAAATGAATGGGGAAAGGGGTGATAGGTGAAGGTGTGCATATGCACCCCCTTGCCATGTGCAACCCTCAAAAGGATGTAGGTGAGAGCAATTATGTTTACCCTACCATTTATTTATAAGGAAAGTTGTTATTTCTTTGTGGTGAAATAGATTATGGTATGTTGTTCAATTGATTTATTAAAATAATGCTGACATTATGTATGATATTCAAGTGGTTGATAATGATAATTAATGGATTTTTTTGAAAATCTATTATATAGTGCCATGATCTATGTTGAGATTTTGTTTCACATTAATACTTCTCAAAATTTTGTTTTCTTGGATGTGCTTTCTTACTTGTAATGTCTATTTTGATTTGTACCATAAAAATGATGCAAATGAGTAATAATTTAGTGGATAACTAATTATGTAAGAAACTCAAGTGGTTGATAGTGGGACTAATTAAATATTGTTGAAAATTTGTTTTATATTGACCTTATCTATCTTGATATTTTTGTTGAGATTTCATTTAGCATTAATACTTGTCAGCATCTTCATCCATTGGATGATTTTGAAAGAAAAAATAGTCATTTTTATCCCCCCCAAAAAAAGAAGCTAATGGCTACCCACTTTTGTAGACTATCTTAACTTGTACCATAAAAATGAGGCAAATGAATAACAATACAACTAGTTATGTACTACACCTAAGTGGTTGATAGTGAGACTTATTGGTTTTTGTTGAATATTTGTTGTATAATAATCTTGTGTATGTTGAGATTTAGTTTCACATTAATACTTTTTGTTATCTTTTTCTTTTGAGTTACTTGTCTATTTTTGTTGGCTATTTTAATTTATATTATAAAATGGGGAAATGGATATTAATAAACTGAACAAATAATTATTTATTGGATTTTCTTAAAAAAATCTTATATGGATTTTGTTCAAATTTTTTTATATAATGAAATTTGATTTTAAATTAATAATTCTCAATATCTTCTTTCCTTGAATATACTTTAGTTTTAATGAAATAAAAAAAAAATTAAAAAAAATAATAATAATATAATAATAAATAAATGAAATAAATAAATAATTGTATCTCCTTTACTTGAATATACTTTGGTTATTCTGGATCTTGGGGGGTGAAGGCACGACTACCAGGTTTTGGTAGATGAAAATGTGGGACCTTTGAGCCTTAGGAAGGGAGCCTGTAGACTATTAGGATGGACCTTGGAAGCTTATAGGTGGGTGGCGGGACTGACGAGAACTGGGTTCCTCTAGATTAGGTTGACCTACAGTATTTTTTAAACCTGATTAATACCTTATGGAAGGAGCTGAGTTAGTTGATGCCCTTGAATAGGAGGATGATGAGTTATGGAGCCAAGCAATAATTCATAAATCAGATGAAGTTTTCCATGCAGAACTAAGGGTGGTTAGACGGGTTAAGTTTGATCTGAACCCTTTATTTATTGCAAACTGGTTGACAGAAACGCATGTTAGGAACCTATTGACAAGCGATGAAATCAACGGTGGCTCGAAGGACACTAGATCCATCAGGATCATCGAGTCTCTATTCGAGGAGGAAGTAGTGGGTGGGTTTTGGTATCCATGCCAAACCTTTGTTTTGCATATTTCTAGTTTATCTAGCCCGCGACCACAAATTTGTGGGTTTAGCACTGGAGAGGTCGCAAAGTGTCATGAGTATCCGACTAGAGATGTGAGCGTGGTTTACAATTTACAGAAATGGTCTAGAGAAAGAGGAAGGCTTTCAACTAAGGAAGGCATAACCCAAAACGAATCTTCTGGTGGGATGGCGGGGCCGGAGAAGAGACCCTAGATTTCGAATTCATGGAAGCCTCGCACACAAAAGGTGAGAATGATGTTGGGGT
>JZKD02S1675768.1:106719-119007 GCA_000966675.3 Picea glauca
CATTTTTCCAAGTTGGCATATAGCTTGTGTTGTCACAGGGTGTGCAGAAACTACTAAATATGTTGAAAGTGTTCCACCCAAGTCTTGTTGTAGTTCAGGATGTCATCCAAATACACCACTACAAAATTATTGGTGAAAGGTCACTGGATATCCTCAACCATCCCCATGAAATTTGCTGGAGCATTTGTCAAAATAAAGGGCATGACCAACCATTCAAAAAGACCTTCTTTTAACTTGAGGGAAGTCTTCCATACATCTGTCTCTTCTATGAGGAATTGGTGGTAGCCAAACTTCATATCAATCTTACTAAGGTATTTCCCCCCCTTGATATGATTAAGGAGATCGTCAATTACGGGAATCGGGTACCGGTTCCTAATTGTGATTTTATTTAGGGAACAATAATCAATGTAGAATCTCCAAGACACATCTTTCTTCTACACCAGAATGATTGGGCTCCCACAAGGGGATGAAATGGGAAGGATGTACCCCTTGTGGAGAATTTCTTGGATATGTTTCTTGATATACTCATTCTCTAACATAGAGAAATGGTAGAATGGCCCATTGGGTAGCGGTGCATCGAGGGTCAAATTGATGGGATGCTTGACCTGAAAGTGAAGAGGTACCCTGGTATGTGAGGAGAAGATATATTTGTATTCTTCCACAACCTTTTCCGTTTGATTATACTATGTGTAAAGGTTGGCCATAGAGGCCCTGGATGTGGATGCAATATTTCGCTCACTCTGAGAGTGAATCACGAAGAAGACAAAATTATTGTTCTAAAAGATGACCTTCCTACATGGCTTGGCATAGATCAAGAAAATACCACTAGGTGGGAATTCCTGAGGTATCCTGTATAATTTCTTGTTCAAAGTAATAATAACATTGCAAGGCCTAGAATCATATACAACATGAATTTTCCATAAATAAGGTTGGACTGAAAGAAAATTACAAACTTTGAGAGGAGAAACATCACACGATACCTCATCTTTGAAGGGCTTGATGTCATATGACATGCAAAACTGTTGGATGATGTGGAGATCACTTCCTTGGTGGAGCCATCCAATGGTGTAGGGTTGTGGGTGTGGCATTATCAGTAGGGCTAGCCACTTGATGACCTCTTCTGAGATGAGGTTCTTCTGGATACTGTTATCAATGATAAAGTGCAGAAGGATTGCTTTTACCCACATCTATGAATGAAATATGCGCTTTCCTTCTTCTGGGTCGTCCAGTTCATCGGGTTGGACCTTGGTGGTAGCAACAATGGAATTGGGTTCCGTGTCAATGATCCATCTCCCCCTTTTTAGTTCTGACTCAGATTCAGAACCCACATCTGATTTATAGGCTTTCACCTTAACCACCAGTGATTTATTGGAGTGGAAATCAACAATGTTATGCCAGAGGATCTTATGGAAGTCGCACCACTTCCTGATATATTTCTTTATCTTTCCGGTGTATTTCTTTGCTTACATCCTAGTCTGGTTGTCTTCAGGTTGTTTTTCTTTTCCCCATCCTTTGTTTTACAGGTTTGGCATTCCTTTTACTTGATTTTTATGTGAGCGGTTCCCAGGCCCAAATTGCCGCATTTTTTGTTTAAGAGTTTGCTCAATTTTGACGACATATCGATAGGCCACACCCAAGGATGAGATGTCCAAAAAATTCATTTCAGCTTAGATGTATTTATGCAGACCATCGAGATACTTGAGCACTACATGTCACTTGGAATATTTGATACCCATCTTGGTGCACACGGTATGGAAGATATTTGTAAACTCTAGCACTACTTGGTCTCTTTCCTTCTGCAGTGTCGTTTGTTTTGTATATAGGTCATCATAACTTCCGACATGATAGTATTGTTCCTAGATCATGTCCCTGAAGGACTCCTAGGTGACTGTGACTGTAAATAATGAGGGTTCCTCTATTTCCTTTTTCTCACAGAAAGTCTCCCACCAATATTTGACATGGGGAATGACTGTGAGGAGCGAAATGTAATCATTTCTCTCTTCAAAAATTTATGGACAAAAAAATACCCTTCTAGTAGATTCAACCATTTGTCTACAACATCTGTGTCTATCTGACCTTCAAATATGGGAATATCAAATTCGATTTGTACCTTGAAGGGGGAGATGCCTCCGTTCGAGGAATGTGTGTCTCATGTTGGTAGTCACCAAAGGATTTGTGCAACAATATCCATCATTCCATTCCTTTGTTGTGTGAGGGCTTCCTCGAGCAATATTTTGAAAGGATCTTCTGTCCCATCATATTTGTTTTCTCCCACCATGAGAGGTCGCTTGGGAATGTGAGATATTTTTTCCTCAAGAGAAACAAGATTGAGAACCAATTCTTTGTACCCTGACCTCGTCTGGGACATTCATTAAGAATGACAAGGAGAAGACCACTCTGATACCACTGATCCATATTTTATGAGAAGAATGAAAGTGAATACAGGTGATTATTATTCTTAACATCGATACACAAGAAGAGAAAAGATACAATGACAGATATACAATAAAATTGGTTTCTATTCAATAAGAAAATGTGTGGAAATTGTAAAATGCAGCAGAAAACAAGCTTGCTAGAATGGTGGCAACTTATCTCTGAGAAGAGATGTGATGACTGCACTCATTTGCACGAAGATGGTTACAATGAGGCTCTCCAAGAAATTTTAGAATAAACAGGAATTCCAAAACCCTATAAATCCAAAAAACTAACCCTATGAGATGACGCCAAAAGTCATGTGGGCCCCATTGGGGTACGCTAGTACATCAACTTCTCGAGGTTGTAGCTTTTTCATACGATCTCCGTTTAGGCGCATGGTAGCTTGTTGGAATTGTATATCTGAGGAATACACATGTTTTTTTCAAACTCTAAATTTTTATGAAGTGTAAATATGGCGAGCCCTAAAAACACTGTTTAGGCCCTCAAAACAACCCCAAAATTCAGGGACTTGAAAACTAGGAAAAAATTGCCAAACTGGAAAACTGCCAAAATGAGCTAGTTGGAATAGGTGGGATGCCACCAAAATCCATATGGATAAATTATTTGGGATAAATTGATAAAAAGAAGAATGATTGGCCCTAGTAGATGCGTGTTGTGTGGAGAAAGGGAGGAATTTGTGAACCATTTGATGGTTGGATATTTATTTACTAAAGAGACTTGGAATTATATTTTAAAGGAACTTCATATAAAAAGGGTTTGGGGAGGTGGACCCTTATGTTCTTTTTATCAAAAGTGGATGAAGGAGATGGATTTTTGGAAAGAGTTGCCTGGCTATATTTGTTGGGATATTTGGAAACACAGGAATATGATTATTTTTGAAGATCATAATCTTTCTCTAACCAGGGTTTGCAATGGAATATTAAGACTTGGGAGAAAAAACATACACACGGAACAACAACATAGAATTACTAGGCCTCCCCTTTTGGACTGGAATCTGGCAATGGGTTTCTTTGATGGAGCCTCACAATGTGAGGGTTCAAAATGCGGTGGAAGATAAATTTTATAGTGTCTAGATTTGGGCTATTACAGTCTTAAACTAAATTCTGGTATTGGGTCTAATAGCAAGGTTGAATTAGTAGCACTTTGGAGCATCTTTTTCTTTTCTCACAACAAATAGATTAAAAGTTTACAACTGTTTGGTGACTTGAAGGTAATAATTGACTGGTTTTCTTTTAAAAACAATCTACAGGTGAACTCAGTACAACCATGGATGTCAAAAATTCGACAACTGAGTGGAAAGTTCCATCTCTTGAAAGCAAAACATATATACAGGGAATACATCAAGGAAATTGATCAGTTGTCCAAGTTGGCTTTACAACTGGAAAAAGGTGTGATATATTTCTCCAAAGGAACAAGAATCAATACATATCCTTTTGAAATATTGACAAGTGTATAAATTATTTAAGAAAAATATGAAGTCTGTGTAATTTTTGTAAACAGCCACTTTTAAAGGATGGATTTGTTGTTTTTTTCTTTTTTGATACTATCATAGTAAACAGGTTTTGACTATGCAGGAGTTTTCAATTATGGAAAAATTTAATTTAAAGCTCCTACTTGGCTAGAATTTGATTTAAAGCTCCTTAATATTTAACACACAAGCCGCTTTCATAGGGAAGCAAAGGCAAATTTGTACCACAAATAATCCTCTTTAAATTAAGGGGATACAATAAATACACTCTCGGATAGAAAATATTTTATCTCATCGAAGGTACCAAAATACATCATCGATGTAACTATGATCCAAAATCGATTATTGCTATTCTACGACCCCATTGTTTGGTTTCCATGTTTGTGGAATTTTCCCAAAGGGGAACAAATTAATTGAAATTCTCCACCACTAACAATACAATTTTCTTATCTTCTTTGAACTAACTAAGCTTCATGGAGTATTTAAATAGTACATGATTCTTTCTTTCCTTCCTACCAACATTACAATGTACAATTAATATTTACTTTAGATTTGATTTCGGTTTGTTAAAAACAAGTTGAGATATTATCTCAACCTTTGAAATTAGTTGGATCTCAACTAAATAGTTGATTGCTTAGTTGATTGTATGATTAAGATGTGATTAAGATGGTCCATATATAATCCAAAGCTTAATATATCCATATTGATTAAATAAAAATCTTAATATATCCATATTGATTGAATAATATAACACTATTTTTTTTTAGATATGCAATGATTTTCTAAGTGTTGGGTTCCTATTCTCTTTCTTCTTCACATGGTTATTGCACAAGAGAAGGATTAGGGCCAGATTGCCTCCAGGAGCCTTTCCATGGGATATCATTGGAAATCTCCACCAATTGATACTTCCTGCTCACCATTCTCTTAAATACCTTGGTGGCAAACATTCCCCCGTTTTATTTCCACGCTTAGGTTGTGTCCCTAACGTCGTTGTTTCTTTTCTTCTCCTAAGATGGCCAAAAAAATTCTCAAAATTAATTATTTAATATTTTTCACCAGATCTCCAACCTCGACTAGGAAACACGTGATTTCAATTTGGATGTGGCCTTCGTTCAATATGGATATCATTGGAGGAAAATGAAAATATCATTGGAGGAAAATGATAAAAATATTCTTGTTAGAAATGCTCAATGTTGAATGGATAAAATCCTTCAAGCACGTGTGAGAGGAAGAGGTATATCTCACGATCTCAGATCACTTCCATTTGGGAGAAGGGCAAGAGTGGAATGATTGTGATGAATGTGACTCGGGTCATATCTACTCTCACCTCCAATATAGTTTGGCGAATACTAGCGAGGAGAAAATTTACTAACGATGATTTGGGTTGTGATTTCAAAGGGTTTAAGGATACGCTGGTTGAGTTGATAACTACGATGAGAGGTTTTAACATTGGAGAATTTATTCCTTACTTGGACTTGCTTTATTTGCAAGGTATAAAGCGATGTATGAATAAAACCCATAAAACATTCGATTAAGTCGCTTAGAAAATAGGGATAAACCATGTAAAATATTATGAGGGATAAACTCCACTAGATAGGGAAAGGTGGATAAAATTTTTAGGAAAAGGGGATAAGTTATGAGGATTAATCTCAAAAGAATATTATATTAATATTCCTTAAACTATAAAGTATGGATATTTATTCTATCCTAAGTTCTAAGCATAGAGACAAGTGGGGTCAAGTGGGTCCAAGGTAGTTCTCAACATAACAAGTGTCAAGTTGGGAACATGCATATATATAGTTTGGACTTAGTTCATTTTCTTATCATTTGATCATCATTCATTCACTCACTCAGCTATCATTGGGTACCTTGTTGTTATTATCATCGGTACCTGTACATGTACCAGGAACATGCTTAGCTTTGGAGTTGGACTGAATTGGCGGGTTATCAAGCCCATAAGACATTGAAGAAGTGGGTTGTCAGGCCTATGAACATTTTATCTAGGTGAGAGAATTGCTGAGAATTCATTTCCCAAGGTGCCAAACTACAACTACATGGCTCAAATAGTTCATGTCCAACCTATTGTTGAAGCCCTAGAAGGGAAGTGGGGAAACTGAAGGACTGTTGAGAAGAGAAGGGGAACACTTCCTGGGGTGGAATAGGCATGTGGGGAATGAGGGACTGTAGGATGTTAATTTGACTAGGAAACCTTGTCTAAGATTATATGTTTTTAGAGATACCTTATCCTGGTTAGAAATCATTTACCCATGTGGAGTGTTTTCCCCAGCTTGAGGGTGACCTACTGTTAAGGGTTATTAGCAGTGTGGTCTAAGGCTGGGAGGAACATGGAAGGTCTGCATGCATCTAGTGTTATTTTTATCAAAGATAAGGGTCGATTATGTGTTAATTATGTGTTTTGTTAATATTTATGAATTTATTTTCATGGGTTTTTCCTATGTAAGATGGATGTATATTTTTGTTATTATTTTGTATGAATCGATGGAATTGTAAATTATTTTTATGAATTAACTTAGTATCATAGTTCAGAATTTAAAGTGGCATAGCATAGTTGGTGGATGGGGATGCTAAAATGTGGTATCAGAGCTCCAGTTTCGACATTGAGCCTATATGGGATGAGTAAAAAGGAACATAATTGAAAACACAGACTATGCAAGAAAAATATTTGACAAAATCTCCAAGAGAGGATGTCTACAATTTATTTGATAAAATTATTGCAATGTAATTGAGAGGAATTTCATGAGTAATGTGAAAGAATTGAACCAAGGATTAAAAATTCCAAATAATTAATTGTATTATGGGAACATTCATGCATGTGTATGGCTGAATTTTAAGGTTTCAAAATTCCCATGATGGAATTAGGTGTTTTTGGGTGAAATCCCCACATTCTACAGTTAAAGCCATGGAAAATTCAATGGAAATAGGTCAAAATTTGTGTGCAACGGTTGAATTAGTATGCACAGGGACAAAAATGGTTGTGTGAATATTAACTATAGATATCTAATGGAGGTCAAAGAAAGAATTGAAAATTATGTATTCTTGGGATTATGGGAAAAATGTGAAATTCAACAAATTTGGAAAAATTGGGAATTTTTCGTATGATGACATCAACATGACATGGGAGCCACATGTCAAATGACGTGGCAAAAGGTTGACATGTACTACCATAGTGGAATATATGAAGTGGCAATGGATGGTAGGTGGAAATTGAAGGGGATCCACAGTGGCGGGGGCCAACTTTCATGGTAAATATTGCCATAATACTCATGGAACCTTGATGCGAGAATTCCTCATGGTTTTGGAAAACCACTGCGAGGGGAGGGGGGGGGGATACCTGGTGGTTTTGGAAACCACTAGTAGAGGGTTTGAAGTACATCCCATTGTTGATAGGTCACTAGGTAGGAAACCACTATTTTTCCACTTTGGGGGGGATTCCCCCTTGTTCATATCTGGTAGGTCGAGGGGGGCCATGATGCAATGATAGCTATTGATAATCATTGATCCTCCACCATAGAATATTAATGGAATGGAACTTCAAAAACCGAGGTATATGTGTGTTGGATGGGACCCATTATCCAGATGACAGAACACAAAGGTGCCATGTGGAGCCCATTATGCTAGTGCGGGCCCATGTTGTCCTTAAGATTTTGAATGGCTGCGATAATCTGGAGTCGTCAGATCTGGAGAAAGACATATCTCCATTGTTTATCTAAGTGGGAAAATTCAATTGGACGTTAGGCATCGAGAGTTTTCATTTATCATGGTTTCTAGGAAGTCTGAGATCCTAAGATTCCGAGATGACGTCGGATGACATCATTTAACGGATAGGAAGAAGACATATGTCATTATCTGGTGAAGTCATATCTTGGGAGAATGTGAAGACCAAGGTTGAGTGCATAAAATGTTGAGGGATAATATGAAGAGGGATGGTGGCCAAGTGGACCCATATGCCACATCAACAATACATTCATCATTCCATTCATCACATGGAGGATAAATTTATCAGAAAATTAAATAAAAATTATTGGAAAGTTTCGGTGTTTTCCAGGTTATGTTTTTGTAGGGATTTTTTTAGTCCCTATACAATTTTTCTAGTTACTCAAAAATAGTGCATCAAAGGCATAATTTTTTCTTTTCAAATGAAATATCTTGGTGATATTTCTAATGGTGTATCCCATTTGTCAAACAGAGTTAGGATGAGTGATTTACAACCCGAACAATGGAGTGAAAATTTTAATCCCCGGTCAACTTCTGAAGGCCATAAATTCGTTCTCCAAAATCATATTGAGGCACATAAATAGTCTATGGAAATATATTGAACCATAGAACATAGTCATGGAGATAAATTAAAATTATGGGTGCACTAAAAATGTTTAAGATGGCATAGAAGGTACCTATAGCTTCAGGGCCAAAAATATTAACTAGGCTGAAATTTCAACAGGCTGTATTTAGTAGCCTTGAACCCAGATAGAGATGAAAATTGGATAGATTGTACAAAATGTGATTATTAAGGAACCCAATTGGTCTCCTACCAAAAATACAAAGGATCATGTGCAAGGATTCCTATGCACAGTTAATAATTTCACTTGGAGGAGGGGTGAGAAGAAGGAATTTATGTGTAATATTTAAATGATCATAACTTGTTGTTCAAGACTCAAAATTGAGAAAGGAAGTAGGTGATGGAAATGTATTGGAAAAAATAATTTACGTATCCACCCATAAAATTGATCCGGGAACTTAAATTCACAAGGAATCAAAAGGATGGATTCAGATGCACTTATGAAACAAAAATGTGCATAATTTTCATGAATTTGTTAAATTTGTCAAAACTCTAACAAATATTATTTCTTGCACATTTTGTAGAGTTAACAGTAATTAGATAATAACAAGATCATAACAGAGATCAAAGATATGGAATATGAACATAGGACTTACAATCATGAAGAGGAAATCAGGGGGGTTATGTGTTAGTATCGGTAATGAAGGTATAAATTCAAATGGAGATGGAGAAGGAAAGGAAGAAAGAATGAAATTGGTAGAGACCATAAAAATTTTGAAAAAATATGTCTAGAGATATAGAGATGATAATGAGAGGCTTATGAAAGCCAATGATCAACAAGAAGGCTTCAACCTCAAGTTGATGCAGAGCTTGGAAAGAATAGAGACGCAGATGGATAAAGAGACCGAGTCAAGAAAATCAAGGAGTCATGAGTCTCATGATGAGAGGAGAAGAAAAAGAAATGTTTAAAAGAATCACCATCACTCCACAAGGAATTCATATAGGAGGGAACACAATAGTTCAATTCCATATCCTGTTAGGAAGCATAAGAAGAGGTCTGGGGTGGATGAGCTATAGAGAGAAATGAATAAAATGAAACCACCTACATTTGATGGTGAAAAAAATAAGGATGAGGATGTAGAGACTTGGATGTTGGGCATGAGAAAGTATTTTCAGTTGCATAATTACTCTTCATAGGAAGAAGGAAGAATTTTCATTTACCAACTCAAAGGAAAAACAACAATGTGGTGGGGACCAATTTGTACAAGTACAACACATTGACGAGAAGAATATTACTTGGAGGGAATTTAAAAGGTATTTTCAAAAGAAATACTTAACCAAATGATATTGTGATAAGAAAATGAAAGAGTTCTTTGAACTCAAGCTTGGGAATATGACTATATATGAGTTTGAAGGGATTTTTCTTAGAGATGTTGAAATATGTTTCTTTCATTAAGGTTGAGAAAGTTAATATTAAGATGTACCTAAATGGGCTTCCATTTTTTATCAGTGATAATATAAAGTATGATGATCCCAAGACACTGGAGGAAACTATTAGGAGGGACAAATTACTTTATGAACAACACAAAGGAAGACCAAATTTACATAAGGCTTGGGAAGAAAAGAATAAAATCAATATGTAATAAATGACAAAGGGAACTAAGACACCCTTCTTTAGAAATAGTTCTCAGGGACAATCAACTCTTAAAGAACCCAAAATGATCTAGACAATGGGGAAAATACAAAGGAATCCACATATTCAATGTTGGGGTTGTGGGGGAGATTATATGTATAGAGATTTCCCTCACAGATGTGAAAAATTGAGGTCTATTCAAAAAGTACAACACACTGAAATAGTGGAGGATATGTGAAGAAATATACCTAGTATATACACAACCCTGGATAACAAGCAAGCTTGGTTTCAGTTACATATTATTGAAGTGGAAGGTGAGATCAACAATGAACCCATTTTTATTTTAAGTGATTCAAGAGCTAGTCATAGTTATCTAGATCATGAGATGGTGGAAATATTTAAATTGCTAAGAAGAAACCTTGGAAAACCTTGGTTGGTGAAACTAGCTACATGAGCTAAAAGGAAAATTGATGATATGGTTAATACATGCCCAATGGGCATGAATGTTTTAAGAAAAGGGGAATATTTGAGTATTATACCTTTGGGATCATATGACTGCCTAATTGGTATGGGTTGGTTGGAATGAAATCATGTTGTCTTAAATTGTTATAATAAGGAATTTACCTGCTTTGATGAGGAAGGGAACTTAAGGATAGTTTAAGGAATTCCCAGGCCAATGACCATAAGAGAAGCTTCATCCTTGCAGGTGAAGAAAAGTTTCATGAAATGGTGCCAAATATTTGTAGCGCATATGGAAGAGATACCTAAATATAAGGTGCCAAGTATTGAGGACTATGCAATCCTAAAAGAGTTTGAATATGTATTTAAAGAAGTACCAGGGTTTCCACCCAAGATAGAAATTGACTTCTCAATCAATCTAATTCTTGGAACAACCTCAGTATCCAAGAAACCTTATAGGATGAGTACACCAGAGTTAAGGAACTACAAATGCAACTTGAGGAGATTTTGAAGAAGGAGTATTTATTCCCAAGTGTGTCACCTTGGGGTGCCCTAGTGCTATTTGTGAAAAAAAAGCATGGTACCTTGAGGATTTACAATGAATTCATGAAGTTGAACAAGATAATTGTGAAGAACAAGTATCCTTTTCCAAGGATATATGATCTATTTGATTAATTGAAAGATTCTAAGATATTCTCCAATATTTATCTTAGGTAAGGATATCCTCATGTAAGAATTAAATAAGAAGACATCAGTAAGAGTTCCTTCAAAACAAGGTATGGTCATTATGAGTTCACAGTGGTGCCATTTGGGTTATCAAATTCACCAGTTGTCTTCATGTATTTAATAAATGGTATTTTCATAGATTACTTAGATAAGTTTGTCATTGTATTCTTGGATGAAATTCTTATATATTCTAAGACTGAGGAAGAGCATGAGAAACACTTGAGGATGGTTTTATAGGTATTGAAAAAGCATCATTTGTATGCCAAATTGGGCAAGTTCTCATTCTACCAAAAGAAAATTCATTATTTTGACCATATCATTTCATAAGAATGAATGACAATGGACCTAAAAAAGATAAATTCTATTAAGGGGTGGCCAACCCCAAGGAATGTCTCTGAGGTGAGATCATTCATGGGACTTGTAGGTTACTAAAAAATATTAATTGAGGGATTCTCAAATATTTCACACCCAATCACTTCCTTTCAAAATAAGGGTGTGAAGTTTTAGTGGACATCAGATTTTGAAAGGAGTTCCCAACACTTGAAGAATTTACTAAAAAGTGATCCAATATTAAAGGTTGTTGATCCAAATGAAGACTTCATTATATGCATTGATGCATGTAAAGGAGGAATTGGTGGACTTATTAGTGAGAATGGGCATATGGTATGCTATGAGTCAAGGAAATTAAAGAAGCATAAAAGGAAATATGATACTCATGATTTAGAATTGGTAGCCATAGTGCATGTCTTGAATATGTGGAGGAACTACCTCATCGGGAAAAGTTTTGAAATGAGGATAGACCATAGTGGTCTGAAATATTTATTTGGGTATCCAACTTTAAATGTTGAGAAAAATAGATGGTTGGAATTCCTCAATGAATGTGACTTTGTTATAAAGCATATCAAAGGTAAAGAGAACAAGGTGGTTGATGCACTCAATAGGAGGGTGCATGTGATGCATGCTACAACCATTAGAATGCATAGATAAGATTTGAAGGAAAAAACTTTAGAGGCTAAAATATCTAGTCAATAGTACATGGAAATAAAGGAAAAGTTGCAAGAAGGTTTTTGCAATAGAAAAAAGAGAATTTTGAGTTAAAAGAGGATGAAATTCTCATGTACAGAGGCAGAATTTATGTGCCAAATTTCTAGGAATTGAAAAATATGATATTAAAAGAAATGCATAATGTGCCTTATGTTGGGAACCTAGGTTACCAGAAAACTATTATAGTTGTGAAGAGTTGATATTATTGTCAAGGAATGAAGAAAG
>JZKD02S1675768.1:123777-135207 GCA_000966675.3 Picea glauca
GTCAATATCCGTTTTCCCTCCTTCTTTCTAAAACTGTCTAATCTATGAATTCAAGTCTATCTACCTGCATTAACTAGATTAAATGCCTCCTATCTACTAAGGATGAGAAAGAATCGCTCAAGGTTCAATACAATATGTAAGTGTGCATCAGTTAATTTCCTCATTAATGCTCACGCAACAGTTTCAAGGTGTTTTTAAAAATTTTGTGCTGGACACCTTCCAGTTGTCTTCCGCTTCCATGCTGGCTCACTTGACGTGAGGGATGCTCCTACATCATACTCCCTCGCTTGAAAAATTTCATGGGCTCCAGTCCATGAGCTCCTGCATGGTATATCCATGCTTTTGTATCTCTGCTTCATTCTCCCAGTGGACATCTTCCACTGGATGGCCCTTCCATTTGACCAGATACTCATAATATTCTTTCCTCTTGGTTTTCTTACTCACTCGTTTATCCAGTATCTGTTCCATCTGTGGCCTCTCTGCAATTGGCATCTACTTCTACCACTAAACCTCTGGTTGTTCACCTTCTGTTCCTGCTCCCTCAGTTTTATATGGATACAAATCTGTGACATTGAATATCGGAGATATTCCGACTCCATCCGGTAACTTGATCTCATAAGCATTTTCCCCCAATTTCTTCAAGACCTTACATGGCCCGATTTTCTTCATTTTCAATTTATTGTATGTTCCCCTCGGGAACCTCTCTTTCCTCAAATGTGACAGAACTAATTCACCAACCTCGAACTGAAGTTGTCTCTTCCACTGGTCGGCTTTGCGCTTATATTCGTGACTTGAATCTAGTAGTCGTTGCTTCACCTGGCCGTGAAGTTCTTTCATCACCTCTGCGAACTCTTCGGCACTTGCACTCCTAGTCGTAGTCTATTCTGAATCCCTTAATTCAGAAACTCCTCTTGGCTGCATGCCATACATAATCTGAAATGGAATTTGGCCTGTTCTCCTATTCACTGAGTCATTATATGCAAACTCTTCCTGCGGCAATATAATATCCCACTAGTTGTGGTGCTCTGTCACCAAGCTTCTTAGCAAGTCTCCCAAACTTCTGTTAACCAATTTTGTTTTCCCATCCATCTAAGGATGATATGCATAACTAAACATTAAGTTAGTCCCCATCTTCTTCCATAGTGTCCTCCAGAAATGTCCCACGAACTTTGTATCTCTTTCCGAAACTATACTTCTAGGTAAGCCATGAAGTCAAACGACCTCTTTGAAAAACAGATTTGTGATGTGAGTCGCATCACTGGTTTTATGGAATGGGATAAAATGTTCCATCTTGGAAAACCTATCCACTACCCCAAATACTAAATCAAATCCTCTTTGCGTCCTTGGCAATCCCAGTATGAAATGCATGCTGATTTCATCCCACGGCCTCTCGGATATGGGTAATGGTTGATAGAATCCTGCATTCTGCTTTCTTCCCTTTGAATGCTAGAAAATTTTGCATCTGTTCACAAACCTCTTAACCTCTAACTGCATCCGTGGCCAAAAGTATGACTTGCTCAGCTTCGCAAATGTCTTATCATGACCGAAGTGTCCGGCCAATCCTCCGCGGTGTTTTTCCTTCAGCAGATTCTCCCTCATGGAGCAATTTGGAATACACAATTGATTTCCCTTGAACAACAATCCTTCTTGGATAATGTACTCTATCCACTGACTTCTGTCTCTGAGAACTGGGTTCTCAGCTGCTTTATATGCTTCCTTAAAATATGGATCATCTGCATACATGTTCCTAAGATCATTAAAGCCTAACGTCCTGACTTTGAATTCCCGCATCAGCAAACATTTCCTGCTCAAAGCATCAACCACTTTGTTAGAAGTACCCAAAATATGCTTAATTACAAAAGTGGAATTATGCATGTATTCGACCCACTTAACATGCCTCTGATTCAACTTCTCCTGTTGAGTCACAAATTGTAATGCATGGTTATCACTATATAAAATAAATTCCCTTGGAATCAAATAGTGCCTCCATTTCTTCAATGCTTGTATGATGGCATAGAATTCCTTATCATACGTGGAGTACTTTTCTTTTGCCTCATTCAACTTCTCACTAAAATATGAAATTGGTCTGTCCTCTTGACTTAAGACTGCTCCTATGGAAAACTGGCTTGCGTCACATTTCACTTGAAATGTCTTCTGGAAATCTGGCAACACCAGAACCGATTGTTCCATGATCTTTCAATTCAACAATTTGAAACTTTTCTCCGCCTCTTTAGTCTAGTGAAAACATTTATGTATTTTCTTCACTGTATCCATCATATCTGCACTAATCCCACTGAAATTTCTAATGAACTTTCGGTAGAAACTAGCCAGTCCATGAAAACTCCTCACCTCAAAAATATTTCTCGGTGATGTCCAATTTTTAATTACCTCTACCTTATCTGGATCCATCCTTAATTCATTCACCGAAATAATAAATCCCAAGTAAACGAGTTTTGTCTTCATAAATGAATATTTCCTCATGTTAACCAATAGCTTCTCCTACTGTAGCTTCTTCATTACTGTAGCTAAATGCTTCAGATGATCTGCCTTTGTTCTGCTGAAAATCAATATGTCATCCAAATACACAATGACAAACTTCCCGATGAATTCCCTCAGGACTTCATTCATCAACCTCATAAAGGTACTCGCCACATTCGTCAAGACAAATGGCATGACAAGTCATTCATAAAACCCTTCGTTTGTCTTGAATGCTGTCTTCCATTCATCACCTTCTCTCATGCGAATCTGGTGATATCCACTCTTCAAATCAATCTTTGAAAAAAAATTCGCTCCACTTAAGCAATCCATTAAATCATCCATTCAAAGCAATGGAAACCTGTACCTGATGGTTATCTTGTTGATGGCCCTTGAGTCGGTACACATTCTCCAACCTCCATCTTTTTTTGGACTGAGTACCGTTGGAATGGCACACAGGCTCAAACTTTCCCTGACCAATCCTTTGTCCAGCAGCTCCTGGACCTGCTTCTTGACCTCTTCATTTTCTTGCGGCGTTAACCTATACGCGGCTTTATTCGGAAAACTAGCTCCTGGTATGAGGTCTATATGATGACTCACAATCCTCATCGATGGCAACGAACTACAATATCATCGAACTCTTCCAGTAGTTCCTGAATTTCTCCTGGAAATCGTCTACTCTCGTGCTAGTCAAAACAATCCTTGGTTTCCTAGCCACAAAGAATTGTGGATCTTCTTTCTTCTTCACCTCTGTAAGAAGCTCCTTCCCACTCATGAGAAGTACAATATTTCTCCCTTCTGGTTTTACCTCCTTATCTTTTATTGGAAGAAACATGTGTGTCCTCCCATTCTTCTCTAGAGTATACGTATTCATCTTCCCATCATGAACTACGTTTCTATCATATTGCGATGGTCTGCCCAACAATAAATGACAAACATCCATAGGAATAACATCGCAGAGTATTTTATCATTATACCCTCCTATTTTGAATTCAACTAAACACTGTTTAGTGACATTTACCTGATTTCCCTTCTGTAGCCATGAAACTTTGTATGGACTCGGGTGATCAGTTGTCTCCAACTCTAGCTTCTCTACCATCTCGGTTGAAACGAGATTATCTGTGCTACCATTGTCCACAATAACCTTGCATACCCTGTCCTTGGTTTTGCAAGTAGTTCTGAAAAGTCTAGTTCTTTGAGATGAGTCCTCCACCTCCTTCTCGGGTGTTAAGAGAACCTTACGCATCATCAATGACCTTCCGCCTTCAACATATTCCGCTTCAACATCTCACCTCTCTACCTCGGTGATGTGAGCTTCTCCTCCATCCTTCTTTTTATCTGGACAGTCGAATGACTTGTGCAAATTTTTCCCACATGTGAAGCATGTGGTTACTCCACCTCTTCCTCTTCCTCTACCTCAGGTACGAGGAAACATGTTATTATCAACGTATCCTCCGCTCTGCCCTATATACTGCCCTCTCTGTTCTACATGTTGGCCTCGCTGTGAACTTCCACCTCTATCAGTTCCAGTCTGAGGATTTTTCTAGTCGTCCTTGGGCTTCTGGTATTTATCTTGGGCAATCGATTTGCCTTTGGGCTGACTCCTACCTCGGCTTCGTTGAAATTTCTTACGGATCAACTTCTCTTTAGATTTGAAAGCCATTTGATAGGAATCCTCCACCGTTTGGATGGTTTTCATACTCATCTCGTCCTGGATATCGTATCTCAGGCCATTCATATACGTAGCAACTTTCTCATCATCACTCTCCCGATGACCCGCCCTGATGTTCAGTCGATAGAATTCCTCCGTGTATTATTTTACTGTCATCAGCTTATCTCTCTGGTTCTGCATCCTCTTGAACAGAGTAATTTGATAATCTCTCGAGATGAACTTTGCCTTCATCTTTGCAATCATTCGATCGCAACTTTTAATTTTCTTCTTGCCCTTGCAGCATCTATCTTCTTGTAACTCGTCCCACCATAATGTTGCATGTCCCTTCAATCTCGTGACAACATGCCTGACTTTCTTATCCTCTTCAACATCTTCATAATCAAAGCATGTATCTAGAGCTCTAATCCAATCTAGAAGCTCTTCCGCATCCAGATTCCCCTCATAAACTTGAGTGTCCATCTTCATTTTTGCACCCATCCGTGCAATAGATTTGATTAGGCGTTCATTGGATGCATCCTCGGCTGCAGCTTCTTCCTCATGTTCAGCTTCAACTTCACCCTCTGAATCGCTAAGATCCCCCGCACTGGCTGTGCGTCTTTGCTCTATCTCCATATCTTCGAGTCTAGCTCGTAGATCACGTACCTCTCTTTCCATTTCTGGATTCTTTGCTTGCCTACCCATTCTCCTCAGTTTTTCTCTTTCCTCTGGATCGGGTGACTATCTATCCCGTCTCCTTGGTGGCATGGTGAATTTCCTTCTTCTCTACTACAGAAAGAAAAGAAATTTTCTTGCTCTGATCCCCCTTTGACGCAGATGCGCGCCCTAGGCATGTCCGCTCACAGAACCTCCTCCTTATCTCAGCCCGAAGAACAGAAATGCTCTTCTGATTCCCTATCGGGAATATTCCACACCCACAAAAATTATCCAAAATATCTCCCTTAACGATCGGGAAATCAGACTTTGCGATTTCGCGAGTCTTGTGGTTGAGTGTTTTATATTCTCAAAACCCCGAACCCCGACGTAAGTCAACGCTAACCTTTTACCTTGCTATCGGGGTTCCTCCTGTTGGGATATCGGTATTTGTGATGTCTAAAATAACTCACCTCACTGATCCCCGATCCCCGATATGCTCCCCTGCTGCCTTAACCTCTTGGGCTAAGCCTTTTGTCCACACGACCACTCCTTATATGACCACAGTCATATTCCCATCGGGGTTTCGTGGTTCGCGATTCCAAAATGCACAAACAAATTGTCGCCAGGATCTTCGATATCCCGATGATCCAAACGCTGATGGATGTGTTCCTTTCCACCTGCCATCCACTAATTCCCCTATGGCCCCACACTGTTATCCTGTCGAGAAATCGCGTTTCGGAGTTTCACGATTTCTAACGCAATGTTTTCTTTGTACTCGGGAATCTCTATATGCCGAACTCTGACTTCTCTCAGACCTTCTGATGCGTGTCCGCCTTGAGATCCATGGCTAGGGCTTCGTCGATGTTTCGAGACTTGAAAGGTCCCAAGTCTCTTGAATTCATAAATTTCGAAATGCCGATGGACTCTCGATCCCTGCCACCTGTCCCAACAGAAGGACGGCTCGACACATGTCGGGAATTTGAGACTTTTGATGTCCCAATTCTCACGACCTTAGGAACTCCGATACCTAAATATCCCGATGCCTCTCCAGGACTTTCCTCTACTCACTAGGACTTAACCCCAGTGCAACTCTACCTGATCGAATGGCTGACGGGATTTCACCAATCCTCTCCACAAGATCCTAACCGTCGATAGTCCTCCTTTGAGAAATATGCAAAATGAATATGTGTTCCTCCACGGAACTCATTCTCCTGTGTGAAAGCTTGTGACGCCTGTTCTAACGCCTCCATGCACAACTCCCTGTGCTTCTCTTCAAGGTTCACTCAAGGGTACTATACCTCCTGAGCTTTATCAATTCTGAATATTTCAGAATTTAAGACCCCCTGCTCACACTCCTTGCGGCAAACTTTCAAACACCTCAAATGTTTGAATCCTTCGACCCTGCGCACACCTGCAGCAATAGTCCTTCAAATATTCTTCTCAGATTTGACAACTGAGACTTTCCCTTGTCCTGTGCCCTCCTGAAACGACTCCAGTAACCGAAATTCACTTTTGGGTGAACGAGAACGAGACTTAGTCTACCCGAGCCTCCGTCAATGCACACCTTGCGGACGTTTTCGACTGCATTCCTTGTAGAAATTCTCACTCAGATAGAGAAAAAATTGAAAATCATTTCTTATTCCCCTCAGATTTCAAACTCAAACATGAAATCACATACACATCAATAAAGAAAATGCATAACAGGAAAAAAAAAACTCATGAGCACATCTTTTAACATCACACACACAGAGAGACACAAAACCATGGATTTGAGTCAACTCCTTCTATTAATTCAAGATCTATACATGGATGTTCTTCTACAGCTCTATGTTATTCTCCTGTGCTCTTCTTGCTTCAATAATCATGCCCTTATGTTACAATGTACAATGAGGGTGTCAATATATGTTTTCCCTCCTTCTTTCTAAAAATGTCTAATCTATGAATTCAAGTCTATCTACCTGCATTAACTAGATTAAATTCCTCCTTTCTACTAAGGACGAGAGCGAATCACTTAGGGTACAATACAATATGTAAGTGCACTTCATTTAATTTCCTCATTAATGCTCGCACAACAGTTTCAAGGTGTTTTTCAAAAATTTGTGTTGGACGCCTTCCAGCTGTCTTCCGCTTCTGTGTTGGCTCGCTTGATGTGAGGGATGCTCCTGCATCAAAGAGGGATAAGTCCAAGCAATCAACACTCAAGTGAAGGTCACACCTATCAAAAAAGGAATCATAATTACGAACCTCAAAGGGGTAGATAGAGAAGATCAAATAAAAAATAAAGCATACAATTTTATTACTGCAAAAAGTATGAACACTATGAATCTGAATGGAGGAAGAAGAAAGAAGATCAACACTCAGGCATAGCACATGTCTGAAATCATGAAGGAGAAACTTCTGGTTGGATGTTTCTTTCATGTAACAAGGATGAAGAACAACACTAGGATCTCTGGTTGTTGGATAGTGGATGGAACAATCATATGACATGCAACAAAGAATTATTTTCTTGCATTGATTCTTCTCTTTCATAATATATTACACTTGGAGATGATTGTTTAGTTAAATTTTAGAGAAAAGAAAATTTACCTATTTTCACTAAACAAGATGTAAAGAAATACATAAACGATGTCTATCATGTTCTAGATTTGAAACATAGTCTCTTAAGTTTAGGAAAACTAATTGAAAATGTCTATAAGGTACTTTTTGAAGGAGCCTCATGTAGGATATATGACAAAACCCCCAACAAAAAAATGATTTCTGAAATCCACATGACTAGAAATCGAATGTTTCCCCTATCCCTTCGAATTGCAAATCTGACCAAATCTTATGCACAAAGTGCATCCACCCCCAACGAAACTATGATTTGGCATGCAATATTTGTACATCTACCCTTTCAGAGTCTAATCCTTCTAAAGAATCCCTCCATGGTCAAAGGTCTACCTATATTCAAAGAGAAAAATTCCCCATGTGAGTCCTAAATTCGTGGAAAACATAAGAGAACTAGTTTTCCATAGTCCTCCACTCAAGACAAACAACACCTAGAGTTGGTTCACACTGACCTCTGTGGACCAATGAAAACAATGTCAATAGGTGGCAATGTTTATTGATGATTTTAGGAGGAAAATATGGATCTATTTTCTTAAACACAAGTCTAAAACTTTTGCAAAGTTCAAAGAGGTTAGGGTTGAAGTTGAAAAATAGAGTGGAAAATATGTGAAAGTTTTCAGGTAAGATGGAGGAGGAGAATACAACTCCAAAGAATTTGCAAATTTCTACAAATCTCAAGGAATCATCATGCAAACTACAACAAAGTATACTCAACAAAAAAATGGAGTGGTTGAGAGGAAAAATCAGACTATAATGAACATGGTAAGGAGCCTTCTCAAGGAGAAGAGTATGTTGATTTTATTTTGGGATGAAGCTATAGCATGTTCAGTCTATCTACTAAATAGATCCCCAACCACGAGTCTCAATATGAAGGTCCCTCAAGAAGCATGGAGTGGGACATAGCTAAATGTTTCTCATCTTATAACTTTTGGATGCATTGCATTCACTCACATACCTTCTGAATTGAGGAGGAAACTTGATGATCAAAGTGACAAATGAATTTTTGTCGGCTACAGTGAGACATATAAAGCATACAAAATCTACAATATGATTTCAATGAAACTCATTCTCAACAAAGATGTCAAATTTCTTGAAAATAAGTTCTGGAGCGAGTCTGAAAACCGTCTTATGGACAGTCAAATTCCATTTTTGCCACTTCCTCAAAACATAGAAAATTCAGGAAATCAAACACATCAACTTGTCCTTTCAATATTATAGGTACAAGCACAGCCTAAAATTCCTCAGGACAACTCTTCTTCAAACCGGAATTCATCCTCTGAATTTCAAAATCATAGAACTTGAATCTTCAGAGAAATCCATCAACAATTGGATGATATTGATCAAAAAAATATTTTTGCATTTCATGTCAACCTACATCCTTTAAAGAAGAAACTAAAGAGCCACATTGGGTTCAAGCCATGGAACAAGAGATTGAATCCATTTATAAGAAAAAGACATGGGATCTTGTTGATCTGCCCAGATGTAAGACAAGTATTGGTGTCAAGTGGGTTTACAAAACTAAACTCAATGAAAAGGGGAAGATTGAAAAACACAAAGTAATACTTGTTGCGAAAGGATTCTCACAACAACTCGTCATAGATTATGGTGAAACCTTTTCTCCAGTAGCAAGGTTTGACATTGTAAGGACTCTCCTTGCCATAGAATCTCAACAAAAATGGAAAGTTTACTACATGCATGTCAAATCATATTTCCTGAATGGTCTCTTAGAAGAAGAGGTCTATGTGGATCAACCACCTGGTTTTGAAATCAAAGAACATCCAGCCAAAGTGTATCGGTTGAAGAAAGCCTTGTATGGCTTAAAGAAAGCTCCAAGAGATTGGTACAATAGAATTAACACTTACTTGATCAAGAGTGGTTTTAGCAGAAGACAAAATGAGCCAACTATGTACACCAAAACAGATCAACAAGGTAAAATTTTGATTGTATGTTTATATTTTGATGACATGATATATACTGGAAATATTGAGTTATCCAGTTTTAAAAATGCCATGCAATCTGAGTTTGAGATGACAAATCTTGGAATAATGAAATTTTTTTGGGGATTGAGGTTGACCAATCAACCAAAGGGAATTTTGTCTATCAACAAAATTATGCAACAAACATCATCAAAATATTATGCATGGAAGACTGCAATCTAGCAAAAAATCCTATACCCCTAGGCACAAAATTGAGCAAGAAAGATGAAGGCCATACAATGGATTCTACCGTATACAAAATTTTAGTAGGAAGTACGTTGTATCTTACAACAACTAGGCCTGATATTATGTATGCAACCATTTTTGTTTCCAATTTCATGGAATATCCAAAATATTCTCACTAGAAGATGGCGAAAAGGATTCTGAGATATGTTGCAGGCACTCTTAATTTTAGTTTATGGTACTCTCAATCTAAAGATAATCATCTTTCTAGTTACACTGACAATGATTTTGTAGGTAGCCTAGATGAATGGAAAATCACCTCGGGGTATGCTTTTCATGTGGGCACAAATCTTATTTCTTGGGCATCAAAGAAGAAACCCATTGTCTCAATATATTCTGTAGAGGTAGAGTATGTTGTTGCTACCTCGTATTCCTATCAAGTTGTGTGGATGTGAAGACTATTGATTGGCATGTCAGATACAAAAAAGGAGCCAACTCCTATCTTCTGTGAAAATACTTCAACAATTGACTTATCCAAAAACCATGTTTTTCATAAGAAAATCAATCATATTCACACTCACTTTCACTTCATATGCGAGCTAGTTAATAATGGTGAAATCACACATCAATTTTTTGGCTCACGAGATCAGGTCACAGACATATTTACAAAGCTATTAGGAAAAACCGTTCTTGATTTTCAGAGACAACTCTTGGGCATTATCAGTGCTGATGTTTGTAATTGTTGAGTTTAAGAGGGAGTGTTAGTTATAACTGTAACCTCAATAGTATGTGATTGTACATTTCTAGTTGTTTTGGTCATTTGTATCAGTCGTTAGGATCCATTCCTTTGTTTATTGATTCAATTTCTTCTTTTCCCTTTATAACTCTAGGCTATCAGCTAATACAATTGCGTGCTCCACATATTCTCATTCCTTGTTATGTCTACTATGTTTCTTTTTTTCCTACAGAGTTTCATGTTTTGTCACCATGACCATGTCCTGCATAAATAAAAATCCAGTTACTGCAAAATGATGATCGACTAAAATTTAAGAATAATGATCATAAATAATATAGAATGGAAAAAACCGAAGAGAGATACAAGAACAAGAGCCTTTGTGGCTTCCTCTTTGATTTTAGTGTCAGTCTCAGCCATGTGGAGCAACACATCGACAAAGTCTTGAACATAAAGGTCTATGTCTGCCACTTTCTAGCCCTTCGACGCTGCAACCATGAAATGAGTAAGATTAACATTCATTTTCTCAGCGAATTCATCGATCTTTTTAAGGATCTTCCTCATGCGTCGATCGATACCTTGCAAATCAAGACAATCCAAATTTGGAATGAAGTCTCCAATGTTGAAGTCTACTATCCTAGCTCTCAAATCTACCAACATATCCTTAAACCCTTTGAAATCGCCACCCAAATCATCGTCAAAAAATTTCCTTTTCGCCAGTATTCGCCAAACTATATTGGAGGTGAGAGTAGAAATGGACTTATTATTATTATTATTATCATCATCATAACACAGGAATAAAGAAGTTTAAGATTGTTATCCATAAAAAAATGTGAGCTCTCTTTCCATCTTTCTCTATGTTCATTGAAGTATTTGATATGAATCGACCCTTTACAATGTCGATTAAAATCATTAAATAAAAAATGTCATTTAATCAAAATATAACAAAAATCGTAAAATATATAACAATTTGGAAACATTTAATATGTTTGTACCTGCAATCATACTTGCCTTTAGAAGAAGAAACTAATAAATGCCAAACAAAATTGAATATTTGTTGCATTGATAGAGACATAAGTCTAAGTGAGTGTATTGAAAGAGTTGTTGATTAACATTCATATTGATATTTCCATTATTTTTTTAGCGAGACT
>JZKD02S1675768.1:146790-162217 GCA_000966675.3 Picea glauca
AAATAAAATTCGAGAAAGATGTAAATGGTGTCACGTCGTTTAGACCTTATAGTATTATGTAAGTTTCAAGAAAAGAGAGTGAAAAATAAATTAGAAAATAACTTAATTTTATAAAATTAATTCCTTTTAAATAGAAATTAAAATGGAATGTTAAATATTCAAACATAATTCAAATTTTATATATAATAAAATTTGATTCAATATCTTATCATATTTTAAATCTATCTAAATACTTTAAAAATACATCAAAATTTCAAATCTATAAAAACTTTCTTCTTAAATATAAATAAAGGGATAACCGGATTCCAACATAAAAAAAAATGGCTACAAAATTAACTTATTTATCCGATATTACTGCATAAAAAAAAAGGAAAAATCTACGCTGTTACTACATCACAAATGCCCAGACAAACCACAAGGACGTGACAAAATCCCAAGGCATCACGATGCCTGTAAACCTTTGCCGCTGTTCACGCTAAACCCTCGGCATTATTTATGTCGGTAAATCTTGAAAAGGAAAAAGTCTATCGTGGATTCCTGTGAAGTCCATAGATCATCAATCTGATTGTAGAAATCGACCGTTTAGCCCTTTTTGGCGAAAACGAGCTCCAGGAGATCTTGATGTTTAAAATAAAGTCGTAAATATTCAGATCAGCCGCAGAACAAGTCCGAGTCCCGATGGCCTATCCATCACCCGCGGCAGCATTCAATGCTGCTTACAGGAGTTAAGAGTTAAATGTTGTGTACAAGAGTTAAGAGTTAAGGGTGGTAGCTGGAAGGACTGTTTTAAATATTATTTAATGCATGGAAAGACGTGAAGGCAACAATAAGACTTTAAACTTATGAACCAATAAAATTGTGACAAATATATATATATTTTTATTTTTAAATATATTAATATAAGTTTCCTAAGCTAAACATTATAATTTTCAAAAAATTTGAAAGTCAAACCTAAACTAATAGGCAGTCAACGATGAACTCATCACTATAGTCCCAAACCTTTGGCAGGGACTAATAAGCATTGAATCAAAGGATAAAGATCGATTGATCAAATAAAAAGGTACTCGCTGTTTTTTCTAAATATATACCCAATCCAAATTGTTAAAAAAAAAAAAAGTCTAAATTTCAAAACCATCACTATATCGAGAGGCAATTCATCACACATTCACTATATTTTATTCAATCTCTTTGCAAAATTTAGAATTTATTTAATTTAACCACACTAACCAAAGACGTCACGATTTCTTGAACACTATAAATTCGTAAGAGTTAAAATTAATAATATGGGTATTTAAGTTGTTTTCAATTAAACTATTTTTTTAAAATATATTTGAATTTATAATTAATAATTGAAAAAGAAAACAAAATAAAATATTTACATTAACCAAATAAAAGAAAACAAAACAAAAAAATCAAAGTTTCTTTACGAGAACTTATATAGTTTTTGTCCAATATTAAACCTGAAATAAAATGAGAGCCTACAATTGTATTTACAGACCTAGCATCTTTAATGATAAAAAAAAATTGGTTGATAACCTACCTACGGTACTTTATCTCAACAATAATTTATTAATAGTATATTAAGGTAAATTGTTATTAGGGTTACGGTTATAAGACTTACGTTTATATTACTGGTTTGAGAATATTTATTTATTTTTAAGTAAAAAAGAGGGTAGATCCTATTATATCATAAGAAAAAATAAACATATGTCCTTAGGATGTCAGTTGTTCCATCAAATTAGCAGAAACCGAAACAATTAGCAGCCTTAGATATCCATGTCCAAAAGAGGCAGTCTGCCATCTGCCCTACTCGGAGGAAACCGGGACAGGTGGCGGCCTATAGTCTGTACATTAACCATGAAGACATAAATTGAAACTAGACTAAAAAGTAAAGACTCTAAGTTGATTGTACCCCTAACCAGAGACTGAACATCTAACCATACCCATAACCAGAAGCAATTACCTGTGGTTTCCATAGGTGGCCTTGTCGCGGTCTTCATCATGCAATCCATTCTGAGCTAGCAAAGCATAAGGTCGAGCACAAGTCAGACATATTTTCCCTGTTGGCGCGTTGGAGAAATCCTTGTACAACATGTCTATGTGTTGGCCCATGAGTGTGCCACTGTAGACTTGGTCTGCCATGTGGCTACTCTGGTCAAACACTAAGTCTAACTGCTCCGAGTTGAAGAAGGGTGGTGGGACATGCCACTTTTCCAGTGTAATCGAGATGGGAGGTGGTGCAAGGACCTCACCACCCTCCTTCGATGGGCCACCCTCTGCATCCTCGCTTGTTGTATCCTGCATTCTAGCTTGTGCTCCATCATGTTTCTCTCTTACCGTGCTCTGTCCCTGTGGTCCTACCTGCTTCCCAGGGTCCTCTTCTCTCTCAATGGCTCTGTAAGGATTGTAACCTATTAAAAGCGTAACATCCTGAGAGGCCATATGGAGGAGATCTTCTGGGATATCCTCCTCAAAAGAGAATATGTGGAACTCCTCCAATTGTTCCTCCATGGTGTTGGTATCATGGTGAGCCAGATTGAATGCTTGTGTGTATTCCTCAGTTAAGTTGCTTGGAGACTACTAATTTTCTGGAATTGTTGAAAGAAGAGACTCTGGAAGAATCTGTATGGGTTCCTCCAGGATGACCTCCTCCATGTATGCCATTGGAGGCGATCATGCCATCCCTTCCCTGCGAGCTATCTAAATTCTTTGGGTGTGGGCCATGGAAAGCACTCTCTCAAGCCTCTAATGTCGCTTCTGTCTCATAGCCAGGGTGTACAAAGATTTGTCGTGACACGACTTTCCCCTCTCCCTTGGCATCGAGATGGAAATTTGAATGGATAAGTTGTAGGAGGTGTTTCAATGGCCACATCAGAGAACAAAAATGTTAGCCTAGTGTAGACCGAAGGTGAAATGGAGAGAGATGAAGAATAATTGGATGATAATAGGGAGGAGCAACGTGACAACTACCATTATATCCCCCCTAGCATTTACTTTCTTTTCCTCCAGTCTATTCACACGAGGGAGAAGTCCTATGTCATTAGGTTGGTAGTTAAGGCTAGCTCCCATACTCAATGACAAGGGGATGGGAGCCCGCCTGCCTTATTTATGGCTTGGTCTGGCCTGGTGCAACATGGCATTGATGTGTTGTGTGTCACCCCATCGGGGGTGGTTTGGGAATATTTTTTAAACCTTATGTGGAATTTATTATTTTCAATATATGGAATTTAATGAAAATTTTCTATGTGTGGGACACTTGATTTGTTAATTCTCTCACCCATGAAAAATATAATCAATGAAAAATATATAACAATGATATATATGGATTTATAATCATCATAGCTTGTATCATGGTGAAATGTATAGACTCTACGATCCATGTTTTTTCTACTTAAATGTCATTTTAACAATAATAAATCATCATCAAATTCCAATGTCCTCAGAATGCGTATAAATCATCAGGTGAAAAGTATAAAACAAGTTGATTTCCTTTAAATTTTCTTAAAAACAATATAAATAATCATAGTATATTTGTTATGAATGTCCTTAGAATAATATAATTAATCACTTTCAAAATTAAAAATGATTTTCTCTCAATGTTTAGATGAAAAGTATAAAGTATTAAGTAATTTTCTATCAATGTCCTTAGAACCAATATAAATCAAGTATATTTATTGTCAATGTCCTTAGAACAAGTATAGTTCACCATCTACAAAATTAAAGATGATTTTTTATAAATGTCATTAGAACAATTATTATTGTAAGTTTCCTTCTATGTACTACAAACAAAAATGGATGTTGCAACATGACAAACATAGTAATGTTTCAATGTGACGCAATATGATGAACATATAATGTTGCAATGTGATGCAATATGATGAACATATAACGTTGCACGAACACTTAATGTGTTGCAATGTGACGGACATGTTGCAATGTGATGAAAATTTTGCAACACATAATGTGTTGCAATGTGACTAACATATAATGTTGCAATGTGATGCAAATATTATGTCGTCACAATCTAATGCAAATATCCTTTCATTACAATGTGATAATAATATCATGTCATCACAATGGAACGAACATAGCATTTTCATCGCAATGTGACAAACATAGCCTTGTTTTCATATTGTGACACACATTTCATCCTCGTCATAATGTGATGCAAATATTATGTCATTGCAATGTGATGAAAATATCATGTCATTGCAATGTGGTTACCATATCCTTGTCGTCGTAATGTGACAAACATATCCTTGTCATCACATTGTGATGAAAATGGCCTCCTCGTCATAATGTGACACAAATATCATGTCGTCAAAATGTGATGCAAATATCAACTATCACAATATGATGAAAATATCATGTTGTTGCAATGTGACACAAATATCATGTCGACGCAATGCAACAAACATAACATCTGCCCAATTAATGCATTAAGGCTATGTTCAACCTAGGCTATTTACTAAGGCTATGTTCGACCTTGGCTATTTAATAAGGTTATGTATTAATACTTTATTAATGTATCAGTATGGTCATTAAGGTCCTAATAATGTATTACTAAGGTGAGTAAACTCAATTTATTACTACTTTATTAATGTATTATTAAATGTTTTTAGTGTATTGGTGTATGAGTACTTTAAAAATGTATTAATTGATGATGATGATTAACATCCACTAAGACCTAATTGGTCTATTAGAGCTTAAGAGGGTAAGTTATTACTTGTGATTCTTTAAAATTTTGTTTTTGTGCTCGAAAAGCATTAAGAGAAGCTTTCCAAGATCACCATACTTTTGTTGAGTTAAGAGGTTAGGAAGGTTGGTAGTGTGATCAATATTTTGAAAATGAGATCTAATATGGGTATAGGCTGGACAATCTAAGAGAAAGTGTTTTTCATCTTAAACATTCTCAGTGTCACAAAGGTGACACACACTTTCATCCCATGGTGTTTTAGGAATTGACCAATGCCTAGTTTCACTATGGAGCTCGTGAGAATTTGTTCTGATCTTAGCAATGCTTATTTTTTTCTTTACACTTGGAAAAATAGATAGATAATTTCAATCTTCTAGATTAGGGTTGATTACATCTTTAAAATATCTTAATTTTCTTTTTTCCTCTAACTCTTTATTAGACCACATTTTTTCCTTAAATTTTGATTTGACGTTTTTTTTAATAGTTTCTTTATTCTACAAAATAGTTTCTTCCATGATTTTCCAATAGTTTAGCCAAGACCAAGCGTCTTTATGCCATCCTCACTTGAGTCGATGGTGGTTATGACTTTATTTTGAAGCAATTTTAGGTAGCCTCTTGTCTTAGATGTTGTTTAACTTGTTCTTATACATTAGGTATCTAGTCATAGCCATGCCCTCAATGGGGGAGAAGCTTGTTTCTACAAGGAGGATGGGATAGAACATATTTCCTTTAATTTTGAGATTATAGGTTATAAAATTCTTTTGTATTTTGTCTATCTTTCTCTAGGATTCATGAGAGATACTACAGCCCCAGACTTCACATCCATAAAGAATAACAGGTGTAATAAGAGTAATGTATTAATAAATTAATACAATAAATTATTAAAGTATCAATTAATTAATAAGTTACATTATACATTAATGAAAATTAATAGTTTAATTTAGACATTACATTAATGTAATGATGTATTTTAAATACTTTATGAATGTATTAATTAATAATGTATTTGTAGATTTTGACCTTGTACAATATTTACTGCAAACAGATTTTCAGTAAAAGAGCAAAAAAGATACAATGGAAAATACAAACATTACACAGAGATTTTTCCCTGGAAACCCAAACTGAGAAAACCAACATATTTTATATTCATTCATAGTGATACATTTTTTACAATAAAATATACATATATGATCCAACGACATCCAAAATCCTAACCTAATGACCTGGATTAGTCAACGACCCTAATTCCTTAACCGAAAATAGAAAACCATCAACAAAAACCATGTGCCAAAAAATCTCCCAACAATGGACAAAAAAATCGGGGAAACACGAAACACGAGGAAAAAATGCAACACATTTCCCAAGGAAAAAAAATATTCTCAAGGCTGCTGCCCCCCAACCCCCAAATGGGGGAATTTCACCCCCCATGCACGCCCAATGCAACACACACACTACTACTCATGAAAAGAATATAACACATACCCAACAATATTAATGTATTAATTAATTAATACTTTACAATATACATTGATGTATTAATTTCATCCATAGTGATGGTCATGGCCAACCATGCTCTTCTATAGAAAAAAGTTCCCAAACATTGTTAACCATTGTGAACCATGCTCAACCAATGTCAACCATAGTGAAGTTCTAAGGAAGTTTGCAATGGTCATGGTCAACAAAATTTAACATTGGTCATGCTCAACCATAGTGAACCATGGTCATTGTCAATTAATGTATTAACACTTTAATAATGTATTATTAATGCCTCATCCCAATTACTATCCCAGTAATGTTTCACTATGATGAACACAAAAACATCATAATCTGAAAAACATAGTAACATCCGATTGTGTTGAATAGAGCCTTGTCATTCCAATGTGATGAACATAGCCCCACCATCACAATGTGATCAACATTCCTTATCATTGCACTATGAAGAATATACTCTTTCTGTTGCAATGTCATGAAGATAGCCTCACCATCGAAATGTGATGCAAATATCCTATCTTACTGATGTGATACAAATATCTTGTCATCACAATGTTATGAACATAACCTTGTTGTCACAATGTGTTGAACATAGCCTTGTCTTTTCAATGTGACAAACATAGCTTCATCATCGCAATGCGATGAACATATCCTTATCATTGCAGCATGGAAAATAAATCCTTATTATCACACTGTGAAGAACATAGCTTTATCATTGCATTGTGAATAACATAGACTTATTGTCTCACTATGACGAAGATATCCTACAATGTGATGAACATAGCCTCGTCAACCCAATGTGATGCAAACATCATGTCCTCACAATGCGATGTAAATATCCTATCATCACAATGTGATGGACATATCCTTATTGTCACTATGTCTAGAACATAGCCTTCTCATCACAATGTCAAGATCATAGCCTTGTCGTCACAATGTGAAGAATATAGCCTTGTCATAACAATTTGACGAACATAGCCTTCTTGTCTCTATGTGATGAACATAGCCTTGTCATAGCAATGTGATGAACATTGCCTCATCTTTGCAATGTGACACAAATTTCATGTCACCGCAATGTGATGCAAATATCTTGTTGTCACAATGTGATGAAAGTATCATATCTTTGCAATGTGAGCACCAATGCTTGTCATCACAATGTGACGAACATAGCCTTTTCTTCACATTTTGATGAACATGGCCTCCTCATTACAATGTGACTCAAATATAAATTCATCACAGTGTGACACAAATATCATGTCATCACAATATGATGCAAATATTGTGTCATCGTAATGTGACGAAAAAGATCATGTCATCACAATGCAATGACCATGGCCTTGTCAATGCAATGTAAAGAACATATCTTTGTCATCGCATTGTGATGAACATATCCCCATCATCACAATGTGAATCAAATATATTTTCGTCGCAATATGATGCATATATCATGTCATCACAATGTCACACAAATATCTTGTCATCGCAATGTGATGAACATAGCCTCGTGATGACAAGGCTATGACCTCATTTAATTTAGGAAAGACCATTATACATTTATGTAAATTAATACTTTAATTTAGACATTTCATTAATGTAATAATGCATTATTAATATATTAATACCTTAATAATGTATTACTACTTTATTAATGTTTTAGTGCATTAATACTTTAGCAATTTATTAATTAATTAATACATTGTAATATACATTAATGTATTATGTCATCAATTGTCATGATCATGGCTAGCCACGATATTCTATAGACAACAATTCTCAAACATGACTAAACATTGTCAACCATGCTCAACTAAGATCAACCCTAATGAAGGTCATGCATATTGAAGTTCTAGGGAAGTTAACAATGGTAATGGTTAACCATAGTAAATCGTGGTCATTTTCGATTAATGTATTAATACTTTAGTAATGTATTAATAATGCATTACTACTTTAATAATGTATTTATTAACATATTGTTACTTTATTAATGTATTAAAAACTTTAATAATACTTTAATACTTTAATAATACTTTATTAGTGTATTAATACAATGTATTAATATATAAATTAATTAATAAAGTGCATTATTAATGTATTAGTTCTTTAATATGTTACATTAATGCATTAATTAAATAATACATTACAATATTAATGTATCAAATAAATAATAAGTTATATGTTACATTATACATTAATGTGTTAATTAATTATTACATCATTTTTGTTTTCCAAAAGAAAATTTTCACTTTCATTATATATGGTTTTTAACCAAAAAATATACATATCCAATTCCTTACAAAAAGGACACTGACTCCTCTCATACATATCAGAACTGTTCCAAAATATATTTCCTTACAAAAATATTTTTTAACCCATATAACTATGGAGAAAGATGTAACCAATCATATCCATTCATCTCTGATCTATCAATACGACAAAAAGGTTCCAAACCTTCAGAGTATAGGATGATACAAAATATAAAAGATCAAGAAAACATCTAAAATGAAAGAGGTTGATACATTGAGGAGGACTCTCAAGTCCATCTGTCCAATGTTGATACGTCAATATGCCAATTTGTTTGGATAAAGATTTCTTTGACAGGATATCTGCCTCCACATTTAATTCCTTGTAAATATGTGAAAAAATGATCCGAGAGAAATATTGAGTAAGCTCAATGATCCTATCTTTCCAACATTCCAACATAGTAACTTGTAGTTGTCCCTTTTTATTTAACCATTCCATAATGATATTGGAATCCCCCCTCACATGAAGATCAATAATATTATGACGGGAAGACAAAAGAAGGGTGTCCCAAACACCGAGTAGTTCTACCTTTGTGTTGGATCCCACTCCACAGTTGAAGGTCCAAGTGATCTTAGTGTCATCATATTGATGTATAAACCCACCCGCCCCACATAGTAGGACATAATTTTGAGCAACTCTGTCAAACCATGCATTATTTCCATTCATCTGAAGAATAGGTTGAATAAAATGAGGGGCAATGATCCTCTTTTTATTTTCAATATTCATCCTGCCCAATATTTTGAAAAAAACCAGTATTTATGAAGACAATTATATTTTCAAATATCGCCCTATTGCGAGTAAGACAAATATACCAGCAGACTATAACTGGTAGATGTGGTAGAGTGAAGTCCATCAAAGACATATTTTCCAAGAAATCATGTAAGATTGTGCCCATCCACATATTTTGGAGATTTAGGAATAATGTAATGTTGTGCCAAACCATCTTGGTGAAAGGATAGTACAATAACATGTGGGAGATAGTTTCAAAATTGTTGTGACAGAGAAAACACATATTGGGTCCCTCCCAGCCCCAGTGAAGAAGAGTCTCCCATGTCAAGATCTTGTCATTTGCAGCTAGCCAAATGAAATTTTTTAATTTTAATGGACGAGTCCAATGACAAATGTTTCTCCTCCATCCTCTTCATATTTGTATCCAGATAGTAGATGAAATAGCATTGTAAACATTCTTAACAATCAATAGGCTAGAATAGTCCCCACCATTCCATTGTAGAGTATCTTCCACTATTAGAAGTCAAATCCATTCTCTAAGTAGCACTGAGCAATAAGACTGCCATTCTCGAGCAAGTTCCCCCGTAAGTCCCAAATTAGAGCTGGATTTCCAATTTGTGCAAGTAAACCTGCAATCAAAGTTGTGTCGAGCTTGGAAAAGGAAGAAAAATTTGATATATCTAAGATAATTAAGTAAACTATAAGAGAGAAAAGAATTGGACCCAAGGCCCAATATTGCATCCCTGCCTATATGAATAGCATGTCCCGAGTTAGGTTTCTATCAAAGCCAATGATGAATATAAGGGAGATTTTTTAATAGTGACCTCCAGATCAAAGAGGCAATGGTGGGGAAACAAAATGGGAGTCTGAGCCAACTGGAAAGTGATAAAGGAATAATATATTTTCCATATATAATACGATACCAAATACCATCCTGTGTCAAGACTCACCAAAGTTTTTTTGATTCCAAGGCTTGTTTGAAAAGAGAAAGATAGTGTAGTCCCTAGCCACCTACCACTTTTGGATTAGCGATAATATCCCATTGACAGAGATGAAGAGAATGTTTTAATTTGTTGTCAGTCCATAGAAAATAAAACATCAATTATCTTATCCTATTCAAGATCGAGTGAGGAATGGTGGAAAGAGACATCGAGTAGATTGATTGGCCTTCCATCACCGATTTTAATAGGATGAATCTTCCACCCAGAGTGAGCCAGTGATTGCATCAGTGAGCAATGCGTTTTTCAAATTTTAAAAGAATCCAGTTCCAATCAGTTTCTTTGTAATAGTATGGCTTATGGAAATAGCCAAGATAACTCAAAACCAGAGAGATCTCCTGAAATCTAAATGAAAATATTAATTTAAAAATCTCAATGTCTTCTGCAAGTAGTCTAGAGTAGTGAAAGTGGATTTTGACTCATTTATCAACAATCCTGATGCTTGAAAAGAATAAATTCAGGATCGATTTGATTTCATGCCATTCTCTTAGGTCCACTTTTGTGGTTACGATGATATCATCGACAAATAATAAATTTAGAACTTTTTCCAATATTGATACCTTTATGTTAGTGATAATCCCAGCACGTTGATGCGACTTGAGAAGAAAACTCAAACCTTCTAAGGTCAAAATAAATAATAGTGGGGAGAGAGGAAATCCTTGTCGCGGGCCTCTTTCATTTGAAAAGAAGGATGTAGCTTCTCCATTAACCAGAACAGAAATAGTCGCACTAGACATGCACCCAAAGATCCAATTTGTGAAAGGAAATTTGAAACCAGATTGCAATAAAATCATTCTGAGATAATCCCAATTGATACAGTCAAAAGATTTTTTTGTATCAAGATTTAATATTAGATATTGTAATTTATTTTGTTTTATGCTATGTAGTACCTCTTGTGCTGATCCAATATCATCTAGTATCTGCTGACCTTTGATTAAGCGCAGTTGTTCCTCCGAGATAAGGCGAGGAAAGAACAGTTTAATCATATCAACCAAAAGTTTTGAAATAAGTTTATAACAGAGATTGCGCAACGCAATAGGCCTAAAGTCACTGAAGGATTTTGGATTTTTTGATTTAAGAATGAACATAAAAAAAGTGGAGTTTAGAGATCGATAAATCGTTCCTTTGAGTCTAGAATTTTCAACTAGTTCCCATAGATCGTCATTGATCAAATCAAAAAAATGGAGATATAATTTGACTGTCCAACCATCTAGGCCGAGAATTTTATCCTTCTTAAATGTGTTGAGCACCTTCCAAATATCCTCTTTTGTGCAAGGTGAAAAAATAATTTATGCCTCACGATCACTGATGATATTTGGAAATAGTCCCATAATATTTGCTTGATCAACAATGTTAGTAAGACCTTTATATCGATAGGCATTTTTGAAATGTTTGAATGCCACATCTAGTATATTATAATGTTCAGTGACAGGAACATCTCCATCCATTTGCAGTTCCCAAATATGCTTGTGATTTCTTATCTGACTCGCAAAATTATGAAAAATATTTATATTGGTGTCTCCACAGCTGATCCAGATAACTCTTATTTTTCTACGCCAATGCACTTCCTCAATTAGTATTTGATTATTTTGTTCTATCTCAAGAATTTTTAGATGTTGTTGCAGACATAAAAGATCAATTCCCTTTTTCTCAGAGATTTCTAAGATCATAATTTGTATGTTATGTTCAAGCTAAGATAGTCTTTCACTAGTCTTTCATATCTGTTGTCGGGCCCAAGATTTTACTTTTATTTTAATACTTTTCACTTTCCAACTATATGTCTCTGTACATCGGGCTCATTTTTAAAGGACTGATCAGTCCATGCATTAGAGACAAGTCACTCAAAAATAGGATTCCCCAACCAAATGGGATTAAACTTAAAAGGGTAAGAGGAGCGATGAGAGTAAGAATCCAGTTGTAGAAGAATGGGGGTATGATCCGAGATGTAACAATATGTAACCCAAGTTCTATATCTGTCAGCATGCTGAAGAAGAGAATCTGAAATGAAGAAGCGATCAAGGCATTTTAAAATAATCATTGTACTGGATCTGCCATTTCTCCAAGTGGGGACCACCTCAGCCGGTAGGAGATCAACCAAATTGTGTTGTTGGAATATATCACTATATTGTGAGGCCGCTACTTCAGAAGAGGCATTTTTTCCCCAAATCTCAGAAGAAGATAAGATGAAGTTGAAATCCCCCGCAAGTATGAGAATAGGTTTTGCAAGAAGAATGGATGTCGATACCTTTGTCCAGAATGCAAGTTTTTCAAGACAAAGTCCATAAATGTTGAGAAGGTTTACCTGTTGCTTGTTGGCACAAAAAATTCATGTCAATAATATGTCGCCACGATAAAAGTATGGATTTAGATAGAAAAAGATAGGATCCCAAGACACAAGCAACCCACCCAAAGTTCCCACTGAATTTACCGCACTAACAAACTGATGAGGCTTTAGTCCATTGATAAAAGCACGAGAATGTTGTTTGTGTACTAGAGTTTCTTGGAGGAATATAATGCTTGGATGCATGGTATCAATAAGTCGCCAAAGAGAGGCCTTTTTTAGGGAGCCTCCAACCCCAGGAATGTTTAGGGACAAGAGTATGATGGACATGACCTAACAAGGGCTTTAGTGTGTCTAAGATCCTCGAGATCAGTCAATGCAGCAGGTGGAACAATAGACAGAGTATCATAAGAGTGGGATTTCCTCCAAGCACTGCGATTTTTTATAGGCGAGGTCTCAATATGTAAGACGTGTGACCAATATAAATCCTTTTTATTAGTGTCTATCGAAAGGTCACGACAGGAAGGAGCTGGTAAATATTGAGAGTCGTTGACGGTAGTAGTACCTAAATAGGTAGGTAGAGGGACCATAAGATGAAATTCCACTGTAGTTGGGGTTGTGGAAGATAACCCAATACTGTTAACACGTTATTTCGGCAGAGAGGAGAACAAATATGTAGTCCCAATTGTACTAATGTTAATCATAAAAAGAGGTATAGTAGGAAGGCTAACTCGTTCGGAGGACATATTTATAGAATCATCTGAGAGGACCCCACCATTAATATTTGGCAGGGAGGAAGACTGATTTTCAATGATCGGTGACAATTGTAGGGTAGAAGAACAAGTCTTATTTGTCTCTACAACCACAAAAGGTGGGGAAGCAGGGGAGTTTCATGGAGTGGATGAAACAATTAGTTTGTGTTCAAGTCCTCGGATAACAGAGGTATCTAAATGGTGTCTTTCCCAAGAAGAGAGAGTAAAATAAAGAGTAGGACATAACTGTTTTAAGTTACCCATGAGCATGGAAGGAGGAATCGGCTATAGTTCGGTATGATCCATCAGGTTCTCAGTCTCTTCATTCATAATTCCTTCAAATTCTAGAGTATAGGAGTCCACACTTGAAGATTCCTCCCTAGGTAGCTTGCAAAGGTAAGATCCTTCATATTCCTCTTCTTTAGGGGATCCCATGTAGTCATGCCAGAGATTTCATGTTTGATGACAAGATGAACAACAAAATGGAATACCAAGGTAGTCCAGACGCTGAGTCATCAAATGTCTACGCTAGAAAATTTCTAAGACATCCGGTAGCCCAATATGAATGTCCATCTCGACCATAATCCTCACCATTATTCTATTTGAGCTCTTTAATAGTTTTGGGTCGATACAAATGAAGCTCCCCAGTTCATTTTCGATGGCCTCTAGTGCCTTCTCGATCTAGTATTGTAGGGGGAGTCCGGGTAGAAGAACCCAAACATGCCAAAACCAGAAGGAGTCCCTTGAAGGATTAAAATAAACCCTCAACATTTTTAGCATGATACTTCCATTACCAATGGTCCATAAAGTATCTATTATAAGATGTGATTCCTCTGGTGTGTTAAAAATAAAAACAAACCAACCAAAAGATAGGGAAATGAGCTCCGAGACGTGTCCTAGGATAGGGAACCAGTTGTCTAAAATCTATTCTAGTAACGAATCAAAGCTAAGAGCATGATAAGTAAACCTACCCATAACTCCATAGAGGGAGATTCATATGCTTTCGTCTAAGCCCATATACAAGCCCATGATTAGGTGTCGTTTTCTTTTGTTAGGCTTCCATAGTCTATTGGTGCCCGAGGGCTTGGCAAGCCACGACTGAGATGTGAGAGGTCACTCTTGCAGACCCTTTTTATGTCGTTTGTTAGTCTATCCAAAGGAAGATACCAATCCAGGTAGTAGAGAACATGTTGAGAGGGTTACAAAGGTGGGTGGAAAAGGTGAAACAGTTTGTGGAGGAGCTAAGAGTTATGCCACCTTTGGAAAAATGGTATGGTGGGAAGATGTAGAGACTAATGGAGCATCCGATGGTGTGAAGAGATTGGCGCTCTTCCATAGGGCTTCATCATCCACACTCATTAGTGTGCTAACCTCAGCCTCCATTGGAAGGTGTTGGAAGGTCTCTTCGGTAGGTGTCACCTCATGCTGGTAGTAAAGGGGAGTAGTTTCCAAGGCATTAAAACTTGTGTATAAACTATGAAGTATACAATACTGTTAAGTCTATAAGAAATATAGTTATGAAGCCAGAAAGGTAGAGTACAATGAGTGGCAGAGTAGAAATTGTAAGTTTTAAACCTATGAAGTAAAGCAATGCGTATATATTCTTAAGCAATACAAAAATTAATCAATGGCTCATACACAGAATACACAGAGATTTTTACCGGAAACCCTCAACCGGGAAAACCTTTCTTATTTCATTATTATCGAACTTCACCATTTGCCATACAATATATACAATGTTTTTAGGTATTCCATAGATACCAAAACCCTAATCCATTAATCCGGGATTAATTTACAAATCAACTAAAAATAGAAAAATCCGCTAAAAATAGCAAAAACCGCCCAAAAAAAAATTTTGGGGCGTTGCCTCGAACGCTGCGCATAACCAGGGGGGCCATACTTGCAGACGCAGTTGTCATATCTGACGCACCCACACAAACACATGCAAAGAATATAACACATACCCAACATTCTCCCACTTGTTGTTTTCTTTGCATCCAGGGGTCCAGGGGATTATATAGTCAACAATGCAGGGAAACAATGCCCACTGTTACTCTACACCAAGAGAACTTTTCTGTGCTCATAGACTTTGTCAATGAATCTGAAACATTCTTCAAAGTGTCAACCTTTTCCAGCAACACCTTCTTTTCCTCAACCATGTCTCTCACAAAGTGATACT
>JZKD02S1675768.1:181591-214659 GCA_000966675.3 Picea glauca
CCTGTCATGGTAGCCGATGGAGGTGCTGCCACAACAGCTATTGTTGGGTTAGTCTTCTCTTTCTTCTTCATATGGTTATTGCACAAGAGAAGGATTAACGCCAAATTGCCGCCGGGACCCTTTCCATGGCCGATCATCGGGAATCTCCACCAATTGATACTGCCTGCTCACCGTTCTCTTAAAGACCTTGCTGACAAATATGGCCCTATTTTCTTTCTGCGCTTAGGCTCTGTCCCTACCGTCGTTGTTTCTTCTTCTGAGATGGCCAAACACTTTCTCAGAACTCATGATTTAATATTTGCCAGCCGACCTCCAACATCCGCTGGGAAATACATATTTTTCAATTTTAAGGATGTGACCTTCTCTCAGTATGGAGATCATTGGAGGCAAATGAGAAAAATATGCGTGTCAGAACTGCTCAATGCCAAAAGGATGGAGTCCTTCAAGCACGTCCGAGAGGAAGAGGTATCTCTCATGATCCGTTCCATTTGGGAGAAGAGCAAGAGCGGCACCATTGCGGTGGATGTGAGCAAGGCCACCTCTACTCTCACCACCAATATAGTTTGGAGGATGCTGGAGAGGAGGAGATTTGCTGACGATGATTTGGGTGGCGATTTCAAAGGGTTTAAGGATCTGTTGGTAGAGTTGATGACTACCGCGGGAGCTTTTAACATTGGAGACTTTATTCCTTACTTGGATTGGCTTGATTTGCAGGGTATCAACCGGCGCATGAAGAGAACCCATAAAACATTTGATGAATTCGCTGAGAAATTAATAGACGACCACGTTGCTCATCGCATGGCCGCGGCCTCGAACGGCCAGAAAGAGGAAGAGCCCCATTTTAAAGATTTCGTCGATGTGCTGCTCCAGATGGCTGAGGCCGACACCAAAATCACACGGGAAATCATCAAGGCTCTTCTTCTTGTATGCCTCTCCGGCCGCTGCCATTTTTTTATGATGCCCCTTCTTGAGCTTAAATTAATCAATATTTTGCATTAATTGTATTTGTATTTGTGCAGGACATGTTCGCCGGTGGGGTGCAGACGACATCAAGTACGTTAGAATGGGCAATGAGTGAGCTGATCACACATCCGCATGCAGTGAAGAGTTTGCAGGAAGAAATCGAATGGGTAGTCGGCAAACATCGCAAAGTGAATGAATCCGATCTGGTAAGCATGAAATACCTTCAATGCGTAGTGAAAGAGACACTACGATTATACCCAGGTGCGCCGCTAGCGATTCCTCATGAATCTACAGAGGCAGTGACAGTAGGAGGATACTATATACCTAAGAAAACAAGAGTAATGGTGAATCTGTGGGCTATAGGAAGGGATCCCGACGTGTGGGGGGCAGATGCCTCCGAATTCAAGCCGGAGAGATTCATGGAGGACGGACATATCAATTTTACAGATCCATCAGACTTCAGTATGATTCCGTTCGGGGCAGGAAGGAGACAATGCCCGGGGCCTCCGATGGCTATTCCCACGATTGAACTTGCATTGGCTCAGCTGACGCACATTTTTGATTGGGGAATTGAAGGCGGTCCGTCCATACTGGATATGAAGGAAGCGGGTGGTTTGACGATTTCAAGGCAAGTTCCTCTCTGTGCCTATCCAAGGTTGAGGGTAAGCTTTCCACTACATACCGGGGATGAAGCGTAGGAGGAGGAGACTGGCTTTCCAATTATTTCTAGAAATGCTTTCAATACTTTTATCTAAATTTGTGTTGCCTTTGGATTTTCTGTTGTAAATAGCATGTTGGCATGTCCAGATGATATATATACTTGTTTTATAAGATCAAATTTTAAACATAAATGTATATTTTATTTTGAAGAGTTATTATTGGCTTGAGCTTTTTTATATTGACAATCTAAAATATTTTAGAATTGAAAAGGTAAAAAAGAAATGAAAAAGAAAAAAAAAAGGAGATCAATTGTTAGTGGATATCCTTATTTTAAGAAGAATAATGTTATAGTTTGTTAAATATTTTTAAAAGAATTCACCAATTGTGGTTTTTAGTCAAAGTTTCAAGAATTCTAAAAGTTGGTGTGTCCAAGCTCTATCAATTTTTAAAAGGAATAATGCTCACTAAATAATCTTGTAATATGAATGTGAAAACAAATGGAATATGTGTGATAATGGTTTGAATTTTATTTTTTTTCGTGTATTTTTAAATACAAGAGAATGATCTTTTAAGAAAACAATTTCAATATAAATATCAAATGAAACAATATAGAATCTAGCCTAATCTGAAGATCAATATGACAAGACAATTTTCACTATAGAACTTTAATAGCTTTACATGATCAATTTTAAAAACTACTATACGAGTAGATATCCTAATATAGACTATCTTGTGCTTCTAAACACATATGGTAATATAGTACTCAATAAAATTTGAAAGGTAAGGGCATAGGTCATTTTGAAGGGCTTTCTACCACACAAACTAGCTCAAAGTGCAAAGCCTTCACAACCAAGTAAGACTAGTGGAACATGGAAATTTTCTCTATTTAGTTAAGGAATAATATCCAACACAGGGGAGGCTTTCCTAGTAGCCTCCAATAATCCTTAGGAATGACACAATTAAGTATAGGGCCACCAAGGTGACTACTCAAACTACCAACAATAAAAAGAGGAAACACAATATTAATGAGGTTGTGAGGCAAGACAGTTTCCATATTTGAAGTAATGAGGATCTAGGTCAATTTAAGTTTTTTCAAGTAAAGTATAGGATCAAGAGGATTCCCAAATAGCTAAAATGAAGAAAAAGTCTAGGGTTGTAAAACTATGAAAAATATATAAAATTACAACATTAAAGTAAATTATTTTACAACAAAAAATAAAATATCCCTTTAACTTGCAATTATTCAATGAATGAAGAGGGATTAAAAATGAGCTAAATTAGGGTTTCAAATACCAAAAAATTGAAAATTAAAAGTCATTAAACAACCCTAAAACCCTAGAAGTTTTCCTCTATAATCTTATTATATCACTTTAGAGATCTAAATTAAGGTTTTAGCAACTTAGTTTAGGTCAACAATATGCCAAAATGCCAAAACATTCTCGTCTAATAATGATTGACTATTGGGAGAAAATACTAGTTCCTACTCTTTCTTGGGGGCATATGGGGTCAATTGAGGATCCCTTTGGACATAAATGTGTGGATTTTTAAAGGTGATACCTAAAGGTTTTATACTACTAACCCTAGGATATCCTCCTAAAATGTTAAGGGATAAATCAAGGGAAGGTTCTCCACTAGAAACCTTCCAAGGACTTTTACAAGAAGGGCTTTGTTCAAGAATAATTCAAGAGAATGATTAACCAACACTAGAGAAAAAATCATTACACTTAAATGCATTCATAATAATAACCACAATACGAAAAGCGACTACTTACTCAATAAAGATTTCATCCATCAAGACCTAACAATGATCGTCCAAGTAGTAGTAGAGAATCCACAACCATAATTCCTAAAAAAAATCTCTCTAATTAACCATACACAATATTATTCATAAGAGAGAAAAAATAGAACTATACAAGTAGTGTTTTGTCTCCACAACTAGCAATGATTTACAAGTGAACAATGATTTTCTAAATTATATGAGAGATCTAGCTCACAAGTCAAATGCTACCATGAAAGCATGCAATGTTTCATATCCAAGAGGTGTATCGTGCTTTCAACGGGTGTGGTGTCTCATCAAAAGGTGCCATATCATAATCAAATAGCCCAAACATCAAACCACAATGCCCCATGATCGTAAAGGGGCAATGTCCCATCCTAGAAGAGAAATGTCCCATCATCAAAAGGTACCTTCATCATGGAAAAGGTGCCACATCCTCTCTCCAAGTACAACATCCTCAAGCAAAGGTCAGATTTACTCAAGAGATGGTGGAACATCCTGAATCAAGTGGTGGGGAAAACCTTCATAGAAGTGTGCTAGTAGCCCCTCAATATCCTCCAAAGGATCCAAGAGTCAACCAAGCATGTGGCTATGTCCAATCCATCATCCGAGGAGGGGCTCATGTGGCCCAATGCATCACAAATACTAGAGCTAAGGTACACAATACAAACACAACATATAAAGTGATTCATGTCAATACAAAAGCCATTATATATATCTCACTAAGTATCCTCTTCAAACTTTACACTATGTTATAAATTTATACAAATTTCCAAGTCTAGGTATGGGAGGATGATTATTACTCCCTATCAGGTATGCGAGTACCTTGGATAATAAGTATGTACCAAGGAACCTGTCAAGGAGTATGTGCAATGGTATATGGTATGGATTGGGGTTTACATCATGGCGTGGATGGCATTGGCTTGAAAATCCATGTATGATAGTCTTCCTCATGAGCACCATTGTAGAGGGAGTACTTAGGAAATGAGGTATCCTTTCATTAGCATTGTGTCTTTCCAAAACCCTATTTTCTTTTTTCTTTATTTCTTTAACCTTTTTTGCCTTTCGACATTGATTTTCTAAGTCTCTTTTAACATATGCATCCATTGCATAGGACTTTGGGTGATGACCTCTTAGCGAGGGGGTAGATATCATTCATCATTTCTTTCTTGATTTTTAATACTTGTATTTTCTTATTTGTATATTTTCCTTGCATTTTGAATTAGGTGTTTTTCTCCTTCTATATCATTTTATTTTAAATATGCACCAACCTCGGTCATTCAAACCCCTTCTTCTCATGGGATTATGAAGCATAGACCTTTTTTGGATACGTGTAACAATAAATCCAAAATAAATGAAAATAAAGAAAGGATAAATGGAATATCATATGTATGGTTATGGATATGGAAACATTACCCCCATTAAGGCCCCTTAGTAGTATAACTTTACCCAAGAATGACAACATTCTACTAGGAGATGATGATGACCACCAAGGTGAAAGAAGGAAAAAGTATAAATTCAAATAATCATTATTCAATATCCAACTCAACCCATGATCACCATTTTCATGCCAAAAACATTGGCATTATCACTTGATATGAAGTGTCAAAACAATATAGATCAATGTGTAATGCACCATGTCATCTGAGTCAGATGAGATGAGCATGTAATGGAAGACAGATGTGGGAAACTGCCTATGGAGAGTCTATAATAGCATCATTGAAAATTTTATTTTGAATCTGGAACATAGAGAAAACAACTCCTCTAGTTACCCCTAGAAGTGAGGTAGTAACATATGGCTCCAACATGTAGACATGTTCTCACCATAGAGCACACAAGAACCTCAACAAGCTCTGAAAATCTAATACTTTCACTCTTCATAAAAAAAAAACGAATTCCTACCGCATTCTAAAACAAGTGAATTATTAAATATGAGCACAGGGATATAGTCTCCTTGGTAGATTAAAGGTGAAAATAACGACAATAAAAAAATAAAGTCAACTTCCTTTTTTTTCTTCCTTTTATTTATTTATAAAAGACAAGAGTAAAGAAAAATTACAACAAACTATAAGTCAATATGATCAATCAATATATTGAAACAAGTAAATCAGAAAACAAAATCAAGATGCATAAAAGGAAACATGCAACATGACCTTCAACTACTCTAGAATAAAGGACAACATAAATTCTAGGTATAATCATACAACCAATGATTCCATGCTAGTGTCTCATCAACGTCGAAAGTTATACCCTTTTTCTTAGTTATGAGAAAAAATAAGGATATGACAAGTACCAAGGTATTATGACCAAACATAGAATCCAACCCATGAGGACATGTAAGAGTAGTACAATCATGCCAAAATTGTCATGTTCATCAATATGAGTTCTCTATCCATGTTTGAATGGTGTTGCAATATGACAATGATGACTCATCCTTGATCCAAGCAAGGTTTTCATGATGTTACCCTTGTATATCATAAGATATGTCTATATATCTCAAAAGATGGCCACCTTGGCTTTCTTGTACAATTTCACTCCATAAGGCTCAATATGGAATCATAACAGATCTGAAAAATGCCTCATGGTTTCTCAAAAAAAATCTGGATGAAAAATGGGGTGTAAATTCAGGTCATGAAAAAAACATTTCTCCCAACTTAGGGCCTCTTTCCTTCTATATGCAGCTGGAAATCCTTTCAATATAGCATAGGTTGAAAAAACATTTTCCCCATAGACAATTTAGCACCAAAAAGATACTTTCCAACCTGATATTCAATGGCATATTGAGAAAAAGATAAAGAAAAAATAGGATAAAAATTTGTTCTATGGAATAATTGTTTCCTTGGGTGAATAACAACCTCAAAAGATATCTCTAACATTGATTTGACACATGAATGTTCAACAAAATATGAGCATAGAGGTGGCTGAAATTCTTCTTCACAATGTAACTTCAGGAGCTCAAAATAATATGTATCATACCACCTAGGATATGGTTGAAAGTTACCATGATAATGTTGTAAAGAATTATTCCTAGGTGGTTGAAACAAATCCGTGAACATATCTTCTTCGTATTTCCAAAAATCTGCATCATTGATATATCTATATGGTCGAAAGTGATCATGCAAATTATCTAGAAATTATGGACCATGAAAAAATTAATCATTCTTATTTATATAATTATTATAAATATCATAAATGGTATCCCCATTATATATGTGTGTGTCTGTGTGCCATTTTTTCCTTCCAATATGCATAAAATCATCAATATTTAGAATTTTATAGTCATGATGTTCTACATAAAATGAGAAATTTACCAAATATGTTGGTTTCTATAAAAATATTCACTTTCTATATCATCAAAAACTTGGAAAGTATTACAAGTTGCCATACATTTTTCTTCATGTGAAGGAGATACAAAATCCTTGACACCCTCGTATTCATTAAATGGAAGAGCAAGTACCAATTTATTACCTTTACAAGGAGGAGTTATTTCTCCTAGAGGGTCTTCTTCTTTGATGGATTCATGAGTTATTTCTTCCTCTTCTTCAAAGGTTTGATAACATCCCTCATGAATATCTTCTTCTTGTTATTTTTGTTGAATGAAGTCTTGGCGTTATTGATATTCAAAGTCTTAATCAAAGTCTTTATGGATGGGTTCATGAGATGGATCCTACTTTAGCATGGGAGCATGGGAAATATCTTCATCAATATTCTCTTGTTCTAATTAATTATTCATATTATTAAGGCATTATTTTTCATATTCATCGAGGGACATCATAAGGTTTTCAAAAATCCCTTCATACTCTTGAGAGCGAGGCCCTATATTTGAGGAAGACTCAAATCAAACCTGCAAGAGAATTTATCTTCCTTGGGATAGTACAATTCTTGACCCATATCAATTGATATTGTCCCAAAGACTATATAAATAATATTATTTGAACATCCTCATGTTTTTCACTAGGCTTTGGAACATAGACAAGGAATTATCAGATATGAAAAATAGCACAAAGACCATCACCATTAAACTTTGGAATATTATTTTCCCATTTTGGAGGGAACTTATTTGGGTATCCAAGAATATCCTTAATATAAATAGGAGGATACAATTCATGAAGTTCCTATGGTTCTATAATTCATTCATTTCAGAATATGAAAATTATACAAAATCTTAAAATAGGATGACACCTTATACAAAAACATATGTGTGGCGCCACCAAGGTGGATCTTCAATGCATTTACAATAATGCTTTATTCACCTTATAAGAACAAAGTCTTCAACATTTTCACAAGGAAAATGGATTCTTCCCTCAATGGAGTTTCCATATGAGTAAAATTAGGCTAGGAATTGATGTATACTCACCAATGAATGTTGAAGAATATACTTTGGATTTCCAAGGAGATGGAATCAACTCTCCTCGGTAATGACACCAAAATGTTTATTTTTTTTAAGTAAAAACAGATCCTATTATATTAATGCTTCAAAATTACACCATGACATGGAGGTGCCAGTTGTCCCGCCTGTTAAGGAAACCGAGACAGCTGGCCTGTCCGAATTAGCATGCAAGTTCAAAACATTGTTTTTCCACCCTGCCCATAGGAAACCAGGGTGCATGGCCAGTTTCAATAGTAGTTTGATAATGCCTATAATATCACTACCATGGCTATGAACTAGAAGAGCTATATCTCTCATAAACATCAAAAAGAGAAAGAGTTTTGAACAATGTTTAACAGAAGAACCTATTAACTAGTGTCCTCGTGGTCGTCCGTCTCCTTGCCACTTCTGACAAGAATGGCATAGAGCTAAGTGCAGGTGGGGAATTCTCACCGTGGGGTGGCTCTGGAGTAGGTTGTGTACAGCATGTCCAGGCATTGGTTAACGTGGACATCTCTAAAGATTTGGTCGTCTACCATGCTATGGACCTCGAAAATCAGGTTCAGGTTCTCTGGGTGAAGAAGTGGTGGTGAATTTTGCTCAACATCCGCCTCCTGGTGTGCATGTTGCGTTCGCTATGACTTCAATTCCTTGTTTCCTTCTGACAGCTCTTCCTCTACCAGGCAGGTGGTGAATTCCTCAATGGGAGGATCGTTGGGACCGTGTGCTTCTCGCAGGTTTGGAGCTAGTGCTTCTACTCCAAAACATGTAGGGGGGTTCCAATTGTCTGAAACCGTGAACATGCGACTTTCAAAAAAGTCATGGGGGAGTTCTGCCGAAGGAATTTCCTCAACATATGTTCTGGGGGGCGAGTCTGTTTCTTTGGACTCCCTGGGTCTCTTTTTCTTGGCAAGAACCAGAGCTCGCTTGAATCTCTTATGCCTTTTCCACCGTGAGTCGGTCGCGTACCACCCTGCACCTCTGCGGGGTCTTCCTCTTTCTCATGGCATGGTGAGAATGAGGACAAGACCCAGAACTTCCCCTGCACTTCTATTCTTGCTCGGCTATGTAAGCTACCGATGCATCCCAAAGTCGCCAAAAAGGTTGATAAGGGTGAAAATGGTGGTTGTAGCCATTAAGGTCACAGGCTTAATGCTCTGGCTGGCTGGTCTATTCGCGCGAGTGAGAGGCCTCATCAAAAGGTGGAGGCCAAATGAAGTGTTGCCCCTCATAAATAGCGGGGATATGAGGGCGGTTGGCCACCATTAATGGCCCCTCCTAGCACTTCTCCACGTGCCCACCCTGCTCTGCGTGGCATCCCATCTGGGGGTTGGAAATCCTTGCTGGTGAGAGTTTGACATTGCTTGGATATGTCTGAGGCTTCAGAGCTGCGTGCTTCCCAGAATATCTGTTCGAGTTCCCTGGAAACTCCTTCATTTTCCAGACAATCAACCACTCTCTTTGCCCCTCTCTTTACATGAGAAGGGGTGATGTTGAGGTTGTCCCTAAGGATGCTTTTGAAATCCTCAAGCATCCCCGAGAGATGCCAGTTGGGAGAGATTTTATGTGGGCTTTCCCCATGGAGGATTTTAGCGATTAGCTGGATAACGATTTGTGAGTCACCCTCCAAGATGATCCTACGACTGTGTAGGGCTACTGCGATTCGAAGACCTTGCAGTAGGTCAATTAGTTCCATTGCATTGTTTGTGGTCTCCCCCAGATACCCTCCTGTCAGGATTAGAATTTCCCCTTTGGGGTTCCTAATTATAGCTCCATAGCCGGCTGGTCCTGGGTTTCCTTTTGAAGCTCCATCAAAGTTAATCTTTATGAATCTTGGTGGAGGAGGGGTCCAGGTGGTTGGACTGATGTTTTGGTTCTTAGGTGCTCTGATTACCAATGAGTCGATTAATTTGAGTTGCCACCTTTGTAGAGTACATAATTCCTCCTGGTTACATTCCTTGTCCTTTGGTTGCTAGTTCTTGCTTCTGACTGTTTCCTTGATGAGCATGGCAATTTTTTCCCAGGTTGAGTCTGGAGTGGATTATGTGGAGTGGAAGATGTGTTTGTTTCGCTCCTTCCATATTTTCCAAAGAATAAACCCTGGGAGGAGTTTCCAGATGTAGTTCAGTATGGGATTGTTGTAAGTGATTGAGCCCCAGTTTTCAATAGTATCTCTGATGCTGCCTATGTTTTGGTTGGACCTGCGCATTATTTGAGCTCCCTGGCCCCAGATAGATTGGCTATAATGACAACCATTGAAAAGATGCTCCTTGGTCTCCTCTTGGTGTTGACATAAGACACAAATTGAGGGCCCAACGAAGCCCCTTCTCCTGAGATTATCCCATGTTAGAATTTTGTTATGGACAATTAACCAGAGGAAGGTGGAAACCTTTGGCCAAAGTGCCTTGTTCCATATTTTATTCTAGATATTGTTCATTTCCTGATTGTGGTAATTGCCTTGTAAGTAATAGGCTTCTTTTACCGAGAAATTGCCAGTTGTGGAGTGTCCCCATCTAAGCATGTTTGGGCCTTCTCTATTGGGGATTTTCCTGTGTCTTGCATGGTGGTGCCAGGCTAACAGATTTAAGTCATCTGGGATTCTTATTTCCTGGCTAGAGGTCTTCCACTATTGCCACTGTTGTCTTGATTCGAGGGGTTTCCATAGATCTTTTACCTTGAGTGGAGGATCTTGATTAAGAGCTTGTTGGAGAGGTCAAAAGTCATGCCTCTGTATTAGGTCTCTATTTTTCTAGGCTATGTTCCAAATGTTTGAACCCTATATTTGGACATTGTGCTTGATCAGTTGATTAGTCTGCATGGAGGGAGCGTATTTGTTCTTCCAGATTTGCGCCCATAGGGCATCTAGTGTTTTCATCCATCTCTACCATATCTTGGCTCCCATTATCTGGTTGAGCTTTCTGAGGTCTTGGAGTCCAAGGTCGCCCATGCTTTTTGGTGTGCATACCTTATCCCAGCCTACCAAAGCCCATTTCTTGTTGGGCTGCAGGCCTTGCCAAAGAAAATTTCTCTGGAGGTTTCTTATAGCTTTGATGATTTGCTTGGGAGCTGCTAGGGTGGTGAAGAGATAAGTGGGTAGGGTCTGTAGGACTGATTTTAGTAGGATGAGTCTCGCTATGATATTTAGTGGTCTGAAGGTCCATTTAGCTAGCCTATTTGAGATAGAGAGGAGGAGGATGTCCCAGGAGATGGATTTAGCTGGTGCTCCTGTGAGAGGAATGCCTAGGTAGTTGGATGGAAGGGAGCTCTTGGGGATGCCCAGGAGTTTGGAGACATGTGATTGAACTGCAGCTGGAGTGTTGAAAAAGAAGAGCTTGTATTTGTCTAGGTTCAACATCATGCTTGAGGCTTCTGTGAAATTGAAGAGGATGGATTTGAGCTAGTTGGCTTCGCGGGCAGTGGGGGAATTCATGAGAAGGGTATCATCAACAAATTGATTGTGTGAGGGAGATGGCCGAATGTTGTGCAAGGGTAAGCCTTTGAGGGAGCCTTCTAGAACTGTTGATTTGATGTAGCGGCCCAAGCCTTCCGCCATGAGTACAAAAAGGAAGGGTGATAATGGGTCCCCTTGCCAAATACCTCTGGAGAGAGAAAAGGGTCGGGAAGGGACTCCATTGACAAGGTTAGACAAAAAGGCCGAAGAGGTGAGGTTCAAAATCCAATTTACCCAATTTTGGTCAAAACCAAAAGAATTTAAGATGGCTCTAAGGTATTGCCAGTTGGCTTTATCAAAAGCTTTTGAGAGATCAAGTTTGATTAACATACCTGGAGTTTTTGTTGATTTGAGAGAGTCGATCACCTCATGTGCTAGAATGACGTTGTCCATAATTTGTCTTCCTTTGACATAGCCAGCTTGTTCCTTGGAAATGACATAGGGTAGTATTGGCTTGAGGCGATTTGCAATCACCTTGGTAATGATCTTGTAAATTACATTACATAAAGCAATGGGCCTAAACTGTTTGGGATTTGTGACTCTTACCTCCTGTGGAATTAGAGTAAGGAAGGTTGCGTTGAGAGCCTGGAGAACTTGGCCCAAAATTCATGATTACTCTACAACCTCCCAGACTTCCTTCCTTACTATGTCCCAGTAGTGATGGAAGAAGTCAATAGTGAAGTCATCTGGGCCTGGAGCTTTTCCTAGGGGCATAGCTTTTGCTTCTTGTTCCACTTCCTCCTAAGTGATTTTCCTCATGAGAGTTGCGTTCTGTTCAGGGGTTACGAGTGAGGGTATGTGACTGGTGACTCAAGTGATGGCTTCATTTTTGTTTGCCTTGTTTTCCGTAAGGAGGTTTTGGTAGTATCTGTTGAGCTCCTCTTCGATTTGGGTGTGTTCTCTGATCAGGTTACCCTGTTCATTTTCCAGATGGGTTATTTTGTTGATGTGTCGTCGTGTATCATGGTTCTGTGGAAGAATTTTGTATTCTTTTCCCCCTCTTTGAGCCATTGCACCCTGGATTTCTGCTTCCATAGTATCTCTTCTTGTTTTCTTCTTTCCTCCAATTGCACTTGTAGTTCCTCCTCTTTATTCATGAGCTCAGCAGTCCGAGTCCCTAAGATAAAGGTTCTTTGTATCTTAGCTAGCTTGTTCTCCGTGTCCTTAATGCTTTGGAATATATTTCCAAAAGTGTTTTTGTTCTAGTATTTTAGCAGTTGCTTGAAATTTTTGAGCCTTTGTTGAAATATGTACATTTTGGTGCCATGGTCTACTTCAGCTTGAGCCTACCAATTTTTTGCCAGCTGTTGGAAATCTAGGTGTGTAAGCCAGAATTTATCAAACCAGAATGGTTTAAATTTAGGTGTTGCCTCTATTGACAGCTGGAGGGCTATTAGCCAGTGGTTAGATCCCGCTTTGGGGAGAATTAGGCTTTCCATGCAGAGGTCTCTTTCAATCAATTCCTCTGTCATGAGAAAGCAACCCAGTTAGCAGGCTACGTGCTGGTTTCCTGACCTGCGGTTGGACCATGTGAAGGTGCCATTGTTGTTCTCTATGTCTACTAACTTTAGCTGCTTAGGAAGAGTTTTGAACTTACCACTATCTTGCTTGAGTCTCTTGCTCCCACCTGTTTTCTCCACCAATGACATGATCATGTTGAAGTCACCCCCTATGATCCAGTTAGGTGTGGATGCCAGAGATTTTACCTGAGCCAACCTTTCCATGAATTTGATTTTTTCCTATTGTCCTTGGGGTCCATAGATGTTGGTGATGGTTCCCTCCTGATTCGAGCCTATTATTTCAAAGTGAGCTGATAAAGTGCTTATAGTGGAAAAGGGTCCACTGAGAGTGGTGTTGCTTGGGTTCCATAGTATGGCTAAACTTCCTGAGGCTCTCGAGGAGTCTGTTTGGATGGAGTTTCAACCTTTCCATATGCGTTGAAAGATGGTTTCAGCTTCCATTCCAACACATTTTGTTTCTTGTAACATTAGAATATCTGGGCTTTCAGCTTTGATGCAGTCCCTGAGAATCCTTTGCTTGGATCTTCCGTTGAGTCCTCTAATGTTCCAAGTGATAATATTCATCATTATGAGGGTGGTTGTGGGTGGAGGTATCCCTCTGAGAGCTTATGTATTTGACCTGAGTTGATCATGAGATTGTCAGCTTCTTTGATTAGTTGATGTACTGGTTTTCATCCCCTCCTTTTGTTCTCGCGTGGTATCTTTTTTGAGCCTGAGCCTGATTCTATGGCTATGCCTAAGCGTGTTGTGGATCCCGCTGTTGAATCTAGAAAGACCTTGTGTACCTTTCTGAGTTTCTCTTCAGGGAGGGCTTGCAGATCCTTCTGATTGAGAGCTTCCTCAAGTTTTTCAAGGTCAATGCCTGCTAGGTCTTGGGCGTCCAATTGCATTAGGGTATCTTCGTCTCCATCTCCTTTTTCGTCTGCATGGATATATTTATTTGGGCCAGAAGAGGAGGGTATAAGATTATGGTTTTTGTCCTTCAACAATCCTTCATGTGGATCCTAGATTTCCTCATCCTCTAGTAGTTGGCTTAGTATATCGTATGCATTCCTGGTCAAGATCTTAGGTTTGGGGTCAGTTATTTGCCTTATGGGAGGATTTTTCTTTATGGTCTAGACTGTGGTGAAGCTATCTTTCTGCAGGCTTTGACTAGCTTTGGAAGCTTGCTGATTGAGTGGGCAGTCCCGGAACAGGTGGTCGTGTTCATGGCATTTTCTGCACCTGAAAGGGATGTGTTCATAGTCAAGGGTTTGTGACCAGTCTTCATCCTGATACTCCAGTGTTACTTCCCCTGGTAAAGCCTTAGCTATGTTCATCTAAACACATATTCGGATGTATGAGCTATATTTCCACTGCTTTGTGGCTTCTGAGGCTTTGACATATTTGCTGATTGTGTTTCCTATTCCCATGAGAATCTCCTCCAACCAAAACTCCTGTGGAAGGGAATATAGGTGTATCTAGATAGGTTCCATTGTGAATTCATCCTTGTCTGGGCTAAAGCACTCTGTCCAGAATCTTAGGAATAGCCCTACCGAGTTGTAGAAGTATGGGTCGTTCTCAAAGATGCGATCTCTGTCTTCTGGGTTATATAATATGATTGTGAAGAAGCCTTTGGAGCTGAGCTGAACTTCATAGTCACCCTTCAGGTTCCACCAGTGTTTGATCCATTTGTTCAAATCCCTTTCAGATGGCCAGAATCCCAGAAATTTATCGCTGAGGGCATGTTCTTGCATAAACTGGGTATGTTCCCCTACCCTTGTTGAGCTTATAATGTATCTTGGGGACTATTCCATTTGCGGGATGCATTTGCTAAGCTCCCATCTGCGAGGTTCTTTTGGATGGGATGTGTTGTCTTTCGTCTCCATTTCCTTACTGGATCCCTATTCTCTAGTGAGGAGTTATTCATGGATTTTTTGTGGTGGCTCAAACACTGGTCATTTTTCCCTTGTTCCTGATCTATCGTTGGTTGTGATGTTGCTATACGAGGGGGTTTTCCCCCCCTCTTCGGCGTTCATACTGACGGGTCAGAACTGGTGTCTGCCTACACTGGATCTATGCTAGAGTGTTGCTGTGGCAGATCCTAATTCAGTCATGCAACATCTCGCATGGGCGTAGAGTTAGGGTTTTTTCCCCTCTTCCCCAATTTCACCAATACTTTATTGTTCTTTATATTTGAAGGACATGGGGGTGGTATTTGATTCACTTATGTGTGCACAGGTCATGATACCATTTAATATGGTACCTCTGGGTGCAACCACATGTTCGACCACTACCTCAAGGTGTCCCCATGGCTCTAGGTAAAGCCCTCATGAGAATTAAACCTTTACCAACAGTGAAAAACTATGACACCAACATGTTACCACACTATCTATCACCAAGTTAAAATCCTTCACAAGGAAATAAGAATAGTGGAACATCGAAGAGGTGACCAACATCACCTAGGAAATAATTTCTCTGTATTTAGTGAAGGAATATTATCCAACACAATTGAGGCTTCCCCAGTAGCATCCAAGAATCTATAAGAAAGAAAAAATCAATTCTATCACACCCCTAGGGTAAATACTCAAACTACCACTAATAAAAATATTAGACAAAGTATTTATGAGGTTTTGAGACAAGAAAGTATTTGTAACATCCACATCCATCCAGGCTGAGCCACACCACACAAAATGTTTCCTCTGATACCATTAATAGATATATGCCATGCACAAGAACATAATTAGAATCCATTAATAAATATATATACGATTACAAAATAATATAATTAAATACATACTAAAAATCATAATCACATAAAATACACTTATCTTTTAATTAAATCACCAACTCGCTGCATACCTTAGACGTTCCTCCTAGTCGTAGAAAATGTTGTTCATATACTCTCAAAAATAGGTCACCCTTGAGTTGGGGCTATGAGTCAACTAGGGAAAAGGATTCCTACGATAACTAAGGTATAATAGACAAAAAAATAAATCTTAGTCTAGGTTTCCAACTCCAACAATAATTCCCAGCTCACAAACTCTCATTCCCCACAAATTTCCCCATCCCAAGAAGTGCAACCCTTCTCTGCCCAAAATTCCTTTGGTTGTGTCACTTCCCTTCTAGGACTTCAACAACAGGCCGACTGGGAATTCTCAGAGCTCTATGGTACTAGAACATAATGTTCCTCAATATTTTAGCACCCACTATCCCAACAAACAAGGAAACTTATCCCAACAATTCCCTCACTTATAGAGAATGATCCATAGGCCTGAAAACTTTCGTCATGAACCCAAAACTACCAAGGTTTACGAGGTAACTCACTTCCCATCTCTCCACTCCATCAATGGTGTGGATGATGGAATGAATCCTTGAATTAAACTAACTCCCATCAATATATTTATATGCTCTTAACTTGACAGTTGTCACCTTATGAACTACCTTTGACCCCAGTTGGTGATTTGTTCCCAATCTTTAGGAAATTAGGATAAAATACTATCACTTTTGAATTTAGGAATAATATTATAATATTCCCTTGGCTTAATCCCCCTTGACTTATCCCCTCTTCCTATACCCTTAGCCCCTTTTTACTCTCGTGGAGTCCTATCCCCCCATACTCTTTCTCCTGACATGGTCTACAACAATGATGCATTTTATTTATATCATCCTTTGTGATTACATATTAGATTTTTTAGGCTCACTATCCTTTTAGCTCATGGACTCCCTATCCTAAATCATATACGCACTCTAGCCTTACAAGATATATACAAAGGCAGTCTATCTCAAACATCCTAGCTCACCAACCTATAAAGAATATGTGCATTTACAGCTTGGTGTTCAACCTAGAGGTATTACATTCCCCTCCCCCGTATTTATTCATTTTCCCTAGTGCATTATATACACATGTACAAGCAAAATTATTCAAAGATATCCAAAAATATGAGGGCACTCCTTCTGACTGGCATCCTCATGCTTCCACATTCCATATTTAGGACCTTAGCAAGTCCACTAGACCATTGTGATCTGTATTTCTCGATTCCATAGTAGCTTCACTTTCCTTTCCAATATGCAAAGTGTCTAAACTCGAAAGTCATCTTCTTGTTCCACCTGAATCACATTCCAATCAATTACATGATTAGCATAAAGAACATACATTTTAAGAAAAGACACATGAAACACATTATGTATGCACATGGATGTAGGCTATGCAAGCATGTATGCAATGGGACCAATCCTTTCCAAGATCTCCAATGGTCCACAATATCTTCTTGTCATCCTTGGACATATCCCCAATTTAAGTGAAATCTTCTTAGCTTTCAATTGTAAGAAGACATGCTTGTAAGTTTTAAACCTGTGAAGTAAATAAATGCATACATATTCTTAAGAAAAACATAAATTAATCGATGTTTCATACACATAGTACACAAAGATTTACACTGGAAACCCTTAACCGGGAGAAAACCAACCTTTCTTGGTGTGACAACTTTAAAATATTCATTGTATTAATTTCACCATTCACCATACAATGCATAAAATGTTTTAGGTATTCCATAACTACCAAAACGATAATCCCTTAATCCAAGATTAATTTAGAAAACGGCTAAAAATAGCAAAATCCACTAAAATAGCAAAAACTGCCCAAAAGAAATTTGGGGGCATTGCACGTAACCAGGGGGCTGAAGCTTGCCCCCCCCTGGGATCCCCCCAGGAAAGAACCCTACGTACACGACACAAAGAGCGAATAAAGTTGGGATCGTTAGACACAGTTGTCGAATCTGACACGCCCACACAGACACATGAAAATAATATAACACATACCTAGCATTCTCCCACTTGTTGTTTTCTTTGCATACAGGGGTTCACAAGATTACATAGTCAACAATCCAGGGAAGCAATGCCTATTGTTACTCTACACTAGGAAAACTTATTTGTTCTCACGAACTTTGTCAATGAATATGCAACATTCTTCAAAGTGTCAACCTTTTCCAGCAAAACCTTATTTTCTTCAACCATGTCTATGACAAAGTGATATTGAACATCAATATGTTTTTTCTTCGAATGATAAGCATGATCATTTTCCAGGAAGATTCCACTCTAACTGTCACACTCTAATCTCACTGCTTTTTATACCAACCCAATACCTAAACACAATCTTTGTAACCATACTACTTCCGTACCTGCATGAGTGGCTGCCATGTATTCAACTTCTGTAGTTGAGAGTGCCACTACAACCTGTCTTTTTCTCATCCAACTGATTGCTCCTCCAAATAGGTTAAACACATACCCACTTGTGGATCTTCTTTGATCTATATCTCCATCCCAGTCTTTATCAACAAACCCATGTATGTCCACCACTCTGTCCAATCATGGTCTTCCTTGGTAGCACAATCCATAATTGGTAGTGCCACACAAATACCTGAAGACTCTCTTTACTTTTGTCCAATGATCCTTCCCTCGTTTTGACATATACCTTCTCAAAACTCCCACTACATGTGCAATTTTTGGTCTAGTATAGACCATTGGATACATCAAACTTCCAACTGCACTGGCATACAAAACATGGGACATGTCCTCTTCTTCTTCATGTGTCTTGGGACACGGATCTGCAGATAACTTTACACCTATAGGAATAGGAACCTTGACTAGTTTACTTCCATGCATATTAAACCTCTGCAATATAGTGTCAACATATTTTCTCTGATTCAACCAGAGTTTCTTGTTTGCATGATCTCTTTTAATCTTGATTCCCAGAATGAAGTTAGTAGCGCTGAGATCCTTCATGTCAAATTTGGCGGATAACTTTGATTTCACCTCCTTGATAACATCCATGTTATTTCCTACCAACAACATGTCATCAACATTCAACACTACATAAATGAAGTGATTACCAACCTGCTTGGAATATACACAGTGATCAACTCTGCTTCTCACAAATCCTAATCCAAGGATGTATGTGTCAAAATTTTGGTGCCACATCCTCGGTGATTGCTTCAGACCATATAGTGACTTCTTTAGTTTACAGACCAACTCTTTCTTTCCCTTCACTATGAAGCCTTATGGTTGCTTCATGTAGATTTCTTCTTCCAGATCCCCATGTAGGAATGCTATCTTCACATCCATCTGTTCCACTTCAAGATCAAAAGAAACAATACTAGATAAAATCAATATAATAGAAGTTAACTTGGAAACAAGAGAAAAAATATCACCAAAGTCAATTCCCTCCACCTGGGAATAACCTTTTGCTACTAACCGAGATTTGTATTTCTCCACTTTTCCTTCTGCATTGAAATTCTTCTTAAAGAATGATTTTCTACCAATAATTTTTCTTCTAGGTGGAAGCTCAACCATATCCCGTGCCTCATTATAATCCAAGGCATCCATTTATTCAACCATGGCCTTCTTCCATAGTTAAATATCCTATGAATTCACTGCTTTCCTGACAGTTCTGGGATCATCATCAGTAATAGATAAAGAAAAATCAAAATGAAAATAAGGTGGACTATACCTTTCTAGTTGCCTTATTTCCCTCACTGATATCCTTAATACTAGGTTATGATGTACTTCTTCTTCTGCTTCATCCTCTTCAGATGATGCAAATTTTGCATACTCCAACTCAAACTCTATTTTCTCAGGTTATTCTTGCCTTGGTAGGAATTCCTGTTTGGAAGAATCTTTTACCTATCTAAAAGTAACATCCCGACTGTAAACAATCTTCTTAGTTTATGGATTCCAAAGCTTATAACCTTTCACACCAACTTTATAACCCATAAAGATACACTTTTCAGCTTTCTTATCCAACTTAATCCTATTTTCCTTTGGAACATGTACATAAGCATCACAACCAAACACTCTAAGATGTTTATGAGAGGGTTTCTTTCAAATCCATACCTTGTGTGGAGTTTTATCATCCAACACTGATGAGGGTGATTGATTGACCAAGAAACATGTTGTACCCACTGCCTCTGCCCATAATTCATGTCCCAACTCGACACCACTAAGAATGCTACTTGATTTTTCCATCAGTGTCTTGTTCATCCTTTCTGCAACTCCATTATGCTAAGGTGTGTATGGAGCAGTCTTCTACCTTGCTATGCCACACTTCTTATAGAATTCTTCGAATTCATTTCCGCAAAATTCTCCACCATTATTTGTCCTCAACACCTTTATTTTCTTCTCTATCTGATTTTCTACCAGATCCTTAAACTCTTTAAATTTATCAAATACCTCATATTTCTTTCTAAGCAAATAAATCCATGTGTTCCTTGAGAAATTATCTATGAATGAAACATAATACACATATTTACCTATTGATGGAACATGCACAGGTCCAAACACATCACTGCGTATCAACTCTAAGACCCCCTTTTCTCTTGTAGCACCAAATGAGAATCTTACTCGATTTTGTTTACCATATATGCAATGTTCACATAAATCAAAATCCAAAATTAAATTAGACATACCTTCAACCATACCTTTACTCCAATATGCCCCAGTCTTTGATGCCAAAACATGGTCTTCTTTCCAAGGACAATATTGGTCTTGTCTTCATTATTTCTCTACTTAGGGACAACATAACTGTTACAGCCATTAGTATAAGTTCTTCCCAACAACTTGTACAAAGTTCCACACTGAACTCCCCTCATCAACACCATTTCTTCCCGTACCATATTACAAGTTCCCTTTCCCAATACAGTATCCACTCTTGCATCATCCAACTTGCTTACATATATTAGGCTCCTGGCTAGTTTTGGAATGTGCAGAACCCCAGGGAGAGTTCTAATCCTTCCATATTTTAGAAACAACTTGACCCTTCCACGTCCCATGATTTTGGCTGTCAGGTCATCTCCTAGGAATACATCACCACCATCATACTTTTCATATTCACAGAACCACTCCCTGTGAGGAGTCATATGATATGACAGACCTGATTCAATTAACCATACACCATAGTTTGCATGTGTACTTGTATATGCCAGGTAAACATCACCTCCTTCTTTAGTGGAAGTTTTCACCTCTGTGGAAAAGGTATTATAATATCTCTTTGGTTTATCAACCTTATTAGACTTGCAATATTTCTTATAATGCCCTTTTTTACCACACTTCAAACATTTCATCAAAGATTTTACTGGAGACTTAAATCTACCTATAGATTAAGATCTCCCCCTCTAAGACTTACCAGTATTCCTATCTTGGGTATGACCTCTTACAAATAAAACATCTATGCTATGACTATCCATGCTTCTCTGCCTCATCTCTTCAAATAACAAGGATGCAACTACATCCTCATACTTCAATGTAGATTGAGTGGCACTACCAATTGATACAACTAGATTATCCCAAGAGTCTGGAAAATAACATAACAAAGTAATACACTTATCTTCCTCTGCAATCATAATATTAACATATACCAATTGACTTACCAGAGTTTTAAACACATTCAGATGTTATGTCACATAAACTCCATCTTCCATCCTAAGATGATACAACTTCTTTCGAAGAAACAACTTGTTTACCAGGGACTTTGATTGATACAAATTCCCTAACTTATCCCATATTTCCTTGGCTGTAGATTCTCCTGATACATTCAACAACACCAAATCTTCCAGGCAGAGTCGAATAATACTCCTTGCTCTTCTGTCCAACTTCTCCCAATCTTCCTTTGACATACCAGTAGGTGGCGTACTAGTAGTTTGTGTACTAGTAGGTTGTGTACCAATAGACTGTGTTCTAGTAGACTATGTACTAGCAGGCTATGTACCAGGATCCACAACAATCCATTGTTCTTTTTCTACAAGAAGGTCCTCCAAATTGAGCTTCCATAGCTCAAAGTTTTTACCGTTGAAATTTTCTATCTCGGTTCTAGAAGAGCTCGCCATTCATATTTCTACACTCGAATCACCACTGCAAAATCTCTCACTAAACCCAGATTTATCACAGACCCAAGATAAACTTGATCAATCAAGACTGAGCCAAACCCTCAGCAACAAAGGCATCCCCTTGAATCCAAAAATGAGCTCTTATACCACATGTGAGTTTTAAACCTGTGAAGTAAAGAAATGCATACAGATTCTTAAGAAAAACAAAAATTAATCAATGGCTCATACACATAGTACACAAATATTTACACAGGAAACCCTTAACTGGGAGAAAACTAGCCATCCTTGGTGCCACACCTTTCAACTTTTCATTGTATTAATTTCACCATTCACCATACAATATATACAATGTTTTAGGTATTCTGTAGCTACCAAAATCCTAATCCCTTAATCCAAGATTAATTTAGAAAATCTCTAAAAATAGAAAAGTCCGCTAAAATAGCAAAAACTACCCAAAAAACAAATTTCGGGGCACTGCGCGTAACCAGGGGGCCAAACCTGCCCCCCCTAGGAAAGCGCCCGACACACATGACACAAAAAGCGAAGAAATTTGGCATCATCAAATGCATTTTTTGAATTTAATGCACCCACACACACACATACAAAGAATATAACTCATACCCAAAAATGCTCACCCAATTTATATCCTTTGTGGCTTCTTCCCTTTTCCACATAAATTTTCTTCCTATCACGTGCAACCTTTAAATTATGCTTTATTTTCACCATTTTTTCTTCCATTTCTGGTCAATTTTGTCCCAAACACTACTCTATTTGTTGGGTTGTACCAACTCACTGGTGGGTTTCACTTTTGGTCGTACAATGCTTCAAATGGAATCATCTTCAAATATGCTTGATACCCATTATTATAAGAAAATTCAAGTAAATGTAAATAATATTCCCATTTTTATGGTTTATCCATCACATACATTCTTATAATATACTCAATCACCTAATTGACCCTCTCTGTTTTCCCATCTGATTATATGTGATATTTTCTACTAAAATTCAAATTTGTCCCAAATCATTTAAATAATCCCTTCCAAAATTTTTAGGTGAACTTGGAATCTCTTGCAGAAACAATTGCCTTAGGCACACCATGTATCTTATAAATTTCTCTCATATAAATCTCCAAGATATTTTTTTCCTTGTGAGTGAAATTTATTGGAATAAAATGAGCATATTTGATTAGCTTATCCACCACCACTATCATGGAATCATGTTGCTTTACTATCCTCGGAAGCTTGGTGATAAAATCAATTGTCACAAAATCCCATTTCCACTAAGGAGTGGAAAATGGTTGTAGAAATATAACAGGATGTTTGTGTTTATTTTGGAACTTCTAACATTCTATACATATTACAACATACTTGACCATCTCTTTCTTCATACTAGACCAAAAATATTGGCTCTTTACATATGCAATGGTTTTCTGGTAACCTGGGTGCCCAACATAAGGCACATTATGCATCTATTTCAGCACCATAATTTTTAGCTTATGAGATTCAAGAACATATACTCTACCCTTATACATGAATATTACATACTCTCTTAGCTCATAATATTTTATTTTCTGCTAAAAATTACTTTCCTGCAATACTTTTTTTTTCTCCATATAATATTGATTTGCTTTTGCAGCTTCCAAAATCTTGCTTTTCAAATCATATTTATACATGGTAATGGTTGCATCACACATTTCATGAAATCTCCTCTTGGGTGGATTATCCACCTTATTCTCTTTGCCTTTGATATTCTTAATATCTTAGTCATACTCACTAAGGAACTCAATCCATATGATTTTCCTAGAACTCCAAGTTGGTTTTCCAAACAAATATTTCAGACCATTATGGTTTGTCCTCAACTAGAATCTCTTTCCCATAAGATAATGCTTCTGCATCATCAAGGAATGAACTATGGATGCCAATTATAAATCATGAGTGGCATAGTGTATCTCATGCTCTTTCAAATTCCTTGATTTCATAGAAAATAACATGCCCATTTTGGCTAAAGTCTCCTCCAATCCCTTCCTTGCAAGCATCAACGTAGACAATGAATTCTTCATTTGGATAAAAAATCCTTAGGATTGGTGCACTTGTCAATAAATTCTTCAAGTGTTGAAATATTTCTTCACATTCATAGGTCCACTCGAACTTCACATCCTTCTTTTGTAAAGAAGTGATTGGATGTGTAATCCTTGAAAAACCTTCAATAAATATTCTACAATAACCTGCAAGTCCCATGAATGATATCACCTCAGAGACATTTTTTGTTGTTTCCCATCCTTCAATGTTTTTTTTTATATTCGTAGGATCCACTTCTATACCTTCCTCTAAAATCATATGGCTCAAATAATGTCTTTGCATCTGATAAAATGAGGACTTTCTCAGCTTGGCACACAACTGATTCTCCCTTAATACTTGTAGAACCATCATCAAGTGTTTCTCATTATCTTATTCATACTTAAAGTAGATATGTATGTCATCCAAGAATACAATGACAAACTTATACAAGTAATTTCGAAAAATTCCATTCATCAAACACATGAATACAACTGGTGCATTTGACAACCCCAATGGCACCATTGTAAATTCATAATGGCCATTCCTTGTTCTAAATGTTGTCTTGATGATATATTCTTCTTTAATCCTCACATGATGATATCTTGACCTAAGGGAAATATTGGGAAATCTATTTTCATCTTTCATTTGATCAAAAATATCATCTATCCTTAGCAAAGGATACTTTTTCTTCAGAGTCACCTTATTTAGTTGCTTGAAATCAATACATAACCTCAAGGTACGATCCTTTTTTTTTTCAAAAATATTACTGGGGCACCCCAAGGTGACACACTCGGAATAATATATCGCTTCTTCAAAATATATTCAAGTTGCATTTGCAATTCATTCAACTCTGGTGTACTCATACTATAAGGGATATCAAGCTCTAGAGCAGCTCCAAGCATCAAATTGATTGAGAAATACATATCTCTCTTTGATGGAAACCTCGATATTTCTCTAAATACATCCTAGTAATATTTAGACATTGGATGATCTTCAATATTTGGCACTTTATCCTTAATTTCCTCTTCCAAATGAGCTTCATATATTTGGCATCCATTTATGAATATTCTTCTCAACTACAATGATGAAATTTTTCTGATAGACAATGCCCTTGGAATACCTTGAATTTTTCTCAAGTTCCTTTCCTCATAAAAACAAGTGATTTCTTTGTTGTAAAAAACTAGGATAGTGTGATGTTTTTCCAACCAATATATACAAATTAGGAAACCATATAAACCCAAAGGTATGATATTCAAATCTCCCTTTAGACACAACCCTCTCATGTCCATTTGACAATCCTTAACAAAATCATTGATTCTTCTTTTAGCTCTTGTAGCTAACTGAACTATCCAAGGTTTCCCATGCCTTCTTATTTGAAAATGAATTCTCTCAAAAATATTAGGATCAATGTAACTATGACTATCCCTTGAATCAATTAAAATGGTTATAGGTTGATCATTGATACTACCTTCCACTTCAATCATATGACACTGAAATTCAACTTGCTTGTTGTCCAAGGATGCATAAATGCTTGGCATGCTTCTACCCATGTCCTCAACTTTATCAGCCTAGTGTACATTGTGAACAATCTTCACTCTTTCACCCCTATGAGGGAAATCTATATACATGTGATCTCCCTCAAAACACCAACATTTAATAGGTTTTTTCCTTGGCCTTTCTCCTAATGTTTTCGACATTCTGGGCTCATTTTGAGTTGGTTGTCCTTAAGAACTATTTATAAAGAATGGTGGCTTGTGCCCTTTATTCCTCTTCTCCATATTACCTTTCTTCTAGTCTACCCAAGACTTTTGGAAATTTAGTCTTCCTCTATGTTGATCGTAAAGACACTTGGCTCTCCTTATTGCTTCCTCCAATGTCTTGGGATCATCATATTGTATCTTATCATTGAATATTGAAGGTATACCACTTAGGCACCTTTTAATTATTACTTTATCATCCTTGATGAAGTTGAAATACCTCAACAAATCTAAGATTTTTTTCTCATACTCATCCATGGTCATGATCCCAAGCTTGAGTTCAATGAACTCCTTCACATTCCTCTCATAATAATGTTTGGAAAATTATTTCTTTTGAAAATACTTTTTGAACTACGTCAAAATTATTTTCTTCTCAACGATGTTCTTTACCTGCATGAGATGGTCCCACAACATTGATGCTTTTCCCTTCATCAAGTAAATCACAATTATATCTTCTATCTATGAGGAATAATTGTGCAATTGGAAATACTTCCTCTTCCCCAACAACCAAGCTTATTCATCCTCATATTTCCTATCCTCACCATCAAAGGTAGGAGGTTTTATGATGCAGGAGCATGGCTCCAACTCATCAGCACATCAACAACCAGTGAAACAACAAATTAAGAGGGAGTGGATCCTGAAGATAGAGAAGCACCAACTTTCTCAGTTTTGAGTTTAAATCTCAAATTAAATGTAACTTTAATATTGTAAGGATCGAGAGAGGTCAAGTTACTTTATTTGTACATGATGCATGTAAATTCACCTCTAATGGTTGACAGGTAGATAGATCTAGATCTGATTCGGACTATATGTCAATTAAATGTAATTTAATGTAAGTAGGTGAGGAAGGCTCGAGAAGACTCTCATTTGTAAAAAATATCATTGTATTGAGAATTCATTAGAGAATGTAGGAGATTTAGAGAAGAGAAGGGAGGAGAGGAGAGAAAGAATTGAGACTTTGTTGTAGTCTAGTCTTGTACATATTGTAAAGAGAATTCATATTTAATACAAAAGGAGATTTCCCTAAATATGAGTTTCTATGTGTATTCTATGAATGAATGAATGTGTTTACTGAATGTTTATTATGCATTTTTATGAATGTTGTTAGTTCATGTATATTCCCTTTGTACGAATAGATGTAATTCCCTATCTGTGTGAGTTTCTTAGTGTTTTGGGCTCTCAAGGCTAGTGAAAGTAGTGCACAGTAGAGTTGTTAAAAAACTCGGTGAATCCAGCACAAGGAATGTGCAAGAAATCATTTAGGAGTTCAGGAAGAGTGTGCTAGGTGGGCACTCCAGAACAAGTCACAAGCTTATAAGGGATAGTGAAAGGAGTGCAGAGAATGAGAATAAAGAGCATGCCTACATTCAGTGAAGTATACAATCTCATAAGGAAAGGTTGTGCAAGGAGTGCACATCAGAGTTACTGAAGATTTTGAGGATCCAGTGCAAGGAGTATGAAAAAATTTGTTCAAGAGATCTATGAGAAGGTTTCCAAGTGAGCACACCAGAATATTAAGCTCAGGAGGAGAGTGCAAAGAGTGCACAAAGCCAACATACAGTTAAAAGTGTTAGTAAATATTAGAATGAATATCATGAGTGTGAGGAGGGCACGAGAAGTAGTTGAAAGAAAAAAGGGTCAATCCCCTGTGAATTTCAAGAAATTAAAAGCTCAGGAGAGATAGTGTGAGTTTTTCCAGAGCATAGGTGGAAGGAGTGCACAGAGACAACACTTTGTTAATTATTGGTGAAATCTCAAGAGAGTAAGAGTAAGGAGTGCGCAAGAGGCTGTCGAATTCAAAAGATTAAGAAGACAAGTGCAAGAAGTGCACTAGAGACAAATTATCTCAAGTGCCAAAGCTCAAGAGGGAGAGCGTTACAGTAAACATAGACAAAGCTCATAGTTTTTGAACCCCTTCAAATATCCCAAGTTCAATGGGAAGTGAAGTTTCAACAGAGGAAGATCCTTAAGAGTCATTGGATTGGCTACAAAACTGAATTCGAGCCATTGGATTAAATCCTAGAGAGGAGGAGGAGTGTTCAAGAAGGGAGAACAAATCCTAGCCATCAGATCTGAGCACAAGGATCAAAAACCATTAGATCCATATTGTCGACTATTTAGAGTTCAATAGTTTGGGAGCTAGCATGGAAAATTTATCTTTGGGTGGAAATCCTCGAAGCTCGGAGGCTCGGAGTAGATATACACCATATATCAGCGGAGGGCGTGAGTTGTTGCATCCCCGAGTTGTTCGGAGGATAGAAAATCTATGGAAAGTTTGTTCTTGTTGCGTGGGACAGATAATCCTCCGAAGTCCCGAAGTATGAAGATAATATGGGTCATTCATTATTAGGAACATGTGGACCATGTATCCCAACCATTCACCAGTTCGATGTTTGGAAATCCATAGATTTGGTGGTGATCAGCTATGAGAACTCCCAAAGCTCATAGTTTCAAAGTGAACATTGTTCGTTGGATGCAGGAAGAGTGAGGGTCATCTATATTTTCCCTTCATGAATTCGACATTTCGTAATTCAGAGGGAAGTGGGTTTCAAGGTGTGAAATGCTAAGAATCTTGTATCCTAGAGTGAGCATGAACTGTTGATCCATGACGAGAGTCAATCATATGATCCGAGAGTTTGGAGGTATTACATGTTGAAGAAGGGAAAAATCTCGAAGCCCAGAGCCCTAGAATTTCTGTGAATCGTAGATCTTGGTGCAGATTGTAGACCGTCGATTCCAATACTTGTCTGGGTGTTCACCACTTCGACATTTAGAGGAATTGGGGTGTAGTTTTTTCAATAATCCCAGAGGTTGAAGCTCCATAGTGTCGAAGTAGTGATTTTTGTTAGGCGCTCGATCATATCCCTTGGTCATATGTGATTTTGGCCGACGTTAAGGGGATAACGCCTGAATTTGATTCAAAAGGTAAAAGGGGGTTTAGAGAAAGTTCCCACGGGTCTTTGTCAGACCTGCACGAGGAATTGAAAGGGCCTATGAATATTAAGAGAGGATCTAGCAGGGATCCAAGAGTTGATTCAACTTTAAAGACAAATGATCCTTAGACCGGGAGGTTGCATGAGCCCCTGGGAGTGGTCCGGGTTTGCATCATATGGTATTAGAGAGGGATTCTATTTGCAACAACAGACAAAGAAGAAGTGAAAAAGAGAAAATGGCCACTAAAGGCCATAAATAAGGCCGAAGAGGAGACCGCAAGAAGATGATCAAAGAGGAGATGGATAAAGAGCTCAAGGAGACTATAGAGAAGATTTACAGGTTGATGCAGAAAATGTAGCAAGAAGCACAAGGAAGCTGGAGGTATGAGTGGCCCTTGAAAAAGAAGGTAAAGTGTCCTATCCAACAACTAATTTACATGAAGAAGAAGCATATGCTAAGAAGGTGGTTGACACAAGTTGAAGACCTCAGGAACACATAATAGAATATGGTTTACATCTGTGAACTAGAAATTGGAGAGAGCCTCAATGGGGAGGAAGAGAGATCAATTGAAGATATCACAAATTTCCAGTAGGGTAGTAAGAAGATATCAGTCGAAGATATCGAATACTTCAAAGAGGGTAGAAAATAAAATTTAGGTTTCTAGGTGGGCCAAGAGGAGGTGAGACTTTCTGAGAGTCTCAAAAACTCAGAGGAGAGTTAAGAACAACCAGGAGTGATGACAGGAGAGGAGGAAGAGGCAAAAGAGAAGCCTCATCAACATGAATATTCATGTGGGGTTGCAAACGATGTGAATGAAGATGATGAGAATTTGAATACTTCAATTCTCGAGAAGGAAGATCAGAGGTGCATTCTGATCATTGGGGGAATTAGCATATTCCTGCCAAGCATCCCAACAAAGGCTAGTGCATGTGTTCCACATGAGGAAGTGATGTAAGAGGTATCTAGAGAAGATATCATGGGGCCAAATGTTTTTAAAAATAATAGTGCATGTATTTTAGGTGCAGGAGAAGAAAGAAAACCAAAAGTGACTTTCATAAGGGAAGAGATGAAGAATATACAAAAATATGACCAAGAAAGGAGAGAATAAAGAGAGGAGCATTAATATAAAATGCTCACTCAGTGGGAGATATAGCTGAAGATACTCGAGGATTGGTTAAGAAATCCATAGATAGAGGAATACTACCAGAGGGATGTGGTCATGAGGAGAGGAGAATAATTCCATCATGAGGAGAACCTAAATGAAGATGGGCTTATGCCAACCCAAGGAGATGACATAAGAGCATAGTAATGGGAAGAAATAAAACATTCAGAGTAGATGGTTGAGCGGAAGATCAATAAAATTGTTGTAGAATTGAAATCTATATAAGAGTGGAAAGCCAATGCCATTGGAGATGAAATCATCATGGGATATCATAATGATATTTCCTTTTATTTGTACGTAGAGGATGAGATGAAACAAAGTAGACTACAAGAGAGGATCCAACCCTTGGATAAGTTGGACAAGGAGATAGAGGAAATAAGAAGGTTGACGTTGAAGTCATCACAGGAGGCAGTCAAAAAATGATGGAGGCTGACAAGAAGAGATTGTATTGGCACACCAGATATGGAATTACAACATAAAATTTGGAAACCAGGAGGAGATTCTGCAACAACAATAGGACAACAACAAAAACATGTTAGAGGATAAAATGCACAACTCCAGAGTGAAGTTTGGGACCCAAGAGGATCTAAACAACAACAACAAAGGAGCCATGAGTAGGAGCTCATGATTTTTTCCAGGAGTAGAGTATGATGTAGAATAATTTCTCTAACTCATCAGCGCATCAACAAGCAACACATCAGTGCACTAGGAGGGAGTGGATCCCAAAGAGAGAGAAGGACCAAATTTCTCGGTTTTGAGTTTAAATCTCAAATTAAATGTAAATTTGATATTGTTAGGCTCAAGAGAGGCCTATTTACTGTATTTTTATATGATTAATGTAAATTCACCTTTAATGGATGACAGGTAGATAGATCTAGATCCGATTGAGACAAGATGTCAGTTAAATATAATTTAATGTAAATAGGTGAGGAAGGATTGAGAAGCCCCTCTTTTGTAAAAGAGATCACTATATTGAAAATTAATTAGAGAATGTAGGAGAATTAGATAAGAGAAGGGAAGAGAGGAGAGAAAGAAATGAGACTCTATTGCAGCCCAATCTTGTACATATTGTAAAGAGAAAACAGATTTAACACAAAAGAAAATTTCCCTGCATATGCGTTTCTGTGTGTATTATGTGAATGAATGAATGTCTTTACTAAATGTTTACTATGCATGTTTATGATTGTTGTTAGTTCATTTATATTCCCTTTGCAGGAATAGATTTAATTCCATATCTATGTGAGTTCAGAGTGTTCTAGGATCTCAAGACTAGTGCAAGGAGTGACATCAGAGTTGTTGAAAAACTATGTGAAGGCAACACAAGGAGTGCATAAGAACTCATTTAGGAGTTTAGGAAGAGTGTGCCAGGTGGGCACACCAAAACAAGTCACAATCTCAGAAGGGATAGTGCAAGGAGTGCACCTACACTCAATGAAGTGTAAAATATCATATTGAAAGGTTGTGCAAGTAATGCACATCAGAGTTACTCAAGACTCTAAGGAGCTAGTGTAAGGAGTGAACAATAACTCATTCAATATTTATGTGAGAAGGTTTCCAATTAGGCACAACAAAAGATTAATCTTAGGAGGAGAGTGCAAACATTGCATGAATCCAACGTATTGTTAAAGTGTTGGTAAATCTCAAAAGGAAGAGCATGAGTGCTAGGAGGGAACTAGAAGTTGTTGAAAGAGAAAAGGGTCGAGCCCTTATGAAATTCGACCAATTACAAACTCATGAGATATAGTGTGATTTTTTCCAGAGAAGAGGTGTAAGGAGTGTACAGAGACAACACTTTGTTAAGTGTTTGTAAAAGACGAGGAGAGTAAGCGTAAGGAGTGTGCAAGAGACTGTTAAAGTCCTAATCTTAAGAAGAAAAGCACAAGGAGTGCGCTAGAGTCCAATTATTTCATGTGCCAAAGATCGGGAGGGAGAGTATTACATTGAACGTAGATAAAGGCCGTAGCCTTTGAACCCCTTCAAATATCCCAAGTTAGAAGGGAAGTTAAGTTGTAGAAGAGGAGGAGCCTTAACAATCATTGGATTGGATGTAGAACTGGATATGGGCCATTGGATTAAATACTAGATAGAGAAGGAGCATGCAGGAAGGGAGAAAAATTCCCAGTTGTCGGATATGAGTGAGAGGATCAACAACCATTGGATCCAGATCACTAACTAGTCGGAGTTCGCCAATCCAGGAGCTAGTGTGGAAAAGTTGGCTTAAGGAAGAAATCCCCAAATCTGGGAGTAGATATACACCCTATATCAACGGAGGGTGTGATCCATTGGATCCCCGAGTGGTTCGAAGGTTTGGAACTCTAAGGAAAGTTCATTATTGTTGTGTGGGACAAAGAATCCTTTGAAGTCCTGAATTCCAAAGAGAATATATGTCGTTCATTATCAAGGACACATGGACCCTGTATCCCAATGCTTCACTAGTTAGATGTTTGACAATCTAGATATTTGGTGGTGCTCAATTGCAAGAACTATCGAATATTGAAGTTCCAAAGTGAACATCAATCATTGGTTGCAAGAAGAGAGAGGGTCGTCGATCTCTACCCTTCATGAATTCGACATTCGATAGTTCGAAGGGAAGTGGGTTTCAAGGTGTGAAAATCTCTAAATCTCGGAGCCCGGAGTGAGCACAGACCATTGATCCACAATGCCAGTCAGCTATCCAATCCCCAAGTTTAGCATTCGTGAGTTCAGAGGTATTGCATGTTGAATCAAGGAAAACTTTTGAAGCTCGAAGAACCAAAATTTCTGTGAGCCATAGATCTCATTGTGGAGTGTGAACCATTGATTCCCATACTTGCCCGGGTGTTTTCCACTTCTATGTTTGGGAGAATTGGGGTGTAGTTTTTTCAATACTCTTGGAGCCTGAAGCTCTGGAGCATCGAAGTAGCGTGTTTTGTTAGGCAATCGGTCATATCCCTTGGTCACATGAAATTTTGGATGCCATTAAGGGGATAAAACCCGAATTTGATTCAAAAGGAAAAAGGGGTGTAACATCCCCAGTCACCCACAGGTTTGGGTACACTATCTTCAAGCCCACCCTTAGACTTCTTTATCTTACTGATACCTTTTTAAATTAATAAGGATGCATAAAAGAAAATATCTAATGACATGCACAACAATAACCAACAAGCATGCATATTCTAAGATTCAATTAAACAATAAATAAATACACAACGTAATACTGATCCAGGTGGATATCGGTGGCCACCCACCTTTTCCAAATGGCTCAAAATAGTTTTCTGGTCATTTTGGCAATTTACTATTTTTAGCAGGTTTTAACTTTCGGGGCCATTTTGAGGGTCCAAATGAAGGTTTTTTGAGATATAGGTTCTCAATGATAGCCAAAGGCATGATTGATCCCCCAAAATGAATCTCCTTGACAATACCTTTTCAACGAGCTATCACACGCCTAAAACAGAGATCATATGCAAAAGTTACGACCCTAGGAAGTTGATGTACTCACTTACCCAAATGGGGCCCACATGACTTTTGGCGCTTCATCTCCTAGGGTTAGGTTTTTGGATGTCTAGGACTTTTGGCATTCC
>JZKD02S1675768.1:214709-231549 GCA_000966675.3 Picea glauca
TTTATGGTTGCATCTCTGATATATTTATGTTATATTACTGGATATACGCGATATCTCTGTGCATTTCTTTATTATATCTCCACTCTCATTTCGTGCCGAAAATAATCCGGATCAAATACATTCATATATAGATAAATAATACCACAATAGAGAGAACTTATCTTTATAAAATATGACACCAATTGGCTGCATACCAAGGACGTTCCACCCAACCATAGACACTACTACTCCAAATCTCAACAACAGTGTCACCCCCAAGCCAGGGCTATGAATCCACAAGGACAATTCCAGAGTGTTATTTGGCTTCCAAAACCAGTCAACACTCAATCTCCCAAAGGCTTTCCCAACACTCACCGCAATAGAAGTACCCAACTCTCTTCTATCCAACTTGCATCACCCAAGAGAATGGACCTCCACCCTTCTCTGCCACGCAGTCCCTTTGGCAGTCCTTCCCCTTCCATGGCTCCATCACAACTAGTCCAGAATATCAATGTTGGAACTCTCAGGACTCATAGCTATGAAAAAATCTAGACAAAGGCTAACACATATCAGACATGCAGGCCTCAAGTCATGGATGGATTACACAAGTGACCTCTGCAACCAAAGATACCATGGCTGCTCTTTAGTAGTTTGTTTTCCTTTCCCAAGCCAAGACATAGATGAGGATGGATCAAGAAGTGATAGGTAAGGATGGGATGAATGAACAAGTGAGTAAGTGAGTGAACAGATGAACCGATGATCAATTGGATGAGTGAATAAGAGAATGAATGAATGATTATGTAATCAACGAACAATCCATCAACTGAACCCCCCATCAGACCAAAGGTGAGTTTAAGTAATTCTGTGGGGAATCAAGAACCTCTTGGCCTTCCCCAAGAAGCTCATGTAACTGATCCACTCCATTAGAAAAAAAGGGTAATTAAAATAGGAATAAACACTTAGCCCCTCAAGCCCCCTCTCTTGTGGAACCATAGCCCCCCTATAACTCTAGTCCTTGTCTGTCTAGCATCCAACGATGTATTTATTATTAATAATGATCAAAACATTACATTTCTTGGGAAGACTAGCCTTTTAATAATTGTTTGGATGCTTTGGCCTCTCAACATTGTAAAAATACATTATTTAAAACGGGGGTTCAAAACCTAGGGTGTTACATCCCCTCCCCCTTATTTTGTCACTGTCCTCAGTGCATATACAAAATAGAGATCAAAATCTCAAAATTTATTCAAAAATATGTGGGTACTCTGCCCACATGGCATCTTCATGCTCCCAGGTAGCATCTTCAGGACCGTAGCAGGTCCACTAAACTTTTACCAACTCAATAACTCGATTCCTGAGGATTTTGACTTTTATGTCCAATACCTGCACTGACTGAACCGGAAAGTCTCCCTCTATCTCTACCTGAATCAGATGCCAATTAATAACATGGTTAGGATCATGTACATATTTATTTAGTAAAGAGACATGAAATACATTATGCACATTCATGGAAGTAGGCAATGCAAGCATGTATTCAATTGGCCCTATTCTGTCCAATATTTCAAATCGACTACAAAATTTGGTTGCCAGCTTTGTACAATTACCCAATTTCAAAGATCTTTTCTTGGGCTTCACTTTCAAAAGTACACACTCCCCTACTTTAAATTATTTAGTTGTCATGTTCTTATCTACATAAATTCTCTATCTATCCTGAGCTGCCTTCAAATTCTTCTTGACCTTAACCATCTAGTCTTCCATATCCTTGAGCAACTTTGGCTCAAGTAGCACTCTATCTGTTGGTTTCTCCCAGCTCACTGGAGTACTGCATTTCCTACAATACGAGGCTTCAAATGGGCTTATTCTCAATGAAGCTTGATACCTATTATTATATGCAAACTCAACCAAGTGCAAGTAATCTTCCCACTTAGATGGATTATCCATCACATACATTCTCAACATGTCTTCAATTATTCGGTTGACCCTCTTTGTTTGTCCATCTAACTGTGGGTTGTATGTTGTGTTGAAGTTTATATTTGTACCAAATCCTTTAAACAATCCCCTCCATAAATTGGAGGTAAACTTTGTATCTCTATCTGAGACAATTGTCCTAGGTATCCCATCCAACCTAAAAATCTCTCTCATGTAAATTTCTACAATATTAGTCATTGTTTGTGTTGTATTTACAGGGACAAAATGAGCAACCTTTGTTAATTTTTCAACCACCACCATGATTGAATCATGTTGCCTTGTTCTCTTGGGTAGTTTAGTTATAAAATCCATGGTTATCACCTCCCATTTCTTCTCTAGGATTGGCAATGGTTGCAACAAACCCGTTGGGTGCCTATGCTCAGCCTTAACCTTCTAACATTCCATACATCGAGTGATGTAATCAACAACATCCTTTTTCATTCCTGGCCAAAATAATCGGTGTCTTACTGTTGTAATTGTTTTCTAGTAACTGGGATGTCCAACATAAGGAACATCATGCATTTCCTTCAATACCACATTCCTCAGTTTTCCAGAACTAGGAACATAGACTCTATTATTATACATGAGTAATCCATCTTCCTTTATCTCGTACTCCTTTATTTTCTATTGTACATCTGCTTGCTGTAAGATTTCATTTACCTATAGGTAATGCCAATGTGTAACAAGACCATCTAAAATTTTGTTCTTCAAGTCTGAATGATGCATACTAAGAGAAGTAGCATGCATGAGATGCACTCTTCTACTAAGTGCATCAACACCTTTATTCTCATTACCTTTGATATGCCTGAGATCAAGGTCATATTCACTTAAAAATTTCAGCCATCTTGTTTTCTTGGCATTCAAGGTTGGTTGTTCAAAAAGATACTTTAGGCCAATGTGGTATGTCCTTAATTCAAATCTCTTCCCCATGAGATAATGCCTCCACATCCTCAAGGCGTGGAAAATGGAAACAAGCTCCAAGTCATGTGTGGCATAGTTCCTCTCATGTTCCTTAATCTTTCTGGACTCATAGCTAATGACATGTCCATTTTTCATGAGGAATCCCCCAAGATCCATTATGAACCTTCTGTAGTAGCCAGCTCATCCCATAAGAGATTTGACTTCTGACGCATTTATGGGTGTTGGCCATCCCCTAATGGCTTCAATATTTTCTGGATCTACTGCTATTCCCTGCTCTGAAATAATGTGCCCCAAGTAATGGATCTGCTTTTGGAAAAAATAACACTTTCTCATCTTGGCATACAACTGATTTTCTCTCAGCACTTGAAACACAAATATTAAGTAATGTTCATGCTCCTCTTCAGACTTAGAATAGATAAGTATGTCATCCAAGAACACTATGACAAACTTATCCAAATAATTTCTAAATATGCCATTCATTAAGAACATAAAGACAGATGGTGCATTGGTCAGTCCAAATGGCACCATTACAAATTCCTAATGCCCATACCTGGTCCTAAAGGTTGTCTGATGAATGTATTCTTCCTTGACTCTTACCTAATGGTATCCTGACCTCGAGTCAATCTTTGAAAATATATTTTCTCCTCTTTTCTAATCAAAGAGGTCATCAATTCGGGGTAGAGGATACTTTTTATTTATAGTATACTTTTTTAGTTGTCGAAAGTCAATACATAGCCTCAAGGTTCCATCCTTCTTTTTGACAAAAGTACTGACACTCCCCAAGGTGAAACACTTGGATGTATGTACCCTTTCTTCAACAATTCCTCCAACTACATTTGTAATTCTTTTAACTCTAGTGTGCTCATTTTGTAAGGTGTTTTTGACACCGGGGAAACTCTGGGAACTAAATCAATTGAGAAATCTATCTCCCTTCTTGGTGGAAACCCTAGTATTTCTTGTAATACATCTTCAAATTCTTGTAGTACTGAGAAATATTCAAATCTTGGCCCCTTGGTATTATCTGTCTCTTCTAGAGGAGCTACATATAATTAACATCCTTTCCTAAAACATCTTTTCAGTTGTAAGGCTAAAATCTCCCTTATAGAGATGGATCTTGGAACTCCTTTCACAATGTTCTGATTTCCATTTTCATCAAGTAAGGTAAATGTCTTTCTATGCAAATCTAGGATAGCATGATTCTTGTCCAACCAATCCATTCCAATTAGAATATCATAATACCCCTATGGTATGATATTTAGATCGACACTAGTATTCACGCCATTAAGACTTATGGAAAAACTTCTAACCATATCATGGATTTTCCTTTTAGTTCCAGTGGCTAACTGAACCAAACTTGATTTTTCAAGATTACTTTTCTCCAAATGTAATCTATCCACTGTTTTAGGATCAATGTAACAATGACTTTCTCCTGAATCAATTAAAATAGAAACAGGTTGATTTATGATCTTACCTTCCACCTCGATCATATTGGACTGGTACTCTACTTGTCGACCATCTAAAGCTGCATAGATTCTTTCCATATATTCAACTGTTGTAGCCTCTCAGACGTTGTGCACTGTATTCATTCTATCCTTTCTGTGTGAGAAATCCTTGTACATGTGATCTTCTTTGCATCCCCAACATTGGATAGGTGGTCTTCCTTTTTTTCCAAAGGAGTCTTCTTTCTTGGATTCACCCTTAGGATACTGATCTTGATGACTTCTATTAGGCTCATTCCTATTGAAGAGAGGTTTGAATCCTTTCCTCCTTTGATTGAACTTCTCCTTTTTCTTATCCTTCCAAGATTTCTGCAGGGATTATCTTCCCTTTCCTTCCTCATACAGGTATTTAGCCTTCTAGATGGCCTCGGTCAAGGTCTTGGGATCATCATACCTAATATTTTATTTATAAAAGGCTGGCATTCCACTTAGAAAACTCTGTATATTTACCTTTTCATCATTTATAATCCCAACATATTTTAAAAATCCCATGAACTTATTCTCATACTCTGTCGTAATCATGCCTCCCAGCCTGAGTTCGAAGAACTCCTGCATTTTCTTGTCATAGAACTTATCCAAGAGGTACTACTTCTGGAAGTACTTATTGAATTGCTTCCAAGTGATCCTATTCTCATTAACATGTTCAACTTGCTTCAGTTGATCCCACCACATTGCAACTTTCCCATGTAAATGGTAGGTGGAAATCCTGGCTTCCAGGTTTGATGAATAGTTATGCAATTGAAAATATGTCCTGAGTCCAAGAAAACATGCTTCGTCAGCATCTTCCCTTTCTTTTTCACCATCAAAGGAAGGTGGCTTGAGCTTCCTCAAATCTCCTTGAAAACTATCCACCTCTTGTATCCTTCTTTGGTGCCTAAAAGGAGACACCTCCGAACTATTTAAGGAACATTTAGATGCATAAAAATTCCTTTATGAGTAAGGAGGTGGGTGGTGTCTATGATCTCTGCTAGCAATTCTAGAATAACCAACTCTTCCACGATAATCTCTTCTTTCATGACACCTGCCTTCTTTGTCTTGCTTTGATCCATTCTTGTCTTGACTTTGCAATTGATTTAAGATTTGAAACACTTGAGAATTTATCTGACTTTTCTCCTTCATCAACCTCTCGTTGTCTACTTTGTAGCTCTGCACTTCTATTTTTAGGGTTCTTATAGTTTCTATTAATGTTTCCTTCTCTCCTTTTCTCTTGCGTCCATTGGACTATGTCTTTGCATTGCCAAATCTATTATTCTGGCCTTTATCCTCCTTATCATGGCTAGAGGCTCCCTTTCCTTCTTCCATTTCCTCAATACACATCCTGAGCTGATGTGTTTAAACTCTTTAAAATTTGAAAAATGTGCAAGTGACAATTTTTTTAGAATTATGCATATGATAAACAAAATTGGTCAAACCATGTTACAGGTCCTTTTTTATTCTCAATTCATGAAGAACATATATGTATCAATTTGCATCATATAAAACTACCATGTTATACTTTATCTGATAAAAAAATTTAATTCTTCACAGGAACTCCCTTCAAACCACTTCTCCAGGTGACCATGGCCCAAAACCACGGCCAAATCCCTCCTGGCACTTCACAACTTTGGAACCTTTAGCCAAGACCAGATCATTGGTCTTTGCTCTAATTCACGATCAATGATCAAGATCCACTTCGGGACTCCACGCTTTGGGAATTTGACACTTTTGACCACGCTTTCTCCTAGAGTACTCCGTACCTGAAGTTTGGGATCAGGCGCCATGCATCCACCTCAAATCAAAGGCTCTAGTTCACTTTAGGACTTCAGCCTTTGTAAGTATCAACTTCCCCTGCTTGCTTCCTCTTGAAAAGATTCCACCCGTAGTTCACGATATTCTCACACATGTCCTCTCGCAGATCAATGACTATGAATCACTTCGTCTCTTCGGGCTTCGAGAGTTCCAAAATTTCCTCCTTCGCTTTCTCTTAGAGTGCTTTCACCCAAAGTTGGTGATCCATCGATGTGTGTCTCTCACGGATCAACGACTGTGAATCGCTTCAGCTCGTCGGGCTTCATGAGTTTCAAACTTTCCGCCTTAACTTTCTCCCGGAGTGTCGATCCTCTAAACAACTGTGAGATCTACAGTCATGTGTCTTATGATATCAATGGCTTATATGTACTCCGACCTTCGGGCCTTCGAGATTTTTCGACCCAACTCAATTGTCAAATATTTTTCCTCTAGAGTGCCAAATCTCCGTACTGCATGGTCTGTCTCCACGTGGTGAGATACTATAAACAGACATGTGGCCCACTCGGTCGAGTGACACATGTCATGTTCTAACTGACATTTCAATCCTCCATAAGTTCAAAACTCACTAACACATGGAACACATCCCCTATGTCCACATCATCCTAGGTGACATCTGCAAGACATGACAGTTTGAAATTTTGGGCTTCAGAAGTTTTTACACTTGCCTTCCAGGTCCACATCACTTCCAAGTAATGTCATCAGGCCCCACTATTTCGAATCTTGGGGCTTTGGGACTTTAGGCTTCAGGATTTTCCACACTATCACTCTTGTAATTCTCCCGAACTAGCCAGTCTGCTCACATGTGCCTCCCTTATCATACAGTCCACATTAACTCCAAACTTTGGGAGATACTTCTACACAGATCAACGGTTCTAAATTACTTTGGGACTTAGGGTAATTATTTCCCTATTGCTTTGCTCTGCAAAACCTTCTAGAGTACTATGTCTCCAAAGTGAGAGATATGGTGTTCCGTGTCCTCGTTGATGGACGGTCTAGGTGAACTCTGGGCTTCAGGCCTTCGTGAGTTCTGGATTTTTGCATCCATCTTTCTTCTGAAGTGGTTATCCGTTGGAGTGCAGGATCTCCTGCCATGTGTCCACTTCGATCAACGATATGCATCTACTTTGGATCTTCGGAGTTTATATGTTTGAGCACTAACATGTCACATCACTTAATGCCTTTCAATTTGCGAGGTCATGCATCGACGAATTGTAGTAACCCACCTTTCACCCTACAATTCTTTTGATGCTAACACGTAACCCCTCAGCGAAACCATGGTTTATATTGTGGGACCATCTTGGGGAATTAAATCCTATGCAACTTGGGTCCCCACAATGCCTCCTGGTCGTCGATCTCACTCCAATGAGATCTGATAGTTGTGACTTAACCTTTTCTTCTCTTTCATCGGATGACCCTTGATCACTTTCCCTCTGATCCAATGATCCCATATCTCTCTCAATCCCATAATGGCGATCACTCTCTAATTCAAAGGAGACGATGATGATCCTTCTAACCCTTACAGAGGATCTTTGACATTCTAACTCTTGCATAGATTCCGCAATGCCATTCCTCCTCAAATTTTCAACTTCACGATCAGAATTTGATCTCAACCACGAGACTCTGACAAAGAGATCCAACCCATACCAACCCAGTGCTTGAACTAGAAGCTCTGATACCAATCTTTAACATCACCAACCACCCACATGCTATGGTACACTACCTTCAATCCCACCCTTGGAATTTTTTCTCTTATTGATACCTTTTTAAATTAATAAGGGCGCATAAAAGAAAATATCTAACGATATGCACAACAATAACCAACAAGCATGCATATTCTAAGATTCAATTAAACAATAAATAAATACATAGCAGAATACATTCATATACAGATAAATAATACCAAAATGGAGAGAACTTATCTTTATAAAATATTACACCAGCTAGCTACATACCAAGGACATTCCACCAAACCGTAGACACTACTGCTCCAAATCTCAAGAGCAGTGTCACCCCTAAGAGAGGGATATGAATTCACAAGGACGGTTCTAGAGTGTTATTTGGCTTCCCAAACTAGTCAACACTCAAGCTCCCACAAGCTTTCCCAACACTCACAGTAATCCAAGTAACCAACTCTCTTCTACCTAGCCTGCACCAGAGAATGTACCTCTACCCTTCTCTGCCATGTAATCCCTCAAGAAGTCCTTCCCCTTCTAGGGCTCCAACACAACTGGTCCAAAATCTCAATGTTGGAACTCTCAATACACACAGATGTGAACAAAGCTAGACAAAGGCCAACACATATCAGACATGCAAGCCTCAATTCATGTATGGATTACACCAGTGACCTCTACAGCCAAGGATACCATGGTTTTTCTTCAACAGTTCATTTTCATTTCCCAAGCCAATACATAGATGAGGATGGATCAATGAGTGATAGGTAAGGATGTGATGAATGAATGAGTGAGTGAGTGAGTGAACGAATGAACTAGTGATCAAGTGGATGACTAAATAAGAGAATGAATGAACAAATAGGTAATCAACGAACAAGACATCAACCGAACCCCCCATCAGACCAGAGGTAGGTTTAAGTAATTTCGTGGGGAATCAAGAAACTCCTGGCCTTCCCCAAGAAGCTCACGTAACCGATCCACTCCCTTAGAAAAAATGGGTAGTTAAAATATGAATAAACACTTAGCCCCTCAAGCCCCCTCTCTTGTGGAATCATAGCCCCCCTATAACTCTAATCCTTGTCTGTCTAGCATCCAACGATGTATTTATTATTAATAATGATCAAAACATTACATTTCTTGGGCACACTGGCCTTTTAATAATTTTTTGGGCACTCTGGCCTCTTAAGAATTGTAACAATACATTATTTAAAATGGGGGTTCAAAACGCGTGGTGTTACAAGGGGGCTTAGAAAAAACGTCGACGAGTCTTTGTGGGACCTGCATGAGGAATTTAAAGGTCCTATGAACATTAAGAGAGGATCCAATAGGGATTCAAGAGCTGATTCAACTCCAAAGATGAACGATCCTTAAACCGTGAGCTGGCACGAGCCCCTGGGAGTGGTGGGGGTTTTCATCATTTTATATTTCTCATCTCCCCTTGTAGTTCATCTACCCCAGAACTTATGTTAATCTCTCTAGAAGGAGATAAATTTGGACTAATGTATGATATTCTAACTGAGTACCTTGGTGAGTGATGATGATGTATACTTACACTTCTAGATTATTCCTTTCTAGCATGATATCTTTGATCCTTTGACTTACTAGACTCTATCTCCTTATCCACCTTCTTTTCTATCTTTTCCAAGATTTGAAACAACTTGATGGTGAACCATTTTGCTTCTCCTAGTTTTTTAGGGGCTAGTCAACTATGTTGACTAGGCTTGACGGTCAACTAAGAATTAGTTGGTCGACCATCAAAGGTAGAAGTAGAGTTTGGTTGAAGTATCTATTATACTGACTGACCTAGGTAGTTTTTGGTGCAATTATATGTATAATATATTACCAAACATAAATTATCGACCGAGATTCATAATCAATAGATTTGTTACACTATATTTGTCGACTTTAAGTGGTTTACTATAACTAATGAGTGTAGAAAGAATTAAGAACACTTCAAAACACACACTCTTTTTTATAACTTAATCTATGTTTGTTCACACTTTGCAAAAAAATTAAAGAACATAATTCAAAGAAAAGAATCAAACTAGCATACACTCCAAGAACTCTCTTACATGCAACAAGATTGTCCATTTATTGGCTTATGAAGGTGAAATATGGGTTTTTATCTTAGTCCTGTAATCACTCACTTAAATATCAACTTGCAAGCTGTCTAGTTCTACACACTTCAAATTAGAAAGGAAATTCAATGCAACCTCGAAATTCTGAAAAGTTACTTTATTTATACATAAGAAATAGAGGGTTTAATGAAATGTTCCATTTTTTGGCTCATGTAGTGCGATGGACTCTCAAATTGTTTCTATACTGCCATACTTTGCAAGATAAAAATTGAGATTAAAAGAACACAATTCATAAATAAATGATCACACAATGAAATGATAAATGTTCATGCACACAAATTATAAATGATTATAAATCTACCATTAGATTATTTTTCACAAATTTTGATGCATCCACACTTAGATTATATTGTAACTCAGAACTTACTTACATCAAACATTTCTACTCACAAATTCTATGTATAGAATCACACCACACACACACTTACATAAATTAAATCCACATTACCATTGCAGTAAGCTTTCCAAGTAGGAATGGTGGGCCCTTGTCCTGCCAACATGGAAGCTTAGAGAAAACTCATAGAACAATAAAATTTATAGAACACGTGGAATAGATGAATTCAACTTCAAATTCATTCTTTGGCAAGTAAGTTTGAAAAAGGAGTCTGTTCAAAAATCAAATCTGCAGCATAAAAATTCCTTCTTCTCAGACCTATGAGGTCTTATTTATACATAAACAAAACCATTAGAGAGTGGTTGAGATCAAATCCTAAAGTTCATATCTCGAATTTTAAATTTTCTCGACACAAATCTCAAAGATATGTGTTTTTTAATCAATTGCACAGATTCAATTTGAATATCCACCCAGAACTCTTAAACCATTTTGAATTTTTCAAAACTACTCACGTTTTACTCAATTTTCCATATTCTAGACAAAACCCATATCGTAGAATTTCTAGATCTTATACCATCTGCACAAAAATCGAGGCACAAGTTGGCATTTTGAGATTTTTACTAATTTTTCTAGAATCATTCCCCCTAAGATGGAGGTCCACACGTGTGAGTTGGGTGAACTTTGACACATAGTTCACATGTCAACGTCTCTTTGGATGAAACCCATGTCCCCGATTTTCCTCTAGAAGCATTCAAAATTTTCGAACTATATCTGGTACTGGATGCATGTAGGATGTTGGTACCAGATGAGCACAAATGACAAATAAACACTAGTACTAGATGAGCACAGTTATTAGATGAGATCAGGTATCATATTACTCTAGAACCTTTTGGTATCAAATGACTTAAAGTGTGAGTACCAAATGACCTTGAGTGTCATCTTAGAACCATGTCTTAATACGATTTCCATAACAAGGTTATTAGATGGAATAAAGCACATAGATAAATATTCTAACTATCAATAAACCATGAAAATCATAGGTTAAATGTTTATTATGTTATGTACACCAAGAGATATCCAAATGAGTGTATCATTGAGAAAAATGAATGGATTACTCATAGTTTTAGGCAACATATTCAATATAGATCACAAAATTAAAGTGTTTGTGGATGTCAAAAAGGAGACCCAACATTTCCTCCATGCCTTATCCATTGCATGTCCTCATGCAACAATGAACTTCAAAATTTCAAAATCCCAACTGAACAGTCTCACCATCATAATTTTGTGCAAAGGCCTTCAGACATTTCATCATGGTGCTCTCAAAAAATTTCTACAAAGGGTACCCATCCATCCCTTTCAAAATTTTCTTTGCATTCCATATATTCCTTTGTCTCTTGAAACAACATAAATATAGGTTCATGGTGATCAAACCCCATGCTTGTCTTAAAATAAATTATTTATTTAACATAGTGAACCAAGGTTTCTCAATAAGAGGGTTTGGTACCAGAACATAGTAACATACCTAGGTAGAGTAACGAACCTGAGTATAAAAGGTGATATGAAGACAAAGGTTCATTAATGATATAGTGGTTATAATGAATCTCATCTAAATGGCTACACCATTTAGAAGAGTGTATTTTATCATAATGTTCAAATTATAGTTATGATGGAAAAGTAGTACAAATGATGTGTTGGGGTATGTGGAGTCACGAGTAATAGATTATATCCATTAGTGATTTTACGTTAAGTCTTATATAATCTGTTGTGGATCATAATTAGGAGAAAGGGTTGGATGCGACTCTAATATGATTATAGGATAGTGGCCAATATTTTTCATAATGACTTTGACTAATAGGCCCCATACCTAGATTACCTTTAAAATAAAAGTGATACAAGCATAGTTTAGATCCCTTTTGAAGAGAGAAACACATAAAAGAATACATCCCAAGATGATTAACTTGTTTCTTATCCAATTTTATAGAGATGAATCTCTTCTTTCTTAGGTAGGTTGAATCACATATATTGAGGGTCCCAATTTCATGGAAACCTATTTATTTTAAATATATAACCCTAAAGTGGATACTTGAAGGTTCTTAAGAACATCATCTAAGAGATATAAAGGTCATCTTGTAGCCTTGATTTGATAATGATTGCTTCAGAATGAGAACCAAGGGTTTTTTCTTAGTTTTAGATGTGCCAATTTATGTTTTTCAACTCCCTTTACCCAACATAGCCCTACTTGTAGCAGGCATGTTCAGTACCTCGACAGTGTAACGACCCTAATTAAATAAATACTTAAATACTATAAAGTAAAATTAATTAAAGAAAATAATTGTGATTAATTAAGTAGTACTTTAACTACAGATCACACTTAATGAACTGAGAAATAAATCTTAAGAAATCACTGAGAAATGATATAAAATGGTGGCGTGTGCAGGAGGGGAGAGCTAGGAATCCAGAGAAGATAAAACATTAAAGGAAAGGTATGGGACCTGCACGGAGGGGGTTGGAGGAGTAATTGCATGAGTCGGCAAAGGAGGAATAAGGGAGGGGGGAAGGTTGTCGAGAGGGGAAAAAAATCGACAGAGGAGAGATTTTACGAAGGACTTTTGGGGCTTGCTGAGAGTCGAGAGCTTTACTGTGACATTGGTGCTCAGATTGAGGCATGAGATTTGCTGACTGTGACTTTGGACCAGTTGAGCCACCGAGTTGCTGGAGGTTTTGGGCACGGAGGGCTAGGATATCCGTAGATATCTTGGAGCTAGGTCGTTTTCCTAGTTGGCAAGGTGGACATTAATTTTGGGAAGTTATTTTCCTATTTTTGGCAGGGTTGATCTGTGTAGCGGGGAGTAGAAAGGAAGCAGCAAGGCAAAGAGGCAACAAAAATTAGCATTAGATCTAGGTACTTGTCAAGTTATGTATTTATTTCATTCTGTCATGAATTTAGTATTTATTGATAAATCTAAGTTACTGAAGTTGTTGTTATAAAATTCAATATCATGCTATTAAGTTTTGTTTCAGTTTACTTTCATAAAATGTTTAGGAAACTTAATGATGTTTAGAAATATATGGGCATTACATATGGTATTAGAGCGTCTTAGTTCGAAATCTGGGGCCTAAGGGCCAAAGCCCAGAGCGTTAACTCCAGCCACACTTAACCTGTAAGAGATACACATTCACTTTGACTAAATGGGACTGATACATGATACATGATACATGATACAGTATAGTATCTAAGCTATTGAGCACGGAAAAGAGAAGTCATAATTTTATTTTATTTGAGCAATGTTGTTAATGAAGTTTCGGGTAGAATAAACACCTGAAACCGATGAAAATGTCGTGGGAATCTTCCGTCGAAGGCTTGAAACTGGTAAGAACCAATAACTAGACAAATTATACAAAAAAAAATGCAAAAGACATTTGCGAGACCTTGAAAAGGCCTACTTTACCTCAAACTTATCTAAATGGGGAACTGCCGATGCGCAGGCTGAAAAAGGAAATTTAGCAGACTTATATTACGCAGGAACAGTAAAACTAGTTGCCTGTATTAGCCTTGGTGAATTTTAAATAATGTAAAAATATCAGGAACTATAGACCCATACGAATTTTAACCTTGCCAAGAAAGCAATCTTGACACTATGTAATATTTTATGCAATTAATCGATTATCCCAAAGGAAAGCCATCTATTATGCAGGAGAACGGATCTGCGCCATCAAATCTTGGACGAAATCCCGTCAGCCGTAAGATCTAGAAAAGATGCGCGAGGTTTAAGCCCTAGCGTGCATAAGAGGAGTCATCAGGGTTTTGTTAAGTCTGAGAATCGAGGACTTGTGGTTCTCGAAATCCCGAGAACAGATCCTATCCGTTGATCTCGGTAGGAAACGTGTCAGCATTCTAGGGAGGCATCGAGATTTTACTCATCGGGAATTTCAGGAGTGTAGAGTCGTTGTATTAAGAAATCTTGATCCGCAATTTCCTGATGGAATCAGAGCCGTCCAAACAAAAAGAACACATGTCAGTAGATCCTGCAGAGTCGAAGATCGGCATATCAGGGTTTTCAGAGTCATAAAACTCTTGCACAAAGGAATCGCGATCCGCAATTTCCCGACACGATTGGAGCCATTCGATTTGAGGGACACGTGTCGCAGATCTGGAGAAAGTCGGGAATCGGGAATCGGGAATCCCGTGGACTTAGGCACATAGGTATCGGAAATCCCAAAACAACGAGAAGTGATCTGGATCGTCCATCTGGAAGGACACGTGGCGGAGATCGCGTGAGAGTCAGGATATTGATCATCGGGAAATCGAAGTTCTTGAGGTCGTGAGAACTGGGACCTCGAAGGTCCCAAAAGACTGAGAGTCAATCCGGACCATCCATATACAAGGACAGGTGGCAAAGGATTGGGTGCCATTGGAGTTTTTCTCATCGGAGATTCCGGAGACAGAAGACTTGTGTAGGTTGAAATCGTGATACGCGATTTCCCGATCGGATCTGGACCGTCCATTGTGCGTGACATGTGGCGGAGAATCCCGAAGAGTCGTGGATCGGGAAATCAGGGTTTTCAAAGACAAAGAAACCTCGTAGTTGGGAATAATGACCCGCGATATCCCGACGATGACGTAAGCATTATGGGACCACTAGAGTCGAAAGGATGACAGGTGTCCATTATCCAGGAAGAGTCGAGAAATCCATGGGAAAATCCCGATACAATCAGAGCCGTCCATCTATGGGACAGGTGGAAACCATCAAGAACCCATTGGAAAATCAGGAATCGGCGTATTGGGGATTTCATGGACACGAAACCTTTGCATTTTGAAACCACGAAGTCCAAAACCCCGAAACAGCGAGGGGCGATCAGGACCGTCCATCAACGAGGATGCGTGGTGAGAGATCCTAGATAGTTCGGAGTTCAGGATATCGGGAGTTCTGGGGTAGTGAAACACTCACGCAACGAAATCGCAATTTGCGATTTCCCGACACCACCATAACCGTTGATCCGAGGGATGCGTGTCCAAGGATCTGAAAGAGCTCGGGGTTCGGCATTTCGGGTTTCCTGCATACAAAGGAATCACGACTGGAGAAGTCGCGAAATATCGAAACGCGACAGGTCCCACAACCATAGAGTTTAAGTGAGGACGGGTGTCAGAAGGTCCAACCTTTCCAGGAGTTAACGACAGGTGGCATCAGAGATCGGGGATCGGGAATCCTAAGGACGTGTGCTCGTTGACATCGCAAACACTGAAACCCCGAGTCCCGATAGGGTGATACGAGGCCACGGTCATGGAGGCAGGTCATATGGGCCAAGTGAGTAAGCGAAGGGGATAACGAAGAAAAGAACCAATCGGGAAGTTAAGAAAAAAATCCCGATAGGAAAATAAGTGGCCACAGTCTTGTGAACACGGTCATATAGACCAAGGTATAGTCAGAAAGGGGCTAGCTCTTAGAAACTGAGCCCATCGCGAATCGAGAATTGGAGAGGTAAGGGGATCATGACTACGAAAAGTTTGAAACCCCGAACTCCGATACAGAGTCAAGGATAAGCCACGATAGGTGCAGAGACCGCGACGAGGGAAGATAAGGCCCGTGGATTGAGGCATTCGACAGTGAATTACAGAGGAAATTCCAAAGAGCTGCTGAGGCTCAGTCGATGAAATTGAATGATCCTGTATACCTATAAAACTATATATATTTACACGTATAACTACATGCATATTCACAGACGAACAAATTTATAAAGATAAATGAAATAAATTGAAGGCAGAACACCAAAATATGTACAGAGCTGGAATTACAAGAAATTATTTTGTTTCAAAAGAGGAAATCACCATTCATTACCATAAAGTAAGGAAGGTTTATGCAGATTCTTGACTCAATTAACTCAAGGAAGGTACTGAAACTATGCACGACATGCAGACGGAATCGTATCTCTTACCGTAGTTGAGGGTGAGCTCGGCAAAGTGTATAGACAGGGGATTGATTCCCAATATTTCAAGGAGACTGGACTCCAGGTCTTGGATCTTGTCAGTGGCCACATCAATGTACTCTGTTATTGTAAAACGAACTGAAGCATATACAACAATACCCAGCACTAGCAAGGTGCTGAGAACAATGGCAAGGATGTGAGCCATGGCAAGGGAGATTCTGGAGATCTCTGAGCAGAGCAGAGGAAGACCTGTGGTGGACGAAGACTGATGTGAGGAAATTCCTAGCGATTGAGAAAGTGAGACAGAGGAAGGACGCGTAGAGGGTTGAAAGGCTGACAGGTGTAGAATTTGGGGGGCTAGATACGAGAGAGCTTGAGAAAGCTAGACGAGCACGTGGAACCCATGCGTGTCCGAACCCTTGGGTATATGCTCAATTATTTTATATATATAATATAAAGTGTTAGAAATAATATAAAATAAATTAAATAATTTAGTATAAATGATATATATATATATATATATATATATAATGAGGTCAAATTAGCTTGAATTTAAAGTAAGGATAATTTGAGTTAAATTAGTGTAATAATAATTCAACTATGTTATTAAAGTGTAAG
>JZKD02S1675768.1:231559-243726 GCA_000966675.3 Picea glauca
AGTTATGTGACATTCCACATACCACCAGAAATGGCATGACAAGCACTATCCATCTAGGATAGTTTCACCAACAATTTCCTTGATCTTCATCTCGTTATTCCACATACAAGCATGGATCCTACAACCTTTCTTCTAGGATAACTCAATCCATAAAGCATCTTCCCATGAGATCTTTCACCATAAGGGGACCACTTTGGAGTTCATCCATATGTGCACCTTATCAATCATGATAAGACAATAATGAGTCATCTATACATTTTTCCAACAATGCATCATATACCAATGAAACCACATTCATCCATCTTCATCATGTATCAATGACAACTCATTGATCCATCTTCATCTATGCATTCTCATCAAGGAAAATACATATTATATTACATAAATCATCCATCAATCAATCCTTTGACATCAATCAATCACTTGACATCAATCAATGACATCAATCAATCAAACCATTGGCATCAATGGCAACATGATCCAACAATTACAAATTACGCAAGAAGGAAAAAAAGCTCACTAGCAGAAGCAGGGTCGTGGTTCTTTTCAAAGACACATGAAAGATTCCTTGAAGCAATCCTAGAATCCTTATTCCAATGCATTAACAAGTCGAGTAATGCATAATTTGATAGCTGACGAGAAGTTAGGCCTAAAGTTGTCGAATGAAGGAAGAATGAATCTACGTGACTGGCACAAAAGAATTATTGAAGACTATATTTTAGAATAAGACATTGAAGATTGAACATCTCTCGATAAAATAAAAGAAAAATTTTACACTAACATGCACAAAGGAGTTTTTTGCATAGTTTCAACACTCCTTCATAAATTCCTCCTTGCAAGGGAGTCGGTTAAATTGTCGAATACCGAACTAGAGTAGGCACACCATTACTATTGGCGCATGCCATTTTAGGGAAAAACATCGAAATCAAGGAAACAATTGAGAAAGGGACCAAAAAAGGAACACACGCTGAAGAATAAGGAAAAGTAGTGCGAGGAAGCAAAAATTCAAAGGAAAAGAAGAAGGATGCAGATCAATCGCGTCTTGAAGGTGGAATGTGGACAAACCTAATCCACTTAGGGTTATTTTTTTTGTCATTGATGTAATTGGATTTAACCCTCTTTTGTAGTATACATATGTATTGTAATATTTGAGGAGATGATCCTTCATCATTATTAGAGAGATCTTTTTGGTATCAAGTCTTGGACGAATTTTGAATCATTAGTTTTTGGTGAAGAGTGGTGGAGCTATTATTCAGTCAGTTTTGGAGGCATTGTTATGGATTGTAACTGAGGGTCAGGTTGCAAGAGGTGGGGCTTAGTGAGACCTTGTTCAACCTCATCTATATTTGTGCATTTCAGATGCACCTTTGATGTAATTCATACAACACAAAGACTTGATGAAGATGAATAAAAAAGAAAATAAGGCCATATCTTCATGGACATAGCCCAAGGGGGGTGAACCAAGGTAAAACCTGATGTATTTGTGTGGAATGTTACTTTTGTGTGTTGAAATGGCCTGTGATGAATGCATGAATGGATCTAGTAATAGTAAAATGTAGCGAACACTAAATTAGTCTGATATTTCATGCAGAATCGATGTTAATGAATGAATATGGTTATAGAATGGTAGATACGATGAATGATGAAGTAGAAAAGTATTCCTAACATCCCCATGAGAAACATCCCTTCCACGATTGTAGACATATAGGTCCTGCAATCACCCATAATCCATCTCGGGTGAGACTAGATTGTGCACTCTGTTTGCAGTGTTTCCTTCTGGTCTCCAGAAGGGTTGATGGTTTATAGGGTTTTGTTGGAGAACTAAGGTAGAACCTGGGCCAACCCATACATACAACAAATGGTTTGATTCTCGTTTGGAGCTCATAATATGAGATTGCAGGGGATTTGATGAGAAGGATAGTGGTAAAAGGGGATATTTAGGCCATGGAATCAAATTAAGTAGGAGATTGAAATATGGTTGGAAACAAAAGAGGTTGAGTTTTCATAGTAGGAAAATAGAAGCTCCAGGTATACATTGTGACAATATTTGCATAGGTATGTGTTTACTAATATGCATGAGGCATTTTTCTATTATTTTCTAGATTTTCTACAGGAGTGGATATTGAGATTGAAGGATAATCACCCGACTAATTGGATAATTCCATTTGAGTAGACTACTAAGAATATTCTGAGGATACATAGGGTAAATAATAAATTCACATGTTGTGGATTTTTGGTTAGAAAATATTGTTGCAGGATTCATTACCGAGTTTTTAGTCGATACTGTGAGGTCTTACACTATTGAAGAGCATGCATTTTTGAAGGGACCAAGAGGAAGGCACATTATATCACTTTACACGTCAATCAAGATCATATTTCATGATAAAGTAGTAATGACAATGGATTTAGATAACTAAATCACTCTATGCACATGGGGGAACTAGGGGAATCACTAAGGAAGATACAAGATATGGATAGGGATCTTAAGAGAGGCTAGAAGAAGGAAGCAATGGACCCCATTATGATGGATGAGGAACAAAGTACGAAAATAATGGACAGTGCAAGAGTGACATGTAGCAAAAGACCCTACCATTATAATATCAATAGTAAAAAGAGGGAAGTAGCTGAGCGAGAGATCTTGGACAATGATGAGGAAGAGGTATAGGATATTTGTGCGATGGGGAATATTGAGGAAATATTGCACACTAAATATGAGAGGAAAACCAAAGGTCAAGGATTTGGCACATAAGAGTGATATCCATTCCATATTTTAATTAGTGTGGAACCCACAATCCAATGTGAAACTAAGACATTTGAAGAAGAAGAACCATTTAGACAACCAAAACTTAGTGGAAGAAGGATTTAATAGGACATGGGTCCAGTGGAAGTTCAAGTGGAGGTAAAAATTCATCCAATAGTAGTCAGTTATCTACATCGTGCAGAGGTGGTAGTATATTAAACTTCACAATGGCAAGAGAAAATCCATCTATTTGGTTACCAAAGTTCCATGGAGAAGGGTTAGAGGACCTAGAGATGCATTTGTTTATTTGTGAGAAGATTTGGGAATCCAAGTAGATAATCGATGAGGATACAAAAGTGCAACTTGCAATCACATTCAGATAATGTCCACTAGACTGGTATATGGGCCTCGCAGTAAACATCCCTCAAGGTGTTGGTTTTCATTCATATGAGATATGAGAGATATTCGATATATTATTACAATAATGAGTGTTCCATATATAGGGAACATAAGGTGACCATCCATGAAAAGATGTGTCCCTTGAATAATCAATAACTATTTGTTATTATTATTTACTTATTATATACTATAGTTAATAATCAATTAATAATTATGTTATTAATTATTATCTTTAGAGAGTGTCTTCCCAATGTTTTCCAAACATAAAAACTCCCTCTCAACAAGGGATACATTCTGCAACATGCCACTCTTGTCTTTGAATAATACAAACTTCAACCTAGACTCATGACACTTTTCTGTCAGTCTTGGGAGACATCTCTCTCCCACATGAACGGAGAAGAAAACTCCTTTTGCGGCTCTCCCTCTGAGCCAATTAACTCTCTTCTAAGATTAGGTTCATTTTGGGTCCGCATGTAATATCATATAACATCTTGTGTTTTTATCAGTCCTTATCAAGTCACCATGACTAGAACAAAGACTATACCAAGATCTTTCACCACAGGCACACACCTATGAGTGAATGTTGGCTTAATGCTAACATACATGTGGAAAGTACTTCAAGCACTGTGAGTCCATATTATTCCTTATAATGATCAAGGAAGGACTACGTCTAGGCCCATTTATCACAAGTTCACCTTTGTGATAAATGTATCCTACCTCCCTTGGTCTGCAGCCCAATGTAGGAGAAGTTATGCCTGATGTTGAAACATTAACAATCCCTCTTAGCTAGGGAGGTATCTTTCCATAGTAGTACACAACTACTTTCCAGAGACACACAGTCTCCACCAGTGGTACAAAACCACCATAGTAGTAAAATATTTGTCACACATGGCATTCCCAGGTGGACTTCTAGAGGATACTCCCTCTAGGGACACTTAGGGTCAACTCCCCATAGTGTGAGACATCAAGGGTCACCTCCCTTGAAATGTACTCATGTTCTCTGAACATGGGACGATGGGCTATAAGCCCAAATTCACTTATTCCTTCTCGAATAAGTGTCCTCACAGATCAACTCAAATCAATTCACATAGGAGTACAATATGGAGAAAGTTTGTCACACATGGCACTCCATGTGGACTTCTAGATGCTACACCCTCTAGAAACACTAGGGTTAACTACCTTGACATGTCCTCATGCGATCTCCACATGGTATGGTGGGTTATAATCTCAACTACACTTATTCTTTCTCAAATAAGTGTTCCACGTATCCCTTCTTGGATAAGTGTCCTCACAGATCAACTCAACTCAATTCACAGAGGAGTGTGATATGGAGAAAGTTTGTCACACATGACACTCCATGTGGACTTCTAGAGGATACACCCTCTAGAAACACTAGGTTCAACTCCCATAGTGTATGAAGTCAAGGGTCAACTCCCTTGACATGTCCTCATGTGCTCTCCACATGGGACGTTGGGTTATAAGCCCAACAACACTTATCCCTTCTTGGATAGGTGCCCCACTTATCCCTTCTTGGATAAGTGTCATCACAGATCAAATCAACTTAGTCACATAGGAGTACGATCTGGAGAATGTATCAGGAAGCTGCAAACATCAACACTCCCTCTCAGGGAGGGAGGCATTCTCTGCCACACCAAGCTTGTCACAGAAGTACTTAAACTTCATCTTGGTTTGGTAAGAATATCAATAACCTGCTCATCTGAAGGAAGGTACTGCACCAATACTTCCTTCCTTTTCACCATGTCTCAAGTGAAATGGTACTTGATATCAATGTGGTTCGATTTTTCATGAAGCTTTGGATTATCATAGATCTTCACACAACTTTGGTTACCATAATGAATAATGGTGGAATCCGACACATGTTCAGATAGATCTGCAAGGAGATTATGAAGCCACACTGCTTCATGGGTTGTCACACTTAATGAAATGTATTATGCTTCTGTTGTGCTCAACACCACAAAAGTTCATTTCCTGCTACACCATGAAACCATGAAAGATCCCAAAGTGGAGCAACACCTGAAGGTGCTCTTTCTATTCACTGTGCTCCCTGCCTAATCAAAGTCAATATATTCCTGCCATATCATATCAATAATGGAAGTATATCTCATACCATGTTGAACTGTGCCTCACAAGTATCTCAACACATGTTTCACAACAATCTAGTGTGTTTATCTCAGTTGACATATAAACTAGCTAAGTGCACTCACTGCATAGAAAATATTTGGTCTGGTGTTAACCAGATACATCAATTATCCAATCAGTTGTCTGTACAGAGTCATATCAATTTCATCAAAATGGGAAGAAGACACACTTATTTTCTTTAGAATTGTCATCATTGGTATAGCCACGATCTTGAACTTCAGTATCTCAAACTTATTCAATATCTCAACTGTGTACTTCCACTAACTCGGGAAGATCTCATTAGTTCTCTACCACACCGCTAGCCCCAATAAGTAGTGAATCATACCAAGGTCCTCATCTCGAACTCAGAGGCCAATGCATACTTGCATTCAAAAATAAATCTCTATGTACTTATGAGGAATAAATCATCAACGTAGAGGACCAAAATCAGGGCCTCACCTTTAATAGTTTTGTAGTACAGGTTGGGATCAACAACACTTTTGATGAAGCCAAAAATCATCAGGTGTCCATTAATCCTTGCATACCAAGCTCGAGGTGCCTTCTTGATTCCATACAGGACCTTCTTCAACCTACACACATGAGACTCCTTCTCATGTATGATGAAACCATCTGTATGCTCGATGCATATTTATTCCTCAATATCTCCATTGTGAAATGTTTTCTTCACATCTATCTGGTGTAGTTTCCAACCCATGGATGCTATGAGGGAAATAATCATTCGAATAGAAGTGTATCGAGAAACAAGAGAAAATTTCTCCTCATAATCTATTCCCTCCACTTGAGAAAATCCTTTAGCAAAAAAAATTGCTTTGTGCTTCTCGATGCTTCCGGCAGTTGTATGTTTGATCTTATATATCCATTTGGAAGTCACTACAAACTTCTTTTCAGGTATCGAAACAATATACCACACATCATTATTCATGATGGATTGATACTCCTCCATCATGGCATCTCTCCATACTAGATGCCTCCTCATAACATGAAGGCTTAGAATTAATGATGTGGCTCATAGTTGTGGCATAGCATGGATATATTTGAGGTCTCATGCTCTCTCAGAAGGTACCATGAGGAGATACATGTCTTTCTACCTCCTACAAAGTCTGATGAGTCCATGTAGGTCTCCTCTGACCTACTACAATATTTCTACAAACATCAACTGGCGCTATAGGATCAATGGGATCAATAGGCTCAATTGTCTCCCTCTGAACTAGTGGAGGGTGAGGGGGAGAAGGCACCATCTCTTCGTGTCTCTCACTATCAGTCTCCATGTGCGATATATTTTCTGAAGACTACCTCCTCCTCGAAGGTAACATCTCTTCTCACGTCAAACTGTATCTGACTAGGGATGTAGATCCAATATTCCTTCAAAGACTCACTACACCTCACAAATGTACCCTTTCTACTTGAAGGGTCTAGTTTGGTCATTTTCTGCTTGGGTACATGAATGTATATTGGACACTCAAATCTCCTGAAGTGTTCAACCTTAGGCTTCACCCATGAACTGTGTCCATACTAGACATCTTGTGGTTCCCTCGTGGAACCAATGTCTAATCCATATTGAGGTTCCCTCATGGAACCAATGTCTCACAAGACATATCAAGTTTTCCTCATGAAACCGATGTATTGGTTCCTTCATCTGACCATCTAATGTATGTCAGTAAGAATTCCACATTCCCCCCTACTGGTCCACACACGATCTTCTGGGGAGAATGTCTCATGATGTATGAAGTCTTACAACAAGAGTTGAAGCTTCCCCAGGCTTAGTTAGCTCATGAATCATGACATTTGAAAAACCTCTTGATTATTTTAGTTAGAATGTACAATCTTCACTTACACTTAAAATCATTGACTATCAGAGGAGTCTATGGAGAGTAGCTTGTATGTGAATAAAACCCACCAAACCTTAATTTCATGATCTGGGTTGTTGCTATAGAGGTGGCATCCCATCACAACATCTACAAATGTTGCAATGGATATAACAAGCCTTCTATGACCTTCTAAAAACACCAAAGAGTAATGTGTTTTTCCCTCTCCTCTTTTCCACACTCTAATAGTATTATCCATTGATCCATTGCATAAAAAACTTTACAACAGTGGCAAAGAATAAAATTGCGTGCTTATGGCCTCTCAAGGCACTAGAAACAATCATATGTTGCATGCTACCCTCCCTTTTCTAGACAAACATGGACCAATCACAAGCTCCAAAGTAGAGAATAGAGCCTTTGCATTGATGGAAGATTTGTGTTTCTCAAGCATTGCAACCAGAGAATGTTTTCTCTCGCCTAAGGACTTTGTCCAAATTTTGATTATGGAATCGACATATCCTTTGTAAACAAAACCCTCTGATGAAACCCCAAGTGCACTGATGGAATTGTCACGTGCTCTGAAAGATTCAACACATCTTAAGTTGGAAGGCCTCCAAATATCCATCATCCTGTTAGGAACATGGGGCATAGTGCATGACAGGGTGGAAGTAGAGTTCATGTTTTTCATGACACCCACCGACAACAGCTCAAAAAATTGTTGGTGCCTACAATCCTTTGTGTGTGCATGCGTTAATATCGGTTTTGTGTCAATGGGAGCTAGTCAGACAGAATTTTCATCTATAAAATCCATTCACACAACATAATCGTTCATCGCATCGAAGCATCATGGCTTCCTCTACAGTGTTGCAATTATCTCTTATGTGCATTGTTGTGATCTTGTTTTCGACTGTTGTGCACGCTTAGCTGAACTCAACTTATTATTCTACGTCATGTCCCAAAGCCTTGTCAACCGTGAAGGCCATTGTGAAGGAAGTGGTGGCCAATGTGAAGTGTATGGTCGCATCATTGCTCTGCCTTCACTTTCATGACTATTTCAATAACGTATCCTTTGCATTTAAATTGGTTGGTTGTGATCTTCTGCATGTTCATCCTTGTTAAATTCAAGCCTACCTTTTCAAAGTTGAAATGGGTCAGTGTTGTTGGACAAATCTTCCACTATAACCGGGGAAAATACTTCTCTTCCCAACAACAATAATTCGATGAGGGGTTTCAGTTGGTTTTCTTCATATTTTTCTGGGCCCTCTCGTGAGGAAGTTAGCCCAGTCCTTCTCTGATACCATGTTGGTTTTCATTCATATGCAATATGAGAGATATTCAATATATTATTACAATAATGAGTGTTCCATATATAGGGAACATAAGGTGACCATCCATGAAAGGATGTGTCCCTTGAATAATCAATAACTATTTGTTATTATTATTTACCTATTATATACTATAGTTAATAATAAATTAATAATTATGTTATTAATTATTATCTTTAAAGAATGTCTTCCTGATGTTGTCGAAACATCAACACAAGGATCACCTACAACTGTCATAGATGTGAAGAAGGAATCAATCAATGAATTTTAGTGACCTAGTTTAGAGGATCAGTTCATGAATGAGATGATACAAATCGAACAAAATCTAGGAGAGTTAGTTTGGGAGGTTTACCAGAAGTTCAAGAGACTAAAAGGTAAGTTTATGTATCCTATAAAAATATGTAGGATAGACACTTATTTTTTAATTCATTATTGGAACATCTGAAATATCCATTTAGGAAATAGAAGTTCCAAACTCGAGTTGAGGGTTTTCAAGCAACCTTGAAATTGGAGGAAAACTAGTATAAACATATAGATCCAACTATATAAGAGTTGAGAGCATATATGAAGAATATGACATTTCAATTGAATAAAAACAAAGGTAAAGAGAAGAGGGATGTTGTATGATGTACCTTGTGAAAAATAAAAGGACATCATAAAAATGAATTCCCCACATTTGTTTAGTACTTGGGAGAATGAATGCCAAATCCTATATCTATAGGAGGGCCATGGTGTGAAATATGTAGAACACATGGACATGTTCCTTATCATTTTCCCATGATGAAAAAATATCAAACAATTCCCAAGAGCACATTTTGTAATTTATGCAAGTCGGTAGGACATAAACACAAGGATTGTAGAACCTTAGAAATAATGAAGGAAAGGAATTCAAATACTTATAGGGTGCAGGTTGAACTAATGATAGGAAAAATTGTGCAATAGTTTACAACACAAACACAATATAATAGCGTGCAATAGTTTATAGTGCCACTGCAGTATAATAACGCGCAATAGTTTGTAGAACCATCATAGTATAATAATGCATAGTCACAATACAATTAGGCACCACAGTATAATACACAACGCAGAGATAATCAAGGTAACAAAGGAGGCTTCAGAGGATGAGGCCATGGAGGAAGACGATTTGGAGGAGGTAGAGGACTAGTAACCTATCATAGTTTTCAAAAACATGGACATTATGTAAGGTATTTTACACAACCACTAGTGACATGTATGTATTGTCATGCAACATATCATGAGATAGAAGACTGTCCAACACTTCTGGTAAAGACACGAGAAAAGAGGAACCAAAAAAATCAGAATGTCCAATGGATTGTTGTGGAAACCAGAGAAGAGGATGGGAAGAAGATCAATATAGTTACTAGAGGTGGAACCAAGACAGACACAGATGAAGAAAATAAAAATAAGGACCAACACTAGTGGGTCAGAAATAATACAACACCTCAACAAGATTTTGATGCATGGAAAGAAAAGGAGACATTCAAAGAGGCAAGACAACAATTTTTTAAGGAGAATATTGCTTCTACTTTAGGTACAAAGAAATGATATGATGTACTAGTATATGAAATGCCTCGTATATTTGATCAGACCAGCAGAGATCAAACTTTAGAACAAGTAAGTAATATGAGAAACCTTTTGGTGTCTTCTGTGAAGTTGTTGAATGATAAAACCTCTTTACAAGTATTACATAGTCTGTTAGAAAAGTGAAATTCGGGAGAAGAGGTGAAATTAGAGCATAAAACACATATTTCGTTAAATTTGGAAATATTCTATTACACAGATTTCATCAACATTGATTTTTTTGTAAATCACCATATTAAATTAAGATGAGATAAACCAGCTAGTGACCATGAATAGTTCAAACATGGGACTGCTAGGTACAATAGTATAAATGGACGATAGGAGTGTGAAATAAACTCTTATAAGAAATCGATTTGAGATAAATCATCTTAGTATGTTTAACATTTGAGTGAGATATTATTGCTATGGACGACAAACCCAAATCAATGTTTGAATTTGGTGCCTAATGACTCCATCCCCCTTGCCACAACTAAGGGGGGTGTGGGTGGGAGTTGTTAATCAAATGACGATGTTGTGAGGATTCCTAAGTGGAGAGAGGGTGCATCCCTTGCATTGTCTTGGTACAAGTCTAAATAGAAGTTAAATTTTACTGCTTCGTATTTCCTTTAAGAAGCATCGGGGAGGAGATGATCATTCTAGTAGTGTTCAGTGGGGGAGGCAGTCTCAGAAAAACACATCTAAGCCTAAAGTATTATCTCATGTATATAAAGTTTGATCTAAGTATTTGAATAAGTTTGTAACTAGCACTATTGATCTATCTCCACTCAAAGTTAAATTTGGAAAAATTCTATTACACAGACTTCATCAACATTGAGTTTTTTGTAAATCTCCATATGAAATTAAGATGAGATAAACCAACTAGTGACCATGAATAGATCAAACATGGGACTGCTAGGTACAATAGTATAAATGCATGATAGGAATTTGAAATAAACTCTTATAAGAAATCGATTTGAGCTAAACCATATTAATATGTTTAACATCCAATTGAGATATTATTGTTATGGACAACAAACCTAACTCAATGTTTTAATTTGGTGTCTAATGACTCCATCCCCATTTCCACAACCAACGGGGGACCTGTGAGGGGGATTTATTGATCAAATGATGGTAATGACTCCATCCCCCTTGCCACAACTGAGGGGGGACCTGTGTCTGGGATTTGTTGATCAAATGACGGTGTTGTGAGGATTTACTAAGTGGAGGGAGGGTGCATCCCTTGCATTGTCTTGGTACAAGTCTAAATAGAAGTTAAATTTTCTTGCTTCATATTTCCTTTAAGAAGAACTGAGGAGGAGGTGATCATTCTAGTAGTGTTCAGTGGGGGAGGCAGTCTCAGAAAAACACATCTAATCCTAAAGTATTCTCTCATGTATATTGAGGTTGATCTAGGTATTTGAAGAAGTTTGTAACTAGCACTATTGATCTATCTCCACTCAAAGTTAAATTTGGAAAAATTCTATTACACAAACTTCATCAACATTGAACTTTTTGTAAATCTCCATATTAAATTAAGATGAGATAAACTAGCTAGTGACCACGAATAGGTCAAACATGAGACCGCTAGGTACAATAGTATAAATGTGTAACAACCATCCTAGTTAAGGACAACTACTCTGACCACAGGTGCAAAATTTTTGTTTTAACCGTGTGTGCGCGTGTGTAGGTGGGGAGACAGACACACTAAATTTCCCCCCTTTTTCTAGAAAAGTCTTAGGCTTAGGGTTAGATTCTGAGCTAGGCGACGATTGGTTAAGGGAATTTCTTAAGATTTTATTCAGGTGCTGATGACTTAGGGATAATTAGGCTGACTCCTTCAACCACCTTTATTGCGACGTGCCCTTCAAGATGCACCACGTGCGCCAAGGGTGCCACTCGCCTCTTGAATTTATTTTGGGTGACGTGCCCTTCAGGATGCACCATGTGCTCCAAGGGTGCCACTCGCCAACTGAATTTCTTTTGTGTGATGTGCCCTTCAGGATGCACCACGTGCTCCAAGGGTGCCACTCGCCAACTAGACAGATTGGTAGACCTCTATAACCCCTAGAGTCAACACTCCGCCAGGTGAACTTGTAGGAGACTAAGGGTTCTAAGGAATAAGGCCCCCGCCTTATTGCGTGCCCCTTAGAATCATCG
>JZKD02S1675768.1:260348-289253 GCA_000966675.3 Picea glauca
AAAAATGAAAAGATAAGTTATAAGTACCTGGTATGATAATGTCTTCATGATTATATCTTTGGATCTTCACTTTGTATTTTTTCTTCTTATTTGTTTCTATAATATCCAATTAATATGTTACGAATAGTGACAACAAATAAAATTCACCAAAGAACAAAACATACAATAAAACATGTATAGTAACTGATTTATCAAATTCTTTATTATAGTTTTGTTTCATATTCACTTGATCAATGTCTTTGTTCTCTTCGCTCGTCACTATAATAAACATAACAAATGTCATAAATTATGACAATGAATAAAATTGTTTAAATGACTAAACAAACAATGAATCATGTCAGTTTTGTGGCACATTCCATTTATCATTGTATTTCAACATATGAAATGATATGAATTGTGATAATGAAAACAATTATAAAAAAAAAAGAAACAACAAAAAAAGTTAAGTACATGATATCATATTGTGATTGGTCAATGGGTTTTCCATCTCCATCAAGTAACATCCCGCTCTGGTGCACTGAGCAAACTTATTCTCGAGGACACTTGCTTGCAAGTGATCCAGATTATTAAGCTATTAAAACTTTTTGATTTTGATTATGAGGCATTATGGGTTGATGACATGTTGTTTTACTACATTGACATAGACAGGTGTTATTGACTCGGTTTACTGAGAGTGCAGGATTTTGGACCTCGAGGATGTAGAGGCATCGATGGAACCCTTGGACTCTGGATTGAGTCAGGGAGTGTACCATTGGGGTTTGATTATTTTACTGTGATATTAGTGCATCTGATTAGATGATATGATATGGATATTTTCTGACATGATTTGTTGATGATGCAGGCTGATGATAGCTTGCCGACTAGACTCACATGTGGAGTAAAGGGGTCATGCATGACTACTAGAGATGTTGAGGGAGAGGTGTGGACAACAGCCTTCCCACAACCTACTAGCACTCCCGCCATGGTTCGAACTATAGATTAATGTTTAGCTCGTTCAAGAGGACTCACGATGCTGTGAGTGCAGAATGTGATAGCGTCTCACGATGATTCTAAGGGGCGCGCAATAAGGCAGGGGCCTTATTCCTTAGAGGCCCTTAATCTCCCACAATTTCACCTGGTGGAGTATTGACTGCAGGGGTTATTGATGTCTACCAAGTCTGTCAAGAGGAGAGTGGCACCCTTGGAACACGTGGTGCATCCTAAAGGGCACGTCGTGAAAGAAAAATGGAGAGTGGCGAGTGGTACCCTCGGAGCACGTAGTGCGTCCTGAAGGGCACATCGCACAAGGGAATAGATGAGGTGAGTGGCACCCTTGGGGCACCTAGAGTGTCCTGAAGGGCACGTTGTGTTGTTGATGATAGAGGAATGAACATAGATGGCCTTAGGATGAATAACGTGTTAAGTATTTTTAAAACAAATTTCCTAATTAAATGTCGCCCAATATGAAAATTTAAGGCTTAAGTCTAAACTATGCTAGTGGTAAAATTTTATCTCTCTATAAAAATAATAAAAACAAAAATGAAAACCACATGAATAATAATTATATCTTTGTTAAATCTTGTAACATGAATGGGGTAAGAAATAAACTATTTCAAAAAAAATATGTTGGATTAAAATTTAAAAAGGGAATTAATTGTTTTATTACCTTGATAAATTAAAATATACTAATTAAATAAGAAAAGGGAAAAGGGGTTAATTTCCACACCTACCTTCTTGAGTTCTAAGTAAAAAGGGGAAAGAGGGAAAATTTAAAATATTAGGAAACTAGGAAAAGAGGTAAACATAAAAAGGGAAAAAGGGGAACTTAAAGGAAAAAGCGGAAAGTCGACTTAGTAAAGAATCTACCATTTAAGAGCTTTCTAATTTAAACTGAATTAGCAATTTAATAATAGGGAAATCCTTTAAAACCTATAAGGGAATTTGGGGACACCTAGGAGTGATTCTAGGAGTAACTCTAGGTGGGTGAGGGAAATAATATAATTAATTAATCAAAGAAATTAAATAATGGAGGAATGTAGGGGATGGGTGACACTTGTACGGAGAAGAATTTTTAGAAATTTATTTTTAAAAACCCTAATTAAATGATATTTTAGGAAAGAAAGGAAGTTCGAAACTCTATATAATGAAGGAATGAGAAGAATGAAGGACCATCTTCTATTTGCGTAACGTTACGCTATAGAATTATCTACTTGACTGATTTAACTTGTGGGAGTTGGGATACCCAGCTCGATAAGGAGTGGTAGCTCGGCCTTGCGAGGCGAGCTGGGAGTTAGTCGAAATATATGGATAGTGAGTGTGTGACCTCTTTGTGGCTCGGGGGGATAAGAGGGAAGAAGAGTACCCCTAGCATTGGCTGGGAGGTACCGGTGAAGTCTCGATGGTCAGTGAGTGGGAGTTGCACGGAGCATGCACACGTCACTCAGAGTGAACGATCAGGCAACGATACTCTCTTTTCATTTTTATAATAGATGTTGTAGGTTTTATGCTTGGATATGCATGTTGATTAGGTAAGTAGATTGAATGTTAGATTGATGACTGAACTTTTCTTATCCTAGCTCGACGATTGTTGACTCCCATGGTCTTCGTTTTCCCTACACGTCTTGACCACCTTGCTGTGTTGAGTGTGACCTTCTTGGTTTTTTAGCCTTCATCCCTAGCTCTCCAGTCCTCACCTAAGAAATTGGCCAAGAGCCTGATCTACGGTCGTCTCCTTAGTGTTAAAAGACCTATGGATCTCAACGCCCTGCTTTTCTGTGCAAGCATGGTGAAGCGAAGGATGAACCCATCCGTCCGCTACCTCTATTGTTGTCCTTGACAGTTTTTTTTGTCTTGCGCCTTCTAGAAAATATACCTCTACGTATGGATTCCCTTGCATTCTTGTTGGTTATCTCTGTGCTTGTTGTTCTCCGCTCCTTAAGGGCTTCACCATGGAATTTCTCTGCATTTTAGTTTATACATTTACGTTTGCTACTGGAATGACTAGGATTTCACCATTAAAATGTTGATTTCACTTGCTGTTGAACGAATGAATTCTGCCCCAGACCGATTATCCTACCTATGCTTTCATCCGTGTAGACCAACGTATTTACAATTAGTTCTATGGTGAATAATGTACCACGACTTTATTTCTGGCGAATGAAGTTTTATTTACTCGCAATAAGATTTATATTGATGGAAATTATTTTTAAATGTTCATCCATTTGCTTAATGGAAATGCAAATGTAATCCTGGTAAATTTAAATTTTATTTACTAACAAACACAAAGTATAATTGATGGTATTTTTTTTAATTAATACATCACAACGTTATCCCTAGCGAATTCAACTTTAGGTACTGGATATTATGAACTATATCATTAGCATGGAAATTACATATGCCCCTTCCTATTCTGGTACAACAATGTTGCCTAATTACTAATGATAGCGAGTAATTTCCCTTCTGGCATCCCTGTACACGTTGGCTTTTAAAATATGACTGAGTGGCTATTGAATGCCCATGTTTTTTCCTTTTAAAAGTTGACAGAGTGGCTGTTAATTAACCCCAATTTTACCCTCCAATTGTTGATTGTGTCGCTATTAAAAGGCCACGATGTGCCATTAAAAAGGTGACTGGCATATTGTTGTTAAAGGCCATGATGTGCCATTTAAAATGTGACTAGTGTAATGTTGTTAATGCCCACATTCTTGTTTTTAAAACCATTGATTGAATTTGTTGGAATGCCCATGATTTTGGCTGTGTAAATGATTGCCTGTGTCTACTGATAGAACACCCATGTTTTTTTCTCGGGATGACTGTGTCTTTTCCTTGATACCTACCATTGGGCCTATAGCAAAAAAAAAAAAAAAGAATTCCCACTCCCATGGTCAGTACAGAAATCGTGCTTGATTCCTGTGATTTTCATTTTCTTTCATATCGCCTGCTTTTCATTTTATGACGGTGTTCAAATTTTGGCCATTTACCTTTTTACTATCCAGGGTCTCTTTACGTTCTAAAAATATGAATGTACCAAAAGGGATGAATGATACAACTCAGTCAAAAATGAAACTGTATATTTTTCTGAATTCCTTTATATTATTTATTGATAATGATGCATTAACCACTTACTATATGCATCCATTTGGCTTCCCTTGGCACTCCATGTGTATCTGCGTTGACTTTAACATTGGAGTGATGTCTCCTTGATGCTTATGATGATTACTTAGTGCTTGGAACTGTAGTATAGTTGGAGATTGGGTATATGCCCAATATTTTTATCTTATATACAATATTAATATTTTTGTGCTAAAAACAACAATACAATGATTGCCCAAGGATTTTATGTGAGGAAAGCTAAATTAGAGTGGTTAAAAAAAGGGGAACCCTAATTTAAAATAGATCAAAACATATGATTAGCTTATTAATATGCCCAAAGGTATTATATGGTTTTCTAGTGGGTCTGTAAATGCTAACTATTAATGTAAAGAAAAATAAATTGAAACTAACTAACGACAGAGGATGGACATACATTTATATTGAAGGATAAAAGTAGGAACTAACTGTACCTACCTAGTGTTGGAAAACTTGGAGAATATCCTTAAGGGCTAGGCATTGGTATGATGGAATCCTTTTTGTGTTTTCTACATTTAAGATGCATTTATTGGGATGTGTCCACTTATATTCTACATGAGTTCTTATTGTTGGAAATTAAACTACCTCATCTTCCTCATGATACTATAAAATGGTGTTGAGGTGGGGAATTCAGTGCCTAGTCTCTTAGTGTGGATCTACCCTTAAAAAATGACCTATATATTTCAATGTTGGATAAATTTGGAAGTGTTTTTATTAAAAAGGGTTGGTTCATATGTGGAGAGGAGAGCCTACAATTGCACATAAACATAGGAATTACCTTATTCCTTATAGCGAGTGAAAAATACTTTAAGATTGTTAATATGATTATTCAAGTAATAGCTAGTTGGATGGAGATGTGCATAAGTATAGAATTGTCCATTTAGGTGGTATTAATACTAAAATTTGTAAGGATATCAAAGACTAGATTACAAACCTTAGACTGGCTAATTTAGTTATGTAATTGATGTTAGTTGGATGTATAGATATCTCCTAACTGGAACTCAAGCTCACTATGTTTGAGTCGTAATCCATGTCAAGTTCGATTGGAAACTTGTTGACTAATGGAAATTTAGATTGGTTATTTGATATGTAATTAATGCCAATTTAACCCATAGATATTGAACTTTCAGCCTCGATTAATGGTTGGTTGTTGACGAAGTCATTTTTAGCTTGCGCTTGCCATTGAGGGTGTGGTTGTTAACTATAAATAATGTTTGTACTTAGTTTTGTAAACATTTGATGTGCTTGGTTTGCTCATTGTAAGGGTTCTAGTTACTTGTGTAATTAAATTTGGGTGCGTTAGGTTGTTAGGATGATTTTCCTTAGCTTAGTAGGCTTGGTCTTCTTGTGTTCGGTGGGATGTAGACACCTCCTTGTTCCTCAGAACAGTTTCCAGCCTTGAGACCTTAAATTGTCAAAATCGATGGGAACCTGGTCTTGAGCATTTCTTATTTGTCCTGGAGGTCCTAACCATTGTAGGGTAGTACGGGCGGGTAGTCATTCATATTCTTCATCGGTTGATTGTCATACATTGCTTCGAGGTGCTTGATGTGCTTCTTAGGTCATTATGTTGTTGTCGCATGAGTTGCATGCATCATGTTCGTTGTCGTGTTGTGACGTTGAGTATAATGTCTTTATTACCCTTCTACACACACAAAAAATAAAAATAAAAAAATTACACTTGTTATGTGAGGTTTGTTGTCGTAACGAAATGGGAGGTTCGTTACACATCATTTTATGCTCCTTGTTTTGATTAATGTCGTTGTTCTTACATTTCACTATAATAGACATCCAAAAATGTTATTAAAAGTGGCAATTAGATAAATTTTCAAAATAACAAGAGAAACAACAAAACAAAGTATGTACCTGTTATGGTATCTTCTCTTTTTATTTCCATCTCCAAGTTTTTTTCAGCATTGTGCACACTATATTGATTATTCATTTGTTGCACAATGTCATCATTCCCTACTTCATAATCTCCATCAATATTCATAGTAGTGAACAAATTGTGTATATAAGAATTCTAAACAACATATAATCCCACAAATTACAAAAGAAATAACAAAAGAAGTGCAATGCCTGAATTTTCCAACAAATTATTGGATCTTGGATTTGCCAATTGAAAGGATTTGTGATTATTCAACATGGTTATCCTTTGTGACTCTATTTGTACAACACATGCAATTCTTCTTCTATTTGTACAACATGCCTTCATTAAAGATGTCCCCACATAAAGAGAAATAATCACCGCTGCATCACTACATTGTTGTTGTATTTCCAATAAACCCACCTAGAAATTAAAATTTCTCTCATTTTCATCATTGATGTCTTCAAAATTGTGAGTGTACCTAGAAGCTTGAAGTTTTTTTTATTCTGAAGTATAGAATTGTATAGTTAAAACTATATCATAACTATAACTACTTTGTGTCTCATAGACATAATTGCCATTAGTCATTTCATAGTTGAACTTGGAATTCTTTATAGCAATTTCCAGAGCTTGGCGTACATCATTGCAGGACCAAATTTCTACTAAGATGACTATAGTAAAGTCATTCAGCTCATTGTTTTGGATAAACAATTGAAACAACTCAATATAATAACCCTTGTGGAATGGTTCTTTTTCCAAAGCCAACGTATCTAGAACAATAAGGTCGGTACATAATATTGGCTGCAACTGAGAAGGAAAAGAGTGCAAAAGTGTTGACAAAAGACTAGGGCTCCCAAAAAGACAACCAAATTCGAAATTGTTGTCAACTTGTTGAATGCTTGTCGATGAATCTATTATTTTGTCAAGGACTCCACATGATTGTTGAGAAAGGGACTCTATTTTTGTATTTCATGTTCCTTTTACATAAATAGACCCTGCCACAGTCTTACAGAAGATGGCAAACATGATATTATCAATTTCATAATGTTCAAGAATATTGGATGTAGTAAGTGTGTTCTCATTTAGTTTATCATCATGACTTTGAAAATATGTAACCATTTCATCCAAGATTGTTCTATTGGTTTTAAATTTAGAACAATAATCTTTTAATTTCATGGCATTGGTTGGATAGTTTTGTGGAATAGAAAACCAAATGGTTCCATCCAATATCTTATCTGCTACAGAAGCAATTTCTTCAGTGCTTAGTCCCTAAAGGGGATAGAGAGAAGCAACTTCCAAACTCTGTAGACTATTTGTCTTGTAGTTCTTAAAACCAGGTTGACTCGGAGAACACTTCAATGTGCCTAATTGGTAACAAGTAAAAACAATGTCCCATTTATCCCAAATAGGTTGATCAATATATAAGAGAACCTATTTATCAGCAAAATTTGTAATTGGACAATCGAAGAATGAGCACAACATTTCATCATCAACCTATTAAAAATATATATATATATATATATAAACTAATAAATATTTAATGTAGATATGAAAATATAAGATACATTTTGAAATTAAATAAGTGTGATTTACATCTAATGAGAATTCTTTCTAAATATGAAAATATATGACATATATTATCAACTTAGATAAGTCACAATGGTTAACCTTCTATTTACAATAGAGAGAATTATAACAAGTGCAATTTATATCTAGTGAGATTTTTTTCTAAATATGAAAATATATGACCTATATTATCAACTTAGATAAGTTACAATGTTTAACCTTCTATTTAAAATAGAGAGAATCATAATAACAAAAAATAGAGTGCCAAAATAATTAAAAGTACATACCTTGTCTTAGAATTTCCAATCCTCCTTTTCTTAAATTTGTCATTGGCAATTAAGAATTAGCTTGCAGACCACATACAATCAATGAATGGAGTTTTGTAGAACACCTTGTTTGCAGAATTTAGTTGACAACAAATACGAATCACCACGCTAGGTTCAACTGATGGATCCAAGAATCGAGCATTACGTTCTTTATACTTTCTCTTTGCCTCCATAGATACACTAAATTTAGGATTTCCTAAAATTTCTTTAGCTTCTTGGATGGCGTGTTGGCCATCAACTATCCAAAAGTTTATGTTCTCAGCATCTATATCTATCTCATTTAGAATTTTTATAGGGTTGACCAATGGATCAGACTCATTGATATTGAATGGAATCAGAAGAGCATCAGGCAATGATGTTTGTAATTTCTTTAAAAATTATTTCACTAATACTTGAAAATTTGAATCATCTCGTGATCTCAATTTAAATACTTTAGGGGATTCCCTACATCTTTCAACATCCACCTTTCTGCTAAAGGTACTTGAAAATAAATAACATTGCTTGAATGTTGCATGAATTTCATCACATTGGTCTGCAAGTTTCAYTGTCTGAGATTCAACTTTCCTAGCTTTCTGAAAATCTGTAGYAGGTTTGAAATCACTTTCTACAATGTTTTCTTCCAAGTTACTTAAATATAGTCTTCTCAAAGCAAGTAATTGAGCATCTAGTTTATCATCTGGTATTTTGTTAGGTAGTTTACCCTTTTGCTGAAAATAAAGAAGCACATATGATTTTGTTTACATCTCAAATAGCGGTATTTTAGAACAAAAGTGATACGTTCTAAAAGATCTATGCATCTTTTTAAACCAGATTTAATAAATCTTTCATAACTATCCAACTTGAACATTGAATTTTTTATTGTATTTGGGAACTCCTTATTTAAAGCTTCAATCAAATCTGGTCTAAGTTTGATGTACTCCACTTGACAAGAAACCAATTTTACTTCACTTTCTTTAGTAACCTCCAACTAAAAATCGATGTGACTCTCATTGTGAGCAGAGCAATTCACAATTATTCCCAATATATCTGGATCTTTTCCATCTATGGATCCAAATAGATACATATCCGGAAACATATTCATGGGTGTTTCTATTTGAACATACCAATCATCCACAAAGTCATAGTTATTGGATGCATTGTACTTCCTAATCACTTCAAAAGTAGAAGTCAAAATTGTTGTTGAAACTGCAATTTGAGTGGCAGGAGTTTTTTGTTTTTTGGATGACGGTTGTAGCATTTTGCTTTTTTTGGAGTCGAGGGACTCTGAAAAAAATAATAAGAAACTGTTATCATAAATCAAAATGTAATTATAATTACAAATTTTATCATACATTTTCTATCAAAATTTGAAAGGACCATCTAATCTAACCATTTTTAAAGGAGTGTAAATAATAATAAAAAAAACCAACCAATTGGAGGAGGAATCATTTGTGTATCAGTTGCTTTCTTTTTTTTCTTCAATGCTTTACATGGAATTTCAGATGCGCTACATTCCATAGTTTCTGAAAACAATAGTTTAAAAATTGTCTACAATTTCAAATGGATGGAAAAAAAATGCAATAACAAACATTACTAAAGAGCCTTATAATATATCATTTTTTCATTTACATGCACAAGAACAAATACATTTATGTCCTATGCAGGCTACCCACATAATGATATAACAAAATTCATCTAGTGTCAAATTGCATATGAATATTATCTAACTATTTGTAAATGAGTATAAGTTAGATTTAAAAATGTCATACGAACATAAGACTTGTGATGTGTCATATTTTCATTCACTTTTTTCCTCAATTCTTTCGTTTGAATTTCAGTTGCACCGTAGTTCTTATCATATGAAAATATTGTAAAATATAATATTACAATAATTTCAAAAGAATTAAAATAATAGGAATTGAAAAATACAATTGTTTTCTATAACATCCCATTTCATACATATGCACAACAACATGGAAGTCCATATCATACACAACCTTACTACAAGAAAAACAATAGCTCAAAAATCTTCAATCAACATTAATATACTAGCATATTGTCTAACAATTTGTAACAAAGTTTAAACCTATTTTGAAACTGCCATACCATTTAAAGAATATTGTGTTGGCGTATTCCATGATTTTTCTTTTTTCTTCTGTGATTTTTCTTTTTTCTTGGATAATTCCTTTGAAATTTCACTYGCTTCATAGTCCATGATTTCTRAAAATAAAAATAAAAAACTATTACCACAACTTGAAATTATTGAAGACAACATAAATTTATAAATATTATCATTTCTTGCGACATTGTACTTGTAACAAAATGAACAAGAATCGTGACAATCATTTGAACAAAGATATTGCTAGAACATGAATTGCATCATTTTGATTGTTCATTGAGGAAAACTAGCACCCACTAGCTTTCCTTCTAGCAGAAGTGTGTTGCCAACAATAACATTATATAGTGAAAGAAAACTAACTACTGCTCAATTTCCATCTAAGAAAGGAACAAGTGTAAATCTTATGACAATGTGATATTTAAATACAATTATTCTTTCATAGTCATAGATCTTCTTCACTCTCTCTAGAGTTGATAAAAAGGTGTCTCAAACAATGCCATTCCATGGTGGTGAAAAGGTAGCACGTGCTAACTTTCACTTTTGCACAAGCACAAGCACATTTCGAGCAACATCATTCCACTGGTGGAAAGCTAGTGCGTACTATATTTCCCTTTTTCACAAGCACAAGTGCATATCAAAAAATATCATTCCACCGGGGTGGAAAGCTAGTGCATGCTAGATTTCACTCTTGCACAAGCACAAGTGCATCTCAAACAACATCATTCCACCATGGGGGAAAGTGCACGTGTAGGGGAAAGCTAGCACGTGCTATACTTCCCTCTTGCACAAGCACAAACGCATCTCAAACATCATTCTAGCATAGGGTAAAGTTAACATGTGCTAACTTTCCCTCTCGCACAAGTACAAACACATCTCAAACAACATATTTCCACTGTAAGGGAAAGCTAGTGTCTGCTAACTTTCCCTCTTGGACAAGCACATATGCATCTCGAATATCATTTCACCATGCGGGAAAGCTAGTACGTGCTAGTTTTCCCTTGTGCACAACCACAAGAGAATATAAAAAAACATCATTCCACCATGGAAGAACAAGAACAAGTGCTATCTTTCCCTCTTTTGCAAGAACAAGTGCATATAAAACAATGTCATTCCAACTTGGAGTAAAGCTAGTGCATGCTAGTTTTCCCTCTAGCACAAGCACATATCAAAGAACATCATTCCACCTTCGGGGAAAGCTAGTGTGTGATAGTTTCCCTATTACACAAGCACAAGTGCATCTCGAACAACATCATTCCACCGTATGTAAAAACTAGCATATGCTAACTTTCCCTCATGGACAAGCACAAACACATCTTGAACATCTTTCCATCGGGGGGGAAATCTAGCAAGTGCTAAATTTTTGTTTTGCACAACCACAAGCGTATCTAAAACAAAATTATTTCAATGTGGGGAAAAGCTAACACATGCTAGCTTTTTCATCTCGCACAAACACATCTCGGACAACATAATTCCATCCTGGGGGAAAAATAGTATGTAATAGCTTTCCCTTTTGCACAAGCACAGGTGCATATCAAACAATATCATTCCACTGGGGTGGAAAGCTATCATGTGCTAGCTTTCCCTCTTGCACAAGCACAAGTGCATCTCAAACAACATCATTCCAGCATGGGGGAAATCTAGCACGTTCTATATTTCCCTCTTGCAGAAACAAAATTTCATCTCGAACATCATTCTAGTATAGGGGAAAGTTAACGTGTGCTAATTTTCCCTCTCGCACAAGTACAAACACATCTCAAACAACATAATTCCATAGTAAAAAAAAGCTAGTGTGTGCTAGCTTTCCCTCTTGGACAAACACAGATGCATTTCGAACATCATTTCACCATGGGGGAAAGGTAGCACGTGCTAGTTTTCCCTTGTGCACAACCAAAAGAGAATATAGATCAACATCATTCCACAATGGAAGAAAGCTAATGTGTGCTAGCTTTTTGTCTTGCATAAGCACATCTCGGACAACATCATTCTACCATGGGGGAAATATAGTGTGTGCTAGCTTTCCCTCTTGTACAAGAACAAGTGTATATCAAACAACATCATTCCACCTTGGAGTAAATCTAGTGCATGCTAGTTTTTCCCTCTAGCAAAATCGCATATCAAAGAACATCATTCCACCTTCGAAGAAAGCTAGTGTGTGCTAGCTTCCCTATTACACAAGCACAAGTGCATCTCAAACAACATCATTTCACCATAATTAAAAACTATCATATGCTAAATTTTTCTGATGAACAAGCACAAACACATCTCGAACATCATTCCGTCATGGGGGAAATCTAGCACATGCTAACTTTATGTTTTTCACAACCACTATCACATCTAAAACAACGTTATTTCAGCGTGGGGGAAAGCTAATGTGTGCTAGCTTTCCATCTTGCACAAACACATCTTAGACAACATCATTCCACCATGGGGGAAAACAAGCACATACTAGCTTTCCCTTTTGCACAAGCACAAGTGCATATCAAACAATATCATTCCAACGTGGGGGAAAGCTAGCACATGCTAGCGTTCCCTCTTGCACAAGAACAAATGCATCTCAAACAACATTATTCCACCATGGGTGAAAGCTACCATGTAGGGGAAAGCTAGCACGTGCTATCTTTCAATATTACACAAGCACAATTGCATCTCGAACATCATTCTAGCATAGGAAAACATTAGTGTGTGCTAACTTTCCCTCTTGCAGAAGCACAATTGCATCTCAAACAACACCATTCCATCATGGAGGAAAGTCTGTGCATGTTATCTCTCCCTCTTGCACAAGCATAAATGAATCTCAAACAACATTATTCAACCCTAAGGGAAAGCTAGCGCATGCTAGCTTTCCCTCTCGTAGAAGTACAAGTGCATCTTGAACAAAATCATTCTACCATAAAGAAAAGATAGTGTGTGCTAACGTTTCGTCTTGCACAGGCACAAAAGCATCTCGAACATCATTCCACCATGGTAGACATGCTAGCTTTCCTTCTTGCATAACCACAAGCGCATCTAGAACAACCTCATTCCACTGAGGGGGAAAGCTAACACATGTTAACTTTTTGTCTTACACAAGTACAAACACATATCGGAAAACATCATTTGAGTGTAGGGGAAAGCTAGCTTTCCCTCTTGCACAAGCAACGATGCATATCAAACAACATTCCACCGTCAGGGAAAGGTAGCACGTGCTAGCTTTCCCTCTTGCACAAGCACAGCTGCATCTTGAACAACATTATTCCACCAAGAGGGAAAGATAGCTTGTGTTAGCTTTCCCTCTTGCATAAGAACAAATGCATCTCCAACAACATCATTCCACCATAGAGAAAATCTAGCATCATTCCACCATGGGATGCAACTACTGTGTGCTATTTTTTCCTATTGTGCAATCACATGTGCATCTCGAACAAAATCATTCCACCATGGGGGAAAGATAGCGCATCCTAGCTTTCCTTTTTGCATAAACACAAGCGCATCTCGAACAACATCATTTTAGCATGGAGGAAAGCTTACACATGCTAGTCTTCCCTCTTGCACAAGCATAAGCTAATCTTGAACAACATCATTCCACCATGGGGGAAAGCTAGATTATGTTGGATTTCCCTCTTGCAAAAGCACAAGCACATATCGAACAACATCATTCCAACATGGGGGAAAGCTAGCGCATGCTAGCTTTCCCTCCTGCACAAGCACTAACACATCTCGAAAATCATCCCACCATGGGGGTAAGATACCACGTGCTAATTTTCCCTCTTGCACAAGCACAAGCTCATCTTAAACATCATTCAATGTGGGGGAAAGGTAGCATGTGCTAGCTTTCCCCCTAGCACAATCACATCTCAAATAACATCATTCCAACATTGGGGAAAGCTAGTGCATGCTATCTTTCCATTGTGTAGAAGCACAAGTGCATCTCGAATAACATCATTCCACCTTGGAGGAAAGCTAGCACATGCTAGCTTTCCCTCTTGCACAAGCACAAGCGCATATAGAACAACATCATTTTAGCATGGAGGAAAGCTTGCACATGCTAGTCTTCCCTCTTGAACAAGCATAAGCTCATCTTGAACAACATCATTCCACCATCAAGGAAATCTAGTGTGTGCTAGATTTCCCTCTCGATCAAGTACAAGTGCATCTTGAAACAATAACATTCAACTGTGGGGGAAAGATAGTTTATGTTGGATTTCCGTCTTGCAAAAGCACAAGAACATCTCGAACAACATCATTCCACCGTGGGGGAAATCTAGCACATTATAGCTTTCCCTCTTACAAAGGCACTAGTGCATCTAAAAAATCTTCCCACCATGGTGGTAAGCTAACGCATGCTAGTTTTCCCTCTTGCACAAGAACAAGCTCATCTCAAACAACATCATTCATTGTGGGGGAAAGATCGCTTGTGCTAGCTTTCCCCCTAGTGCAATCACATCTCGAATAACATCATTCCACCATGGGGGAAAGCTAGCGCATGCTAGTTTTCCATATTTCATAAGCATAAGTGCATCTCGAACAACATCATTCCACCATGGGGGATAGATAGTGCATGCTAGCTTTCCCTCTTGCACAAGCACAAGCACATCTCGAACAACATCATTTTAGCATGGAAGAAAGCTTGCACATGCTAGTCTTCCCTCTTGCACAAGCATAAGCTCATCTTGAACAACATCATTCCGCCGTCAAGGAAATCTAGCATGTGCTAACTTTCCCTCTTGAAAAAGCACAAGTGCATCTTGACACAACATCATTCCACCATGGGGGAAAGCTCATTTATGTTGAATTTCCCTCTTGCAAAATCTCAAGCACATCTCAAACAACACCATTCCACCGTGGGGGAAAGCTAGTGCATGCTAGCTTTTCCTCTTGCACAAGCACTAGTGCATCTTGAAAATCATCCCACCATGGGGGTAAGATAGCGCATGCTAGTTTCCCCTCTTGCACAAGAACTAGCTCATCTCAAACAACATCATTCAATGTGGGGGAAAGCTAGCATGTGTTATCTTTCCTCCTAGCACAATCACATCTCGAATAACATCATTCCAACATGGGGGAAAGCTAGCACATGCTAGCTTTCCATCTTGCAGAAGCACAAGTGCATCTTGAACAACATCATAACAACATGGGGGAAAGCAAGCACATGCTAGCTTTCCCTCTTGCACAAGCACAAGTGCATCTTGAACAACATCATTTTAGCATGGAAGAAAGCTTGCACAAGCTAGTCTTCCCTCTTGCACAAGCATAAGCTCATCTTGAACAACATCATTCCACCGTCAAGGAAATCTAGCTTGTGCTAGATTTCGCTCTTGAACAAGCACAAGTGCATCTTGAAACAACATCATTCCACCATGGGGGAAATCTATTTTATGTTGGATTTTTGTCTTGCAAAAGCACAAGCACGTCTCGAACAACATCATTCCACCATGGGGGAAAGCTAGTGCATGCTATCTTTCCCTCTTTCACAGGCACTAGAGTATATTGAAAATCATCCGACCATGGGGGTAAGCTAGCACATGCTAGATTTCCCTCTTACACAAGGACAAGCTCATCTCAAACAACATCATTCAATGTGGGGGAAATCTAGCATGTGCTAGTTTTCGCCCTAGTAGAAGCACATCTCGAACAACATGATTCCACTGTGGGGGAAAGCTAGTGCATGCTAACTTTCCATCTTGCAGAAGCACAAGTGCATCTCGAACAACTTCATTCCACCATGGGAGAAAGATAGTGCATGCTATCTTTCCCTCTTGCAGAAGCACAAGTGCATCTCGAACAACATCATTTTAGTATGGAGGAAATCTTGCACATGCTAGTCTTCCCTCTTGCAAAAGAATAACCTCATCTTGAACAACATCATTCCACCGTCAAGTAAATCTAGCGTGTGCTACCTTTTCCTTTTGAACAAGCACAAGTGCATCTTGAAACAACATCATTCCACAGTGGGGGAAATCTAGTTTATGTTGGATTTCTCTCTTGGAAAAGCACAATCACATCTCGAATAACATCATTCCAAGATGGGGGAAAGATAGCACGTGATATCTTTCCATTTTGCAGAAGCACAAGTGCATCTCGAACAACATCATTCCACCATGGGGATAAGCTAGTGTGTGTTATCTTTCCCTTTTGCACAAGCACAAGTGCATTTCAAACAACATCATTTTAGCATGGAGGAAAGCTTGCACATGCTAGTCTTCCCTCTTGCACAAACATAAGCTCATCTTGAACAACATCATTCCACCGTCAAGGAAATCTAGTGTGTGCTAGCTTTCCCTCTTAAACAAGCACAAGTGCATCTTGAAACAACATCATTCCACCATGGGGGAAAGCTAGTTTATGTTGGATTTCCCTCTTGCAAAAGCACAAGCACATCTCGGACAACATCATTCCACCATGGGTGAAAGATGGTCCATGCTAGCTTTCCTTCTTACACAATCACTAATGCATCTTGAAAATCATTTGACCATGTGGGTAAGCTAGAGCTTGCTAGTTTTCCTTCTTGCACAAGCCCAATCTCATCTCAAACAACATCATTCAATGTGCAGGAAAACTAAGACACGCTAGCTTTCCACCATGGTGGAAAGCTAGCATGTGTTAGTTTTCCCTCTTGCACAAGCACAAGCGCATCTCGAACAACATCATTTTAGCATGGATGAAAGCTTGCACATGCTATTCTTCCCTCTTGCACAAGCATAACCTCATCTTGAACAACATCATTCCACCGTCAAGGAAATCTAGCATGTGCTAGCTTTCCATCTTGAACAAGCACAAGTGCATCTTGAAACCACATCATTCCACCATGGGGAAAAGCTAGTTTATGTTGGATTTCCCTCTTGCAGAAGCACAAGCACATCTCGAACAACATGATTCCACCGTGGGGGAAAGCTAGCGCATGATAGCTTTCCCTCTTGCACAAGCACTAGCGCATATCAAAAATCATCCCACCATGGGGGTAAGCTAGCACCTGCTAGTTTTATCTCTTCCACAAGCACAATCTCATCTCAAACAACATCATTCAATGTGGGGGAAAGCTAGCATGTGCTAGCTTTCCCCTAGCACAATCACATATCGAATAACATCATTCCAACATGGGGGAAAGCTAGCGCATGCTAGCTTTCCATATTGAGAAGAACAAGTGCATCTCGAACAACATCATTCCACCATGAGGATAAGCTAGCGCATGCTAGCTTTCCCTCTTGCACAAGAACAAGCGCATCTCAAACAACATCATTTTAGCATGGAGGAAAGCTTGCACATGGTAGTCTTCCCTCTTGCACAAGTATAATCTCATCTTGAACAACATCACTCCACCTTCAAGGAAATCTAGCGTGTGCTATCTTTCCCTCTTGAACAAGCACAATTTCATCTTGAAACAACATCATTCCATCGTGGGGGAAAGCTAGTTTATGTTGGATTTCCCTCTTGCAGAATGACAAGCACATCTCGAACAACATGATTCCACCGTGGGGGAAAGCTAGTGCATGCTATCTTTCCCTCTTGCACAAGCACTGGTGCATCTTGAAAATCATTCCACCATGGGGGTAGGCTAGTACGTGCTAGTTTTCCCTCTCCCACAAGCATAAGCTCATGTCAAACAACATCATTCAATGTGGGGGAAAGCTAGATTGTGCTATCTTTCCCCCAACACAATCACATCTCAAATAACATCATTCCAACATGGGGGAAAGCTAGCATGTGCCAGCTTTCCATCTTGCAGAAGCACAAGTGAATCTTGAACAACATCATTCCACCATGGGGGAAATCTAGCATGCACTAGTTTTCCCTCTTGCACAAGCACAAGTGCATATCGAACAACATCACTTTAGCATGGAGGAAATCTTGCACATGCTAGTCTTCCCTCTTGCACAAGCATAAGCTCATCTTGGAAAGCTAGTTTATGTTGGATTTCCCTCTTTCAAAATCACAAGCACATCTCAAACAACATCATTCCACCATGGGGGAAAGCTAGTGCATGCTAGCTTTCCCTCTTTCAGAAGCACAAGCACTTCCTGAAAATCACCCCACCATGGGGGTAAGCTAGCACATGGTAGTTTTCCCTCTTGCACAAGCACAAGCTCATCTCAAACAACATCATTCAATGTGGGGGAAAGCTAGCTTTCCCCCTATCATAATCACATCTTGAATAAGATCATTCCACCATGGGGGAATTCTTGCGCGTGCTAGCTTTCCATCTTGCAGAAGCACAATTGTATCTTGAAAAACATCATTCCACCATGGGGGAAAGCTAGTGCGTGCCAGCTTTCCCTCTTGCACAAGCACAAATGCATCTCTAACAACATCATTTTAGCATGGAGGAAAGCTTACATATGCTAGTCTTCCCTATTGCACAAGAATAAGCTCATCTTGAACAACATCATTCCACCGTCAAGGAAATCTAGCATCTGCTAGCTTTCCCTCTTGAACAAGCACAATTGCACCTTCAAACAAAATCATTCCACCGTGCGGAAAATCTATTTTATGTTGGATTTCCCTCTTGCAAAAGCACAAGCACATCTCGAACAACATCATTCTTCCTTGGGGGAAAGCTAGCACATTCTAGTTTTCCCTCTTGCACAAGCACTAGCGCATGGTAGATTTCCCTCTTGCACAAGCACTAGCGCATCTCAAAAATCATCCCACCATGGTGGTAAGCTAGTGCATGCTAGTTTTCCCTCTTCTACAAGCACAAGCTCATCTCAAACAACATCATTCAATGTGGGGGAAATCTATCATGTGCTAGCTTTCCCCTAGCACAATTACATCTCGAATAACATCATTCCAACATGGGGGAAAGCTAGCGTGTGCTAGCTTTCCTTCTTGCAGAAGAAAAAACACATCTCAAACCACATCATTCCACCATGGGGGAAAGCTAGCACATGCTAGCTTCCCCTCTTGGACAAAAAGAATGGGGAAAAAGGTGCCTAGGCATGCTGCCCCCCATTGTTTTTGGGGTGGGAGGTGTGCCTAGACATCCCCCACATTGGGGAAACATTTCCTCCCATTTCCCCAAAATGGGGATGTGGGTAAACGTTTCCCCAGGCACCCCCCTGCCCGTGAAGCTTGGGAAACATGGGGGGCGCATCACCTTGGAACATTGAAAAATTTGGTACCATGTCTCTGCTCCAGCTTAATTGTCATTCTTGCTTGTTTATTTAGTTTCTTTGTGTTGTTGTCTAGTGTCTTCTTCTCGCTCTCTGTTGTATTCTTGTCCTGTTGACTACGGAGCCATAGAATCTAAAGTGTATTCCTCGCTTATGTAACCAACAACTTTGCTTCAGTTTGTAGCAATCCATTTGAATACCTGTGATTTTTTCCCCATGCTCTTCAAGGATGCCCATTATCTTTTGGAACTACTTTTGTTGTTGTGCCTCCAATTTATGGACCAAATCTGACAGGGTTCTCATTGAAATGTCATTGCTTTGTAAATGTTCCCCATGTCTTTGCTATTGCCTATGAACATCCTCAATTTTTTTTTAATCCATGATTCTCCAAGTCCAGTGTTGTGCACTCCTTGCACCGCTAAGACCTCTAGTAGTAGTATCTTGTGTAGCCAAAGTGTGGCTGAAATTCTATTTGGGCTATTGAAAGGGTTGAGGGACATAGGGTGGCAGAGCTTCCAGCTCTTGATTAGCTTTTCCAAACAAGGATCAGACTAGAGAGGATCCATATCCTTTCTCCTTCACATAATTCCTCTAAAATCAAACCAATAGCTTAAAACTTTACAACAAAGTATCTACCTTTCCATTATTTTCTCACAGGACATGATAGAGAGTGTGTTTGTTCATCTTCTGGGTTAGCTTTGTAGCTTTGGCAATGATTGAGGCCAATTGGAGATCCTTTGGTGGCTCCTTGAAGACGAGGGATTTAATGATGATCCTTGAATCTCCTATAATTACCAGCTCCTTTATCCCCAGATCGATGGCGATAGACATGCCTCGGAGAAGAGTGTGAGATTTTGCTTGTTTATTTGTCACTATCCCTAGCTCCCAGGCATAGACATATACATGTTTTCCTTCAGGGTCAAAGATGACCCCCCCACTAATGCCACCCCTAAGATGGAAATGATATTAAACTTGATGATGGAACATGCTTTACATCTTGTTAAAAGAGTAAAACATCTTGAGCAACAACAGTGCCCAAATTGGTGCAGAGCATGTGAGGCTCAGCATTTAGAAGATGGATGTTGTGAATTATTAAAGAAAGAAAGGATGAGGAAATGTGTAAAACTGTAAGCATTCAACCTTGTTTCGTTAGTTTTGAAGAGCAGCCTGGAAATGCAAGTTTCTGTTAGCCTGTTATAATTGAATAGTTGTGTGCTAATGGTTTGTATGAAATTCCATGAAGAGGAACAACAAAGTCTCAAACCCCTCTTGGAGCCGTCTCTCAACCTAATATCTAGTCCCACTTGGTTGCGTGAAGATTTTGCAGCAATCGGAACATTTTTATGAACAGGACGATTCAAACATAGATGATGAAAACCTTCCAATCCCCATTGAAGATCATAGTGTTTCTCATGATTTGGTTTGTAATGGAAAAAAATGCAGCCTTATCCTTATCTTTTTTAAGGATGTTGTGAATTATTAAAGAAAGCAAGGATGAGGAAATGTGTAAAACTGTAAGCATTCAGTCTTGTTTTGTTAGTTTTGAAGAGCAGTCTCGAAATGCAAGTTTTTGTTAGCTTGTTATAACCAAAAAGTTGCATGATAATGGTTTGTATGACATGCCATGAATAGGAACAACAAAGTATTAAACCTCTCTTGGAGCCGTCTCTCAACCTGATATACAGTCCCACTTTGTTGCATGAACATTTTTCAGCAATCGACACATTTTTCTGAACGGGATGATTCAAACATAGGTGATGAAAACCTTCCAATCCCCATTGAAGATCATAGTGTTGCTCATGATCTAGTTGGTAATAGAAAAAATGTATCCTTATCCTTATCCTTTTTATGGATGTTGTGAATTATTAAAGAAAGCAAGGATGAGGAAATGTGTAAAACTGTAAGCATTCAGCGTTGTTTTGTTAGTTTTGAAGAGCAGCCTAGAAATGCAAGTTTTTGTTAGCCTGTTATAATTGAACAGTTGCGTGCTAATGGTTTGTATGACATGCCATGAATAGGAACAACAAAGTCTCAAACCTCTCTTGGAGCCGTATCACAACCTGATATCCAATTCCACTTGGTTGCATGAAGATTTTTCAAGTGGCAAGGAAGATGTATTCTCCACCATCATTGATCCTATTGAAACTTGGATGGAATAAATTGGTGGGAGTGACATCAGTCGAAGAATGAAGTTTCAACCATGTTCTCTAAAAGTGTAGCAAGCAAAGTGTTCAAAGGACCAACCCATCTTGGATGTAGCTGGCAATGTCCCTACTTTGGTTCATGACCAAATACAAGGGATGAAATTATGTCTCTGATGTGATCCTCTAGAGGTTGCACTGGAAATATGATTTTACTTAATTGTTTTTGTCTTTCATGGGTTGGAGTAGGTTGGAGGAAATATAAATATCATAATGGCATGTTGGAGGACATATAAATAGTATATTACTTTGTTCCAACAACACAAGTCAACCAAAACAAAATTGGTCATGTATAGGTGGAACCTAATAGAATTGTAAAAACATGTCCACTCTAGAATAGTACTTGTTACAACTCATATTGTATAAGGTTCCATCTTCTGATTTTCACCATAAGCCTATTGAATCCCCTATTGATTGTAATATTCATCATACAATAAAAGTGCATAAGGAGGAACCATTTGAAAGCTTTCCCTCAACCCTACACTTGATGAATCTAAAGGAGAATGAAGTTGAAACAAACCATGCTCTTGCGATATGGATATCTCAACCCTATCACCTTTGATAAGATTTACCTCTACAAGAAAATGACTTGTTTTTATATTCTCACAACCGGGAAAATAATTGAATTGATTTAAATGTTGGGATGCTCTTGGATAGAAGTTTCAACCTTGTGAGAACTATTAAACTCCCTAGAACTGGAGATAATCATTTATGACCATCCCTAAAAGTGGAGATGGTATTGAAATGGTATGGTATTTGTATTGGTCATTTAAATAATTCTTCAAATCATTGTTCAATGGTCATTTGAAAGGCTTTCAAGGAAAAATGAAGTAAGGACAATCTTATTTCAGGTAACCATATAGGATCATTTTGAAAACATGTTTTTAAACAATATATCTCTTGAAATCTAGTTTTTAAATCCATTTTGAAATTTTCAATTTGGATCACAAGTCAAAAAGATATGATCAAAATATAAACTAGGTCTCAAGTGAAATTTTGAGGACAGAGTTAGTACAATATTGATTTGAGGGGTCTAATGGAAATATTTTTACATGATATTTATACAAACTGTATCCCTTGGAATCTAGTTTCCAAATCAATTTGAATAATATTAATCCGATATCGTATGAAAAAATTATTCTCAAAATACTAACTGCTTGTAAAAACAAATCTTCATGGTGACAATTCTAGATCTTGATTATTCATAGGCATATTTCACATATAAAATCATATTATTTTCAAAACATGTTTATATGGGAGATAACTATGCAAGTCTGTTTCGAAACACAATTTGAATCATCCCATTTGGAGTTCAAATGAAAAAGTTATGACTCATTTAGTGACTATATGTCTTCAAATGAGCATAGTAAAACTCTGCCTCCTAGGTCTGTTCATCATACATTTTGTGATATCAAACCTAAGGGTTTTAAAAACATGTTTCTACTGGATACAAAAACATGCATCCACTTTACTCTCCAAGTGTAATCACATCGATCGGATCTTTAACGAAAAAGTTACACTCCAAATAGTGATTACTCGTCTAGTCAAACATTCACAAGCAACTCTATCAAATAGTGAATTGTTCATCATTTTTAGCATATCATATTTGGAGTGAATTGTCTTCAATGTTCTCTGCAAATATGGGATCTATAGTCCTCGTGGTATCATAAGGCATGAACCCAAAACTATGCTTGAATAAAGAAAATCCCTGCAACATCAAAACACTTTATGGATGCATTAATCTAGCTACTGTGTAGCCTTCAATTAACTAAGAAATGTCAGGTTTATCTACAATAATTTAGATTTTTGTGATGTTAACCTCTTTTTCCAGCTGAATAGTATCTCTACCAATATCATTGTCTCCCTCATTTTGTAGCAGGACCTCACCAGATCGAAGATTAAGAGTTTTTAATATGGAATTTGTGATGAAAAAATAATCAAAGACATCTTTTCATAACTAATGAACTTTGATCAATGATCAAATCCCCACAGAACACCCAAATTGACCAACATCTCTACACCGATCTCTCTAGTGAAATAACCTCTTTTTCTTACCCAGGTACAACACCATGCCAAACCAACTTTAATTGACATACCAATGTGAGTTTTAACTATCGAAACTACTCTAAGTCATTTGTGCCAATTATGATACCCATGTATCTGCAAATACCTAACTCTTCTATTTCAAATTTCCTCCAATAAAAACATGAGTATGATAAACTACTTTTATATATTTAGCCAAACATATGACAAATTCATATGAACTTGCCTTCATATTATGAAAAATAGTAAATCAACTAGTTGTATTAGTGGCATGAGTTAAAGTTGCATGCAGTTTTATATGCATGTTATCACTCAAAGCCTTGAGAAAACAGATGAGGGAATTTGCATCTTATGATCTATTTGCTTGTTTAATTTCTAGCAATGGAATTTCTTTCTTATTCCAAACAAAGAGTACAGAATCAGTAGCCACAAGTCTTTTAGAACCTACACAAACACTCTATCCTATTGTGAATAAATGCATCTTAGTCTAAGCCCAAAAATATGCCAAAATTTACATTCACTTAAAAAAATTATTTTCCACTTAGGACATACCAGGTGGACATCACTACATATTTTTTCAATAAAAATCTTAGTACGTCGGTGTGGGTTAATTACACATATAGTAAAGTACCCCATTCATGGGCCTCCTTTGGCTGACTGCAAACTGTAGCAAATGATGTAGCAAAGTGTTCAAAGGACTAGCCCATCTTGGATGCAACTAGCAATGTCCCTACTTTGCTTCATGACCAAATACAAGGGAGGAAATTATGTCTCTGATGTGATCCTCTGGAGGTTGCACTGGAAATATGATTTTACTTAACTGTTTTTGTCTTGCATGCGTTGGAGTAGGTTAGAGGAAATATAAATCTCATAATGGCATGTTGGAGGACATATAAATAGTATATTACTTTGTTCCAACAACACAAGTCAACCAAAACAAAATTGGTCATGTATAGGTGGAACCTAATAGAATTGGAAAAATAGGTCCACTCTGGAATAGTACCTATTACATCTCATATTATATAAGGTTCCATCTTGTGATTTTCACCATAAGCCTCAATTTATATCTGGTTTATGTAAGGAAGTCCAGTTGGTTGAGGATAATAAGTTCTTCTATGAAATGTTTGATAGAAACATAGGCCCTAATGTTGTCACATACAACATGCTTATGGATTTTTTATGTAAGGAAGACAAGTTGGACGAGGCGAGGAAGTTCTTCGATGAAATTTCTGACAGAAACATAGGCCCATATCTTGTCACATACAATGCACTTATTGATGGTTCATGTAAGGAAGGCAAGTTGGACGAGGCAAGGAAGCTCTTCCATGAAATGTCTGACAGAAACATAATCCCTAGTGTTGTCACATACAATGTGCTTATTGATGGTTTAGGTAAGGAAGGAAAGTTGGACGAGGCGAGGAAGCTCTTCTATGAAATGTTCGACATAAACATATTCCCTAATGTTGTCACATACAATGTGCTTATTGATGGTTTAGGTAAGGAGGGCAATTTCGACGAGGTGAGGAAGCTCTTCTATGAAATGTCTGATAGAAACATATGCCCTAATGTTGTGACATACAATGCACTTATCAATGGTTTATGTAAGGAAGGCAAGTTGCAAGAGGCTAGTAAACTCTTCTATGAAATGTCTGACATAAACATATGCCCTAGTGTTGTCACATAAAATGTGATTATTGATGGTTTAGGTAAGGAAGGCAAGTTGGATGAGGCAAGGAAGCTTGTCTATGAAATTTCTAGCATAAACATATGCCCTGATGTTGCCACATACAATTCCCTTATTGATGGTTTATGTAAGGAACAAAAATGGCAGGAGGCCACCAAAGTGCTACATGAGATGCTAGATAAGGGGTACAATCTGAATGTTATCACATACACTGTTGTTATTGACAGTATTTGCAAAGAAGGCATGATTCAAGAAGCTCTCGGGTTGTTAGATGTTATGGTCCAAATAGGCAATCTGCCTAATGAAATCACATACAATACACTTATAAATGGATTTTGCAGTGTGGGTAATCTGGAGAAGGCAGGGGAATTTCTTCAAGAGATGCTAGAGAGAGGTTGCAGACTTGACCTAGTTAGCTATAATACATTAATACATGGGCTTTGGAAGCATAATAGGATAGACAAAGCTCAACATATCTTCTATGTGATGCAAGGCTAGGGTCAGAGCCCTAATGTTGGCATATACAACATATTAATGTTTGGACTCTGCAAAGTGGGTAATCCGAAGGAGGCAATACAATTATTTGAACAGATGAAGATAGAGGTCATGTCCCTAATATGATTTCATATGCCACCATCATGGATGCACTATGCAAGGAAGCCACACCCGAAAAATCCAATAGAATATTGCGTGAGCTCCTCAGGATGAAGACGGTCTAAGCACATTTCCAAGCATCAATGGGGCTACTAAAACAACCTGTTTGAAACATATTGACGAGCTATAAATTGAGCCTAGTTATGGTAAGGGAAAAATGAGGAAAATTTGGGAACCTCTTGCTAAATTTACCCATGTCCCCGACATTGGGGAAACCTTTCCTCACATTTCACCAAAATGGAAATCAATGTGATGGTGATAGGTCTCATTCCTAATGCGGGGCATCTGATTGAGGGCGTTGATTGAGGGTGTTTATAAGGAGGATTTATCCATGGATTGAGAAATTATTGACTAAGTTTCTAAGTTTATGACTAAATTTCTCTAGATCTTCTCTGGTTGGGGTGAAAAAACTAGGGCAAAACCCAATTTTACTGTAAATAATGTTACTTTTGTAAATTAGATGATAAAAAAATAGATGATTTGCGTACCTCCAAAGAGAGGATGCCTAGATGAAGATGCCGCCAAAATGAGGATGCTCAGATCGTTGTTCTACGTGCCTTGCCCCTTGTGTTGTTTCTTGCACTCTACCCAACAGCCAAAATCAGGATGGCTAGATCTCTATTCTACTTCAACACTCAGCTCGAGTGTGGTTCTTCAACTTCCGAATTGCCAACTTCACTCCTTGTAATTAATTTGGTTAAGATGCTTTTTAATTTAGGTTAAATTGATTTTGCTTAATTTTTCCCTATTATCTGGGGGTAGTGGAGATAATAGGGAAATATTAATAATATTAATAAAATTTGGAGGGTAAGGGTTGACTTAGAAGTGGCTAAAATTTATTATTACAACATGGGCACTTTCATTCAACAAAATTATCACAACATGGGGCACTATTCTCAACCCAATGTCACTTTTCGAGGGTGAACCATTAACATAAGCTCTTTCATTTAACTAAGCTAACATGACAAGGGGTATTATTTCATGATTCTCCAAGTCCAGTGTTGTGCACTCCTTGCACCACTAAGACCTTTAGTAGTAGTATATTGTGTAGCCAAAGTGTGGCTAAAAGTCTATTTGGGCTGTTGAAAGGGTTGAGGGACACAGAGCGGCAAAGCTTCCAGCTCTCGATTAGCCTTTCCAAACAAGGATCAGACCAGAGAGCATCCATATCCTTTCTCCTTCACATAATTCCTCTAAAAACAAGCCAATAGCTTAAAAATTTACAACAAAGTATCCATCTTGCCATTATTTTCGCACAGGACATGATAGAGAGTGTGTTTGTTCAGCTTCTGGGTTAGCTTTGTAGCTTTGGCAATGATTGAGGCCAATTGAAGATCCTTTAGTGGCTCGTTGAAGATGAGGGATTTAATGATGATATAGTCGACATCACTTTTCGAGGGGTGAACCATTAATACAAGAACATTCATTCGATGATGTTGTCCCTATCAAGAGAACTATTCCATATAAGTCCCCTTTTTAGGGGCAAACCATTAACACAGAACACTTACATTCCACTAAGACATTACCAAAAGGGGTACTATTCCCTCAAAACCACCTTCCGAGGAGTGAAGCATTAACACATGCACTCTCGTTTGGCTAAGTTGTCATGACAAGGGTCATGATTTTGTGAAAGTCACATGAGAACTTCCATTTGGATAAGTTGGGACGATTGAGGGTATTGCTTCATAAAAGTCACTTTTCAAGGGGCACTTTTATTAAACGAAATTATTACAACATGGGCACTTTCATTCAACAAAATTATCACAACATGGGGCACTATTCTCAACCCAATGTCACTTTTCGAGGGTGAACCATTAACATAATCTCTTTCATTTAACTAAGTGATCAGGGGATCAAATTTGCTCAATTTTCAAAGTGCTCGGATTGAGATGAAAACAGTGCCATTGCGTCCGTCTCGTTTTCCTGATTCTGGCGGTATATTTATTTTCGCGAATGGAGTCCGTATGGAGGAGATATCGCGATTTTACCACCGAGTCAAAAAGGTCAAAGTTGGGTGCTGACTGTACCTGTCCGTACAGTCCGTACAGCCACGTGGAGGGCCGTACCTTTTTCTGACTTGGCAGAGGGATGACGTGGCGATTGCTGGTTGGATGTTGGTTGTCAAATGGAATGATGACACGTGTCATTTGCAGCGAATTAAAGTTGGACACGTGGCCCAATCACTTGGCTCCACGTGTCACTATTTTATTGGCTAATTTGGTTATGTGTAAAAGTTTTGGAGAGCCCGTGGGGTTCGACCCCGGGACCTCTCTCATGGCAAAGTCTTAACATATATGCACTAACCAATACTCCCGCCTTTTGTTCCTTGTTATAAAGCCTATTCACATATATTTGAGTTTGGATTTCATACTATGGAGAAAGGGGGGCGGTCCGGGGCTTACGCCCCGACCCACGGTTTTGCTTTCACATATATATATGACCGTATGTTTAAACATGGCGGGTTTGAAATATAGTCCAGGGACTATATTACATATGTAACATTGTAATATGGCGCGTTTTCATATATGTATTGTTTTATATACATTGTAACGTATTCATATATGTGTGTCGCATGGTTTGGAACCCGCGACCTATAAAACTTTGCGCGCGGGATTATATTATGTTATATGTTGTTTAATCCGCGTGGGTTGAGTCCGTTGGCACGGTTTTGCAATGGGCCAACGACTTTTGCACCCAGCCTAAGGTTGTATGGGCATATGAACAAATGCCGAGGCAGTTGGGGGCTGGAGGCGCCCTAACTGTCCTACGGTTTGCACCGTTGGCACGGTTGTGCCCGGTGCCAGGTTATAACGCGCGTTTGGAGCGTGTTCTAGGTGGATATGTGCAAAGGTGCAGATTGTAGAACCAGAGACAGCCAAGAAGGAGGGAAGACTTCAAGGAGGCTATCTTCTTCATTTTTCGACCGTTTCAGGTGCCGTCAGAGCCTAGACAGGGGTTTTGGCATGCTGCGGAGCCATTGGAGCAGTCATTTTGTTGATTTGAGCACTATAAGACTTTTTTTTAAGCACTTTGAGCAATTTAATATAAAAGATCCATTTGGAGGCTGGACCAGGAGATGTAGCCCGGAGTGGGGTGAACTCCTTTATCAAGTTGTTGTGTTTGTGTCTTATGTTCAATGATTTATGATGCTGTATATTCTTATTTCTACATAAGTAATCCTTTATTATGTGTTGCAAATTGATCCGGTTGCATTAAACACATAACATTTCACTTGCAAATTAATTTAATCAAGTTTATCAAGTCTTCGTCATA
>JZKD02S1675768.1:311508-336097 GCA_000966675.3 Picea glauca
GGTATGAATATTGTATGTGAAATTTATATTGGTTTGGATGCATTGCTATGATATGTGGACCAGTGCATGATTTCAGGTGATGACACTGCCCAAAACCAAATAAACGATGACAAAATCCCCAGAAACACGGTGCCACTGTGTATTCCATTGTAGGATGTGGACCCTAGTCCTGTTAGGAGGGGTGGAGGCATTTCCCACCATTTATCCTCCATTGTAGGGTGTGGACCCTAGTTATGATTAGGAGAGGTGGAGGCATTTCCCACCATGTATCCTCCGAAACCTAAAGTCATGGGAGGACGGTGTTAGTTCACACTCCCCAAGACATGTGATGATGACTGTCAAATGCCTGCTAGGGAAGCTTGGTCGAGATAGTGACACTTCTGCTTATGGGTTCTATTTGGAGTTAGGTCAATATCGTTGATGCTCCAAGATAGTCCAGTAGAGGAAGGATAGGAATGTAGATGGAAGTAGATTAGGGAGGAAGGATGAGTAGAAATAGTTGAGAGAGTATGGAGATTTGTCTGATGGTGGAATTTAATGTTTTCCCTTAAAAAAAAAAGAGATAAATGTGTATATATGAATATTCATTATTACGTAACTAAACCATAATTGTTTAAAATAAAATCATTGAACCGGATAATAGTAAATAAAGGATTTCTCAAACAATTGATTGGTTGTTGTCTTTTATAAAAGACTAGTCTTGCTGACTGGATTGGATGAATACATAAATTACTAAAGGATGATAGTTTTGATTATTAGTACATGCATGAGACTTGTATGTACTAGCTACATATGGATTTCTTGTACATATACACTAGTATGTATGAGTTTTCTTGACTTACTTATTGATAATGTTGGTTACTTGTTACGTATGTGTGAACCATGTTTCTCTTTTTTGTACCATAAGATACCTTAACTTCAGGACGAAGTTTCCTGAAGGGTGGGTGTATGTAACAACCCTAGTAGAATATATACTTAGGGATTATTAAGTAAAAGATTTATTAGGTAATTAATTTTTCCTACCATGTTAATAACTAAATAAAGATTGGTCTAATGATATTAATTAAGTATCTATTAATTAATTAAAGGTTATAATTTTGATTAATTAATTAATTAATTAACTACCTATTACATTCAATAACATGGGTATTAAATTTAACAGATTAATAAGTTATATTGTTTAAATTAAAAAGGTTACGTACACGGAAAGGGATAAGATATTAATTAAGAAAGGATAAAATAATAAATGAAAGGATAAGGGGCATTAACTATGGGTAGGTAAGAAGGTAAATGAGGAAAGGGTGGTGAAGGAGGGATATGAGCGGAGGAGGTTACAGAGGACAGGGGAACATTTTTTTCTACGGGAAATTTTCTCTTGGGGGTTGTCTTAGATTTGCAGGGAGGAAAGTTTGAGCTCTGTAGTCGGGAGGTTTAGTACAGGGGCACTGGTTTGCTAGAGGTTTTGGGCACGGGGGCCAGTATATCCATATGATATCCTGGAGCTAGGAAGTTGTCCTAGTTGGCAGGGTGGAACAAGGTTTGGGCAGTGTTTACACAGTTCAACAACGGTCAACAAGGCAAGTGGAAAGCAGAAGGGTTAGCATGAGACCCAGGTATTTAAAATTATGTATTTGTTTATTCTATTAAGAATTTTATTATTCGTTGATCAATTTAATATACTTATATGCTGATTTTATAAGAAATTTCCGAGTTATTGAAATTAAGTAGATATTAGTATTACATTTTATGTTTGATTAATTATTTGACGTTAAATTAAAAAAATATGGCCACTACAAGACCCACCCAATTCCATTAGCTCTACAGTTTCTTACTTTCCAACAACATCCATTCAAACCCATCCACAGAACCCAAGTTCTTGTACTAGACATCCTAACCACAAATATTTTCTCCAGTGGAGTAATTTTAATCTTGTGTAACCATGGATCTATTATTCTATTTTATTCCTAGACCTACACAACAACAAGAAACTAATAAAACTAAAACTGAATTGAACTTGGTGAAACTGAAATCGTGGAAATTGACTTGCAGAAACGAAACTTCCATAAATTGAACAAGTAGATATTGTTATTCCTCCCTGCCAATTTGACAATCCCCTGCCTAATGGAATACAAAATCCATCCATTCCAGAAATGTAAAAGTTTTTTACTATCATGAAAGGATGCCCGAAGTGGAAATTAAATGAAGATTTGACAAAGAAAATGTTAAATTGGGATTTATTTACCCATCCACAGACCATTGAATTTAATCAGTCCACTTCTTGTGAGAAAAAACTAGAAATGTCTGCATCATGGAAAACCGATATGAAACATAACAAATGTTGGTTGTCTTTCTATGAATTGTTAACACAAACAAAGAACAAGGACGTCGAAATGATGGAATCCGATTCTTCCAGTATTAGACACAAATGGAAAGGCCTTGATGGTAAAAAATTAGAATCTCTATCTATTTTTCCCCTTTCAAAAGGCTTATCATATAAGATGGGGAAAAACAATCCATATCCATTACATTAGTACTTGCAAAAGAATATCCCCAGATGCAAAATATTGAAAGAAAGATTCAGAATGCATCTGGACAATTAAATTGGACCAATACAACTTTGCGAGGTATGGAAACCCATACTTTTGTAAAAAATGACTATGCCCGCAAAACACACATAGACCAACAACAAGTAAGTACAAACGAGATCATCTATAGTGTTAACCAAATGCAACAAAAGATCTATGAAGTCAAAAGTGATGTTGAAGTCACAAGAAAACATTTCTTCTCACTTTCCCCCTGAAGCCGAATCTTCATCTCATTCTCTCATCACTGAGTATCAACCCTCTACACACATTATTCTTGCAAGAGAACCACTTCCTCTGAATATGAATAGCTCTCCTGCCCATAACCTCTATGGTAGAGGAAGGCTCCTTGAAGCTCAGAGTTTTACTGATGATTGGTATTCTGGATTGTAATGTCCCTTTCCAAATAGGAGCTCCAGAGAGGAGGCTTAATGGTCTAAACTGCCTCGTTAGACTATAGCCAGGGCCAAAGAGGGTTACTAGGTAAACAAGGTTACTAGAGGTCACTCCAATCATAGGTTATATTCAAAAAGTGACATTGAGAGATAGTTTAGTGTATTTCAGGAGGAAGATACCACTTGGCTGATTTCGGTGTTGAAAGACACACCCTAGTCACCAAGAAGATCATCTAGGTCTTCCATCATTCTTCATTGATTACATAGTGCTCCCATATTCCGAGTATTATCTTTTAGTTGCTTATTTGTATTCCGACTAAGATCCTTTTGTCTTTTTATCTAGACGAATGTTGTTATTTAATTCAACTGCAATTGCTTATTTGTATTCCAGATAAGATCCTTTGTTTTTTGATCTAATCGAGTATTGTCGGTTTATTTAGCTGCATTTGGCCATTTTGTAATCCATAGAGATATCATAATACAAACTTTGCAGTCCTTTGTCACATTTATTATTTGTACGATCATTTATATGTTGTAAACCTTTGATCCTACACACACATTAGCAGTGTTTCCTAGACTAGCCAAGTCAAGAACATTACAATGGTATCAGAACAATTAAATTGGACCAATACAACTTTGCAAGGTATGGAAACCCATACTTTTGTAAAAAATGACTATGCCTGCAAAACACACATAGACCAACTACAAGTAAGTACAAACAAGATCATGTATAGTCTTAACCAAATGCAACAAAAGATCTATGAATTCAAAAGTGATGTTGAAGTCACAAGAAAAAATTTCTTCTCACTTTCCCCCTGAAGTTGAATCTTCATCTCATTCTCTCATCACTGAGTATCAACCCTCTACACATATTCTTCATGTAAGAGAACCACTTCCTTTGAATATGAATAGATATCCTGCCCCTAACCTCTATGGTAGAGGAACGCTCCCTGAAGCTCAGAGTTTTACTGATGATTGGTATTCTGGATTGTAATGTTCCTTTCCAAATAGGAGCTCCAGAGAGGAGGCTTAATGGTCTAAATCGCCTCGTTAGACTATAGCTAGGGGTAAATAGGGTTACTAGTGGTCACTCCAGTCACAAGTGTTATATTCAGAAAGTGGCATTGAGAGATAGTTCAGTGTATTCCAGGAGGAAGACACCGGTTGGCTCATTTCGGTGTTGAAAGACACACCCTAGTCACCAGGAAGATCATCCAGGTCTTCCATCATTCTTCATTGATTCTGTAATGCTCCCATATTCCGGGTATTATCGTTTAGTTGTTTATTTGTATTTCGGCTAAGATCCTTTTGTCTTTTGATGTAGCCAAGTGTTGTTATTTAATTCAACCGCAGTTATTTTATTGTCCAGCTAAGATCCTTTGTCTGTTGATCTAGTCAAGTATTGTTAGTTTATTCAGTCGCATTCGACCATTTTGTAATCCACAGAGATATCATAATACAAACTTTGTAGTCCTTTGTCATGTTTATTATTTGTATGATCATTTATATGTTGTAAACCTTTGATCCTACACACAGATTAGCAACGTTTCCTAGACTAGCCAAGTCAGGAACATTACAGTGGTATTAGAGCTTTAGTCCTGCTAGCCCGTGACTAAATACAATGAGTGCAGCAGAAGACCCAGAAGGTCGTGAACACGTAGATGACGAATATGTCACTTACAATAGGCATCAGGAAAGAAGGCATAGGCCTGATTTTCCCCCTTTTCCTCCTAGCTCAGAGAAAGAGGAAGAGGCACACAGAGAAGCAGAGAGAAGGGCAGAGCATGAGGCTGAGCACGAGGAAAAGAGGATGCTAGGAGACAGATATGAGTGACCAGAGGGAAGTGTCAAGGCCCCCATAGATCTAGAGGCAGCTTTCATGTACGTTATTAACGATATGTTAGCTAATCAATGGACCATGTCTCAGTCCTTGGCATAGGTGGTTGATAGATTGGCTAGAGTGGGCACCCCAGATACACAAGTCCTTCATGCAGCATAGGGGAATTTAGAAGTAGGCAGTAGACCCCAGACACCCTCTTGCACATACACCTCTGTGAGTAGGATTCCCAGACACTTGTTTCCTAGTTTCCAGAGGGCACCCCCGATAGCAGCACCGCCACCGATAGCACAGAGGCCGCCCACTCATTCCGATGACATTGCAGAGTATAAGAGGGAGTACACAACATTGGGTCATGAATTCCATCAAGACATGACCTTATTCGAGTATTGTGGACTCAAACTCCGGAATCGCCCCAGAGAGTCGAAAAGGGTAGGACCACAACAACAACAGGGGCATAACCTCGATTTCATTCAAAAAGTTGGGAAATTCACCATCCCTTTTTTCGACGGATCATCCAGATACATCGCTATAGCTTGGGTACCGAAGCTAGACACGTATTACAAGCTCAACCAGATGAACGAGATAGAGGCCATCAGTTTCGCAACCTTACACTTGGAGGGTGAGGCACAGGAGTGGTGGTATCATGGACTGGTGACATTGGGTCACAATCACATCACCTCCTATAGGGAGTTTACAGATAGGCTCATGGATAGGTTTGAGAGGAAGGATCTCGAGATACACTTCAGGAATCTATCCCAGTTGAGACAAACTGGCACAATAGAGGTGTTCATCATAGAGTTTCAGTGGGTAGTTGTGGTAGTGACAGATATATCAGAGCCCAGGCTAATCATGCTATTCATAGAAGGACTCACAGAGCCTTTGAGAGGATGGGTGAAGGTATACAGGCATCCCACTTTGTAGGATGTCATCCTTCGCACTCGAGATCTGGCAGACTCAATGCCAAAGACTAAAACTTTCTCCAAACCATTTGTGCCCCAGAGGGATCGAGACAAAAAGCCATTCCAAAGAGAATGGAAGGGAAAGGAGAAGTTGGATGATGAGGCTAGGTGAGAGATTATAAGGAAGAATATTTTCTTCAGCTATAGAGATCCTTGGGTCACAGGCCACAGGTGCATGGGCAAGGGAGAGATTCATTATATTGAGGTATCATCAGACAACATGGATAGTGAGGAGGAGGAGCAAGACAGTGGATCCACTAGTTTAGAGGACGAGTCAGCACCAGCAGAGGAGCAGCCTCCCCGTAGACCACTGACATCGGCAGGAGCCCATCCTCTAGTAGTCCCACAACTGTCGAAACATGCTAACAGGAGGAAACCAGCAAAGGGAGGAGTTATAGCAACCCTTTCTGGTGTTCTCAGGTAAGATACCCTCCGTATCAAAGGGATTATTCAAGGGCAATGGGAAATTACCCTGATAGATGGTGGGGCCACACACAACTTCATCGATGCTTCACTAGTATCGATACGGGCACTTCAGAGAAAGGAGTTTGAGGGGTTTGATTTTGCGGTAGCAGATGGCCACATAGTGGAGTGTCTAGACATAGTTCCAAACTTAGAGATGAATTTAGGAAACTACACAGTGAGAGACACATTTTATGTGGTTGACCTATCAGACACACATGTGGTGTTAGGAGTTCAGTGGATGATTACCTTGGGAAAAATCACTACCAAATACCAAACCTTGGAAATGGGATTCAGAGATTAGGATGGGAAAAAGGTTGTTTTATGAGGTATGTCAACAAGAGCACCCATGATAGTTTCAGCCAAGAGGATGGAGAGGATATTCAGACATGGGGAGGTAGCATATGTTGTAGAATGCTTGATCACTACTCAGAAGGATTCAAAAGGTCAACAACAATACCATACAGAGATCAAGAATTTATTGGGACAACGTCAGCAGGTCTTTGAGGCAATTCCACAAGGGAGACCACCTGATAGGGGGTTTGAGCACACCATTGAGTTGGAGGAGGGGGCCACATGAATGATCACCCCCCCCTATCATAATCCTAGGAGGTTCAAGGATGATATAGAGAAGGAAATCAAGGAATTGTTGGCGATGGGACACATAAGACAGAGCAACAACCCATTTGCTTCTTCAGTTGTCTTAGTTCTGAAGAAGGGTGGCACCATGAGTATGTGCATTGATTATCGAGCCTTGAACAAGAAAACCATCAAGAATAGGTACCCTATCCCATGCATTGATGAGTTGATGGATGAATTGCATGGGGTAGTTTTCTTCTCAAAAAATGATCTACGCTTTGGATATCATCAAATCAACATCCGAGAGTAGGACATAGAGAAGATAGCTTTTCAATGTCATTTTGGACACTTCGAGTTCCTGGTTATGCCATTTGGGCTAACCAATGCACCCGCTACATTCCAGTCTTGCATGAACCATATACTCAGGGATCAGTTAAGGAAATCAGTCTTGGTTTTCTTCGATGACATCATGATCTATAGCCGGTCATGGAAAGAGCATATGAGGAACATGGATGAGGTATTGAGCATCATGGAGGCACAGTCATTATATGCCAAAGAGTCCAAGTGCAAGTTCGGTATGACAGAGATTCTTTACTTAGGCCACATCATCAGTGCACAGTGGGTATATATGTACCAAGAGAAGATTAGGGCCATTCTGTATTGGCCAATGCGCAAGAATGTGACAGAATGGAAGAGGCTTCTTTGGGTTGTGCAGATATTACAGGCGGTTCATCCGAGGTTTTTCTTATCTTGGAGCACCGCTGACAGATCTTACCAAGCATCGGGCCTTCATATGGACCGAGAAATCACAAGAATCCTTTGATCACATGAAGGAAGTCATGGGCACTTTTTCAGTGTTTCCACTACTTTGACATAGAGTATGTCAAGGGGAAGAAGAACATTGTGGCCAATGCACTATCGAGGAGACCTGTGGCATGTTCTTTGATGGAGATTTCAACAGATTGGAAATCCCACTTGTTAGTGGAATATTCCAAGAACAAGTTCACTTGTGAGGTGATGGATGGGAAGATACAGGATTACCAGTATAGGGTCATTGACGATGTCATATTTTACAAGAATATAGTCTACTTGGTGCTAGATTTAGGGATTAAGAAGAAGATCCTCACCGCCGTTCATGATTCACCTCTAGCAAGCCATCAAGGGTTTTTCAAAACCTACATACAGATCAGAGAGAGGTTCTCATGGAAGGGCATGAAACAAAACGTTATGAGACACGTCAGTGAGTGTGTGACTTGCCGGCAGAACAAGTTAGAGCATGCTCTTCTAGCAGGGCTACTTCAGCCACTCCCCATTCCAGAGAAAAAATGGGAGAGTATATCTATGGACTTCATCATGGGTCTACCCAAGGTCTAGGTCAAGAAATGTATCTATGTAGTGGTCGATAGATTGACTAAGTTTTCTCACTTCTACACCATACCGATGGAGTACAACACAGTTTGGGTAGCCTAACTTTTCTTCAGGGAGGTCTTCAGACTTCATGGGTTGCCAAAAAACATTGTCAGTGACAGGGACAGCCAGTTCATAGGGACATTTTGGAGAGAGTTGTTTCAGTTTGTGGGAATAGAGTTGACACCCAGCACCAACTATCACCCTCAAACAGATGGGAAGATCGAGATTGTCAACAAGTGGGTTGAAGGGTATTTGAGGAACTATAGAGGAGGACAACAAAGAACGTGGGTAAAGTGGTTAAATTTAGGAGAACATTGCTACAACACCACCTTCCACATGTCCATTGGTATGACACCCTTCTGAGCATTGTACGGATATGATTCTCCCACTTTGGTAGACTTGGTCTTCGAGGAGAGAAGAGATCCCAAGGCCAAGGATTGCATCATAGAGAGTTAGGAGATTCTCAAGTTGTTGAAAGAGAACCTGCAAATGGTGCAAAACCGACAAAAAATAAGTGAGGACAGGAACATGATAGAGTGCAACTTTGAGGTTGGATATTTGGTTTTATTGAGACTCCAACCCTACATACAGTCATCTATAAAGAAGAGTGGGGTTGAGAAGCTCAAGCCCATATTTTATGGTCCTTATAGGATCATGCGCTGAGTAGGCGAGGTTGCTTACGAGCTAGAGCTTCTAGAGGGGAGAAAGATTCATAATGTGTTCCACATTTCTTGCCTCAAAAAGGTAGTGGGACAATTCATTAGCACATCATAGGAGCTTCCCCCATTGGACGAGGAGGTACAGTTCGAGTTAGTTTTGGAGGAGGTTTTGGAGTTTCGGGAGCAGAAACTGAGGAGCAGGGTCATCAGAGAGTGTTTGATCAGATGGAGAGGGATTCTAGTAGAGGATGCTACTTGGGAGAGTGAGCAGGTGTTGCAACACCTTGGACTGGTATTGCTTGAGGACAAGCAATTTTGGTAAGGGAGGACTGTAATGTCCCTTTCCAAATAGGAGCTCCAGAGAGGAGGCTTAATGGTCTAAATTGCCCCGTTAGACTATAGCCAGGGCCAAAGAGGGGTAAATAGGGTTACTAGAGGTCACTCCAGTCACAGTTGTTATATTTAGAAAGTGACATTGAGCTAAAAAGGGTTAAAAGTGCTTTTAAGTCATTATGAGATAAAAATAAAAGTCAACAGTGAATTAGGGTTTCAACAGTGATTTAGGGTTTTGGAAGTCAACAGTGAGTTAGGGTTTCAACATGATTTAGGGTTTTGGAAAGCTATAAAGGAAGGGTAAGCAACCTAATTCATCATTATGCAGATTATGACGTGTCATTGAGGAGAAGAGGTGCATCTCAGGAGAGATAGTTTAGTGTATTCCAGGAGGAAGACACCAGTTGGATGATTTTGGTGTTAAAAGACACAACCTAGTCACCCAAAAGATCATCTAGGTCTTCCATCATTCTTCATTGATTCCGCAGTGCTCCCATATTCTGGGTATTATCTTTTAGTTGCTTTTGTATTCTGGCTAAGATCCTTTTGTATTTTGATCTAGCCGAATGTTGTTATTTAATTCAACTGTAGTTTCTTATTTGTATTCTGGCTAAGATCCTTTGTCTGTTGATCTAGTCGAGTATTGTCAGTTTATTCAGCTACATTCAGCCATTTTGTAATCCACAGAGATATCATAATACAAACTTTGCAGTCCTTTGTCATGTTTATTATTTCTATGATCATTTATATGCTGTAAACCTTTGATCCTACACACATTAACAATGTTTCCTAGACTAGCTGAGTCAGGAACATTACATGGATAGAACATTGATGGCCTGACCACTAAAAATTTTTGCCAAGTCATTGATATGATGTATGTGTCCTATGAAATTATGTGTATGAAAGGAAAGACTGAGATTAAGGTCTGCAAATCCATTATTCAATGCTTTACAGACACATTGTCTAAACGGTGGGAGATATAATCCTCTACAACTCTACTTGAAAAAATGGAGAAAGAAGTATTGAAATATGAAATAGATGATCTCATTTATCATGAGAATGGGAACCCACAAAGGAACATGATAGGTTCCCTTACTACACTAATTCTTAGACATTGGTGTGGCACTGAAATGAAAATTGTTGAAAAACACTCTTTGATTCTCATGAATATGAAATGCAGAAAATGTCACATTATGAAGACTTCCACCAAGAATGGACTCAAAGAATATATGAGGTTAAAGACATTAAGAATTTTATTTGGAAACATGTTTATCTGGTAGCTCTACCTAACAAGTTTGTAGAATATCTTAAGACCCAAGAGTCATTCAAACTCCCTTATGAGATTTATACTTGGGGAGAAATCTATACAATTGTCACAAATGCTTGGTTAGTCTCTGTACTAACATGAAGGTTAGTAAATCAATTCAAAAAATGTAAAGATTCTTTTACAAATGATCTATTTGTGAAACATATGGTTTGGCTATAGATGATCCTGTTAGAAGAATAAAGAAGGCAAAGAAAGCCTTGGAAAAGGTAATATCTACAAAAACCAACCAATCCAGGACTTATCTAAGAAAATTCACAAGGAAATATCTAGGAAAGTCCTCTAAAAGGTATCAAAAAACTCATTAATACACTTCGGAGGATATCAATTTGAAAACACATAAGCAACAAGCTAAACAAGCTATAGTTTGTTGTCTTTCTGGACAAGACAACCTAGTCATCATGCGAACCAATTTCCTAAAGGAGAACTGTAGAAAAGAGGCAAGGGAAAGATTTATGAAAACAAAGCCAGACAAGCAAGGGAAAAGGTTGAAACCTCAAAATAAATAGTTTCAGTTCATTGCAATAGGTGTGGATCAGACATACATGATACTAACCATTGTCCACGTAGTCCTTTTATCAAAAGAGAAGAGGTTCATATTAATTTAAAACATCTTCTTGAAATCCATCTGCTCACATGTAATAGTCATTCACCTAAAAAGTACACAAACTAGAAGCACCTGCTAAGCTAATACTTAGAATGCCTTAAGTGCATACATTTGTACCATAAGACATGTAGTGAATCTTTATGGCATTGATCAGCTCTATCACTCACCCCTAGGAACTTATCACTTTTGATACTTGGCTCTAGTGTTGGAAAACATCCATGTTGGTTTACACCCTCTAGCCAAAGAGTTGTTTCTTTCCTACAATGACACCCTACATTAATATTTTGGTTAAGGCTTAAAACATCAACAAAATTAACCTTCAAAATACAACTTTGGAAAGATGGTTAGATAGTAACAAAGTACTGCCCAGTTTCAATCTAGTGTTAGATTGGAAGTTCCACACATACCAACCTCTCAATAGTTCTACCTCAAATTACTCCCAAATTGCACCTGTCACTCACTAGTCACTGGAATTGTTAAAAAGACATAATTACCTGAGTTAATACTTTAAATTAATCCCAAATCTCACTTGTTACTAAAGTGTTAAAATAATGAATTTCCTAATTTAATCCCATATGTCCTACAAGCCTGCCACTTGCTTCCAACCTCCTGAAGAACTACTAATTATCAAAACCTTACTCCAGACTGCCCAAAACATTGTTAGTATTTTCAAGATTACTGAATAAACTAGGCATGTGTAAATTCTACAACACCAATACCAATGACATGTTTCCCAACACAATTTCTTCAAATGTCCTCACTCATATAGAGTTGCAATTGCTAGATACACATAATAGAAATAAAGCACTACTCTAGCATTATTTGCCAAAATTTTGTAATCCTATCAGAACATAGACTATACCCATGGCTACTCACCTGCGGACTACTCTGAAACCTTTTCTCTGCTAGTACGATAAGACACATTTTCACTTTTTCTTCTATTGTTTCTACTATTATGAATGAAGGGTGTTTCTCATCAACTCCATAAACTTCTGAGTTTGAATATCATTAAGAAGATTTTTCTGATTTGGAACAAGAATTATTAATGATCTGAAATGATTGTACATGCCAAGATCAAATGTTTGCAATTGCTCCATAAGAAAAAGTGACTTTGAATTAAATGATTATACATTACAACATGAGACAAAAAAAGTACATATATTAATCAATGGTTCAATTTTTACAAATCCAAATGGGGTGCACTATTCATCATACCATAGAGAATCAGATATGCGAGTTTTCCAGTTTGGTCGAGCCGCAACACCGAGCGAGGTTCTCCTCTCTTGGAAGGCTAACAAAATATGGTGCCTGGGCCGAACCTGGGAGTAACCTAGCCCCAAAGGGGAAATAAGAAACAACACAATTTTGTGAGAAGCGTGTGCAAGCATAAAGTGACTTTAGAAGAAAATTAAAGGTAAAGTGAGTGGGAATTAATTCAATGAGAAATAAAAGATGGGAAAAGAGGAGGTGCCCCTCATTTTTGTATTTTCTCATTTGATAAAAAGATTTGTGAGAGATCTTGACAAGAGAGACAGAGGGTTTTTGTAAACCCTTCATCTATCTCTAGTTCATATTTTTTCATTGGAATTCATGGTTAGCAGAGTTATCTTGATTATTGTTTTCTTGTGAGAACTAAAGATTTCTTGATGACATTGATCCCTATGTTAAAGAAGACTTTGAGAAGGGGGGTCAAATCTCTCATTTGGGTTCTTATTCTTCTATATTGGGCGCACATTTGAATGAGGCAGAGGTTGTTTACTCAAGAGGAGGGAGAGTTACCGACTGGAGTGTCGTGTTATGAGTAGGGCGACTGCTGCGAAGGTGGGACGAATTTTCTAGGCACAAATTCTTGCATAGAGGCCGAGTTTGTGGGACGGGTTTTAATCACCAAGGCTGAATCTGACCCTATTCTCCCTTGTTCTAAGTCTCTCAGTCATTGGTTGGGAGAGTGTCCAAGCTGCTACAGGTCATGTTGCTATTTTGGACAGAGTTCCTCATTATGAGACTCATTTTTTCTGTGTGGAGGTCATGGGGTTTCCTTACACCAACTCCATCTATGGTAGCACTGCTGCAATATTCGGGGCACCTACAAGCTGATATATTCCAGAAATACTATTGGTGATTATTCCTTGAAGAACTGGGATCTTGAAGAACACACACAGATTTCATAACCCAGGTTCTTCTATTTATTTTTTTCTATGTATTGAGACTGATATTGTCATTATTTCCCATCTAGTTTAAGCAATAGAGTGCATAAAATACTCTCTGAATTGTGCCAATATATCAATGTGAACATTATAAGTTTCATATTAATTTACAAACTCTTGTAAGAAGACTGTATGCGAACTATTTGTCAAATTACCTGAATCAGAAAATTAAACAAAAATACACACAGTCTTGTGGATATAGAAGCAAACACGATAAGGTATCTAAGGAGGTATCTTACATTGGTTTTCATTGTTTCTAAAAAATGGCCATCTTTGTATTGTGTATGAAAGCCACTGTGTAACAACAGACTCTTCTTCTCTCATGTTTTTTCTTGTTTTGGGCTACCTCTTGACATTATCTTTGATCATGACTCTGACTTTCTCTACACCTTCTGGAAAACACTATGGAAATTACTAGGATGTCAATTTTATCTTTCTACAACCKTTCACYCTCAAACACATGGATAGACTAAAGTGATGATTCTCATTTTAGTACATGCACTTCATATTTATTACACTTGCAATAAATAGTGTGATACATATTTACATGTACTACAACACAACTATAATAGGGAAGTGAATATACCAACAAGGTACCAACCATTTGAAGCATGCTATGGGTATCAACCCCTGGCTATCCTTATGAGATACTAGTTACTCTTCATCCCACAACCTCCCCACACCAACAACATGAATAGAAACATGCTTCATTCGTTGTTTAAAATTGTAGCACATCCATTCACAAGTTGCAACACTAGCAGATTTAAATGCTCAATACAAGACTGTCATATATTTCCTACACAATTTCAAGGGGGGATAAAGTTTGTTTATATCTCAACAATCAATGTTTCAAAGGACAATAGAATCAAAAACTCAAACCTATAGGTTATGTGTCACACACTATTATACAAAATATCAATGATAATGCATATCGTCTATAGATTCCCTAAGGATTGTCCGTTCATGACGTGGTGAACATTAATAACTTGAAGTTGTATAAACCTTCTCTTTTGCAAGATGAAGTTTAGAGATCTCACCTAGTAGATACCATCCAAAATTATCAACCCCCTTTTGCAAAATATACACTACTATATGTGTGCATCATATCCACTTGGCAGTAGAAACATAACTTTGATCTCATGGAGTGTAAATCATAACTCCCAAGCCAATTCAAGTGGTCCTCTCAATCTGTGTTTAAAGCCACATTCCCCTAGCTCATTGAGAAAGTGTGTACACTTTTAGATAAATAGGGAGGAATTGATGTGGCGCATGAGGATGCACTCACTTAATGGACACCCCACCAATGATGCAACCCAAGGAAGATGACTCATTAGCAATACCTATCTCTTGAGGGAATTTTTCTATCTTATATAGCAACATGTATGATATTTATTTACATATTTCAACCTTCAAGTTGCATGCATTGAATTATTTACAATGTATTTCCATCCTTCTGCTACATGCATTTAGTTTACTATTTTCTTTAGTTGGCAGTTATCTTGAGTGGACCCATTATAAATATATAAAAGGCCCTTGTCTATTTTTGATAGAAATATATAGCTAATGCTGGTTCATCTTTGGAAGTCTTGTTGTTTTCTATTGTGGGGTTTTGCTGTACTTGTTGTTGTTGTCTTAGACATCCTTTTTGTGGTCTATTTCTTGGAAAATTGTCCCTTGGTCCATATTGACAGAGATCAAACCCTAAAGGTTTGATTCATTAACCTAAACTAATTTTTTGAGCATATACAAGAGGTCTACATCCACACATGTGACAGGCAGATATTTCATTGATCAGGAGGTAAGCTAAAGGTTTTTTTCTTACAAAAGGAAATTTTGTTTGTATTAAGATCTGTTTATATATTTTCTCATATGTGTTGATCTAGTAAACAAGAATTTAAAAGAATTTTATTTTTCAATTTTTTCCCTAATTCTAACAAACTCAAAACCAGCTACTTGTGGATATGCATACTTAGCCAAAATTCCATGATGAATATTATGTCAATAAAAGTATGTGTACTTAACCAAAATGCCATGATGAATATTATGTCATTAAAAGAGTAATTATCACCCCTTCAAAATTACACTGGAATTTGGTTGAAGGATATATTACTTTTCCAAAACTTCTTAAAGTTATCCATGGATACTAATTCCAAGGAACAATTATTAGGGACTATTTGTAGTGGTGGGTTTAGACCCATGCTATCTTGGAAGAGTCGTCCCATGTGGATCACATATATAAGTAAGAACACTTGAAACCTTAATATCATAACTAGATTACTGATCCAAGGGACTTCCTGATAGGATCAACTTATGTCATTTATTGGATAATCATATGAAGAAGTTGAGCTAGAGGTAGTTTGGGTAGAAAAAAGCGTTGCTAACTTGCTAGTTTGTTTATGATAGAAAGAGTTGTGAATTAAATATGGGCATGGTCTTGGTTGACTTGGTTAAGAGTAATGAAGATATCTTTGTGTGGTTTTCTTGGGTTTGGATTTACAGATTAGATATGGGATTTTATCTATGTTTTCTTGGGTTTCTGCAGCAACAAGGACGTTACTAACCGAAACTGTGATTTCAATATCATTTTGGTTTTTGTGATGAAACTAATCCATGGATTCTTCAAAACAAATAATACCTAAAGCCTATTAATTCTTCCCTAGGTTGGCTATGCTTAGCTTGACCATGGGGTTGGACTTTAAAGAAATTTGCAAGAACTTTACATAGGAATATCTATCACCCAGTTTCATAATCTATGACTTTCCTATACCCACAAAGTAATCTTCCAAGTAAGGGATTTGTGGAAATGTTGACATATCCTCCATCCCTTAAACACTGCAATTAGAGACACTTTCTTCCTCGTAAGTGATGACAATAAAATCAAGTGGGCCTATTTAGTCACTGGACAAGGATCGAACATCATCCGCAAGAGTTTGGAAACAATATTTGCAAAGAGGATTGAGCATAGATGCACTACAATAAAGCATAGTCTGTCCCCCATGTAGTTGTCCATTTCCGTATGCTTAAAGCTTAGCAGCCTCTCAAATTGTAACAAACGGTTGAGACAACTGGTTAAGAATTTGCATTCCGCATGGTTCTTTTGCTACTCGAGTTTGATGGCAAATGGGGGCATAAAATACTCTACCCGAGCTTCTATTTATTGGTATGCATCGATCAAACACACATCATTTCACTTCATCTATGTGTTTGTAGTTGGGTCATCATCGTTTACCTTATTATATGCAATGGATGGAAATCCAATCGTTGGGAAATTTTGATAGCTTGAATGACCAAAAGACCTAAAATTTAAATGCTCCTCTAAATAAGACAATGCTAGGCTCTCATTATGGTGCAAACCTATCGGCCCTCGGGACCGAGATCCACTCACAGGATCGTTCTATAATCCCTTCGAGTCAGATTGTCTCTTTTGACTCCTTGCTGAAATCTGCAATTTATCAACCCACTGGTCCTTTCTCGCAGCTCGCAATCTCGTGAGTTCGTGAGTCATGGCTCTCGACTCTTCCTCTGTGATCTCATGATACCGAAGATCGTGAAATGGGTACAAATCTCCCTTTGTCATTTCCCTCCTTGCACAACCACTGGCTAGGCTAAGCACTAGCACCTTTCACCTCTTGCGCCTTCGCGAGTTCAAAGGTCCAACCTTGGCACCTTTCCATACCGAACCCCCGAGAGGTGAGATTTGACCTTTCTCCTCTCATTCTCGGTACTCATGACTTCACTACTCGCCGCTTCGGGACTTTCAGGGCAAAAGTCTTGACCTCTTATCCTCTGATATGCCAAAACAACAAATTTTTGACATGTCTTCTTCTTGGGTCCCACGATGGAACTTCCCACCTTTTTGGAGTTCTCAGACTTCACGAGTCCGAATGCTAAGCCTTCAGCTCCTCAACTCATGAAACCCCAAAATGGTCAATGAGACTCTGACCTCTCAGTGAGTATGCCACCTGTCCACCTTCAGATGGATGGTTCAGATTCACTTCGTACCTTCACCACTCGTGAAGTTGAATGACCTCCCTTTCTGACCTCCGATGTTCGAGTTCCCGATACGGATGATCTCGTGACACTTTTCCTTCTTCCGCGAATGGATCAGATTCCTTCGCTATCTCAGGACTTCGTACCTCGCGACCTCGTGAGTTTTGATACAAAGACTTTGACCTTTCAACTCATGAATCCCTGAGACCCGATTTTGTGAGTGATCCAATGTCCTAATTTCTCCCGAGATTTACTCTCAACAAATGCTTCCATAACCTTCTCACTCCTCTGCAAGATTGGACGGCTTCCAGGACCTTATGAATTCTCCACGGAGAACTCTGACCATCAATTTCCACCAGCAAGACAATGTTGCTGCACCTTCTTACAACATTTTAAGGCACAAATTCCTTTGATCTTTCTCCATGACTCGAGCCTTCAAGAAGGATCCTGCACGCACTCCTTGAGGTAATTCTTGAATACTTTCAAGTATTTGAAATTTTAGACTCTGCACACTCACTTTGTAGTAGCAATCCTTCACTTCATCCCTCAGGTTGTAAACCCTGAGAATCTAGTCGGCCTACGCACACCTTGCATAGCTCCTATGCTCGACTTGCACTTCTGCAAGAATGAGAACAATTGTTATCTCTCCTAAGCTTTCACAAATGAACTCTGACTTCTGTCAACACACTCCTTGCGGACAAACTTCACTGCACTCCTTGCAAGAAAACTCTTGCTCAGACAGAGAAACAATTGAAACTCATTCTTCCCTCTTCCTCTCTTCAGATTTCAAACATTAAATATGAACTCATACATTCACACATCAAAGAAAATGTATAATAGAGAGTAAACAATCATGAGCATAACTTTCAATTAATCATACATAGAAAGTATTTGAATGCCATGATTCTAAATCAAACTTCATATATTAATCTCAGAATTTTTGTACATGGGTTCTTCTACACAATTTTCTGCTCTCCTATGCTCTTTGCTCTCTCATAATCATAATGCATCTTATTGTTACAATAATACAAGGGAGGGTGTCTATATCCCATTTCCCTCTTCGCTCTTAAAACTGTCTAATCTAAGGATTCAAGTCTACCTACTTACATTCATTAACGTAAATGCCTTCACCTAATACAGATGAGAGAGGGATGCTCAAGGTCTATTTACAATATGGAAGTATGCCCTTCCTTAATTTTTTCATTTATGTTTGGTGCATCCACTTCAAAAACATTCAAACAATTTTATCACATGCCAAATTGTGTTGGTGTGTGCCCCACACTCGCTTAACGTTGGCGATGCTCCTGCATCATACTCCCTTGCTTGAAAATTTTCATGGGCTCATTTCCATGAGCTCTTGCACAATCTGTCCATGCTTTTGAATCTTTGCTTCATTCTCCTAGCCGACATCTTCAACTGGATGTCCCTTCCACTTGACCAAGTATTCAAAGTATTATTTTCTCCTGGTCTTCTTGCTAACACTTTTGTCCAATATGCTTTCCATCTGTGGCTTATCTGCAACTGGCATCTGTTTTGTCCACTGAACCTCTGGTTGTTGATCACCTGTTCCTACTTCCTTAGCTTTGTAAGGGTACAAATCTGAGACATTGAATATCAGAGAAATTTCGATCCCATCGGGTAATTCAATCTCATAATCATTTGCCCCAAATTTCTTCAAGACCTTACATGGTCCGATATTCTTCATCTTCAGTTTGTTATATGTCCCCTTCCAGAATCTTTCCTTCCTCAGATGTGCTAGAATCAAATCACCAACCTCAAATTGAAGTTGTCTCCTGTGTTGATCTGCTCTACATTTATACTCTTGGCTCAAGTTTTTCAATCGCTCCTTCACCTGGCTGTGAAGTTCGTTCATCGCCTCTGCGAAATCCTCTGCACTAGCACTCCTAGTTGCATTCTATTCTAAATCTCTCAATTCAGAAACTCCCCTTGGCTGTATCCCATAAACAATGTGGAATGGAATTTGCCCTGTGCTTCTATTGATTGAATCATTGTAAGAAAATTCTACTTGTGGTAGGATATTGTCCCACTGACTGTGGTGTTCTGTCACCAAGCTCCTCAGCAAGTCTCCCAAACTTTTGTTCACAACTTCTATCTATTCATCCATCCGAGGATGATAAGCTGAACTGAACGGTAAGTTTGTTCCCAAATTTTTCCATAAGGTCCTCTAGAAGTGTCCCACGAACTTGGTGTCTCGATCCAAAACTATGCTCCTTGGTAAGCCGTGAAGTCGAATGACTTCTTTTAAAAATAGATTCGCAATGTGAGTTGTGTCACTTGTTTTCTAACAAAGTATGAAGTGTTCCATTTTGGAAAATCTATCCACTACCACAAAGATTGAGTCAAACCCTCTTTGTGTTCTTGGCAACCCCAATATGAAGTCCATACTTACTACATCCTATGGCCTGTTAGGTATGGGTAACGGTTGATAAAAGCGTGCATTCTGCCTCTTTCCTTTTGAATGTTGACAAATTCTACACATGTCCACAAATATTTTGATGTCTGCTCGCATTCCTGGCCAAAAATATGACTCATTCAACTTTGTGAATGTCTTTTCATGACCGAAATGCCCAACCAATCCTCCACTATGTTTCTCCTTCAACAAATTCTCCCTCATGGAGCATTTTGGAATACAAAGTTGATTACCCTTAAATAGTAATCCTTCCTGAATCATGTATTCTATCCATTGACCTCTGTCCCTGAGAATTGGATTCTTATCTCTTTCATATGCCTCCTTAAAATATGGATCATCTTTGTACATGTCCCTGAGATCATCAAAACCCAGTGTTTTGACTCTGAACTCTTGCAACAACAAACATTTCCTGCTCAAAGCATCAACCACTTTGTTATCAGTTCCAAAAATATGCTTAGTTACAAAAGTAAAGTTCTGCATGTATTCAACCCATTTTACATGTCTTTGATTCAACTTCTCCTATTGAATCACAAATTGTAAAGCATGATTGTCACTGTATAAGAAAAACTCCTTAGGAATCAAGTAGTGTCTCCATTTTTTCAATGCTTGAATAATAGCATAGAATTCCTTATCATACATGGAGTATTTTATCTTGGCTTCATTCAACTTCTCACTGAAATATGCTATCGGCTTGTATTCTTGGCTCAAGACTGCCCCTATTGCAAATCCACTTGCATCACATTTTACTTGAAATGTCTTTGTAAAATTCGGCAACACCAGAATTGGTTGTTCCGTGATTTTCTTCTTCAACAAATTGAAGATTTTCTTAGCCTCTTCTATCCAGTGAAAAGATTTGTGTCTCTTCTTCACTATTTCCATCATCGGTGCACTAATTCCACTGAAATTCTTGATGAACTTCCAGTAGAAACTAGCCAATCCATGAAAAATTCTCACCTCAAATATACTCTTCGGTGATGGCCAATTCTTAATTACCTCCACCTTATCTAGATCCATCCTCAACTTATCTTCAGAAATAACAAACCCCAAATAAATGAGCTCTGTCTTCCTGAATGAGGATTTCTTCATGTTTATCAGCAACTTCTCCTGCTGTAATCTCTTCATCACTGTAGCCAAATGTTCCAGATGCTCTGCCTCTATTTTATTGAAAATTAGTATGTCATCAAGATACACAATGACAAATTTTCTGATGAACTACTTCAGGACTTCGTTCATCAACCTCATGAAATTACTTGGCGCATTTTTTAGACCAAATGACATAACAAGCCATTCATAAAACCCTTCATTAGTTTTGAAGGCTATCTTCCATTCATCACCTTCTCTCATATGAATCTGATGATATCCACTTTTCAAATCAATTTTTGAAATTTTTTTGACTCCACTCAAGCAATCCATCAGATCATCCATCCTTGGCAATGGAAATATGTACCTAATGGTTATTTTGTTGATTTCCCTTGAGTCAGTACACATCCTCCAGCCTACATCTTTCTTCGGACTGAGTATTGTCGGAACAACACACAGGCTCAAGCTTTCTCTAACCAACCCTTTGTCCATTAAATCCTAGACCTATCTTTTGACTTCTTCATTCTCCTACGGTGTCAATCTGTACGCTACCTTGTTTGGTAAACTAGCTCTAGGTATGAGATCAATATGATGGCTCACACTTCTAATCGGTGGCAATGAATGAGGTAGTTCATCCACTACTATGTCAGCGAACTCTTCCAGCAGTTCCTGAACCTCTTCTAGTAAATCATCTACCCTTGTATTGGTTAAAATAATTTTAGGTTTTCTGACCACAATGAATTGTGGTTCCTCCTTCTTCTTAACCTCTATAAGAAGTTCTTTCCCACTCATGAGAAGTACAGTGTTTCTCACCTCCGGTTTCACCTCCTTTTCCTTAATCAGCAACAACATGTGAGTTCTCCCATTCTTCTATAGGGTGTATGTGTTCTTCCTCCCATCATGAATCACATTTATGTCATATTGCCACAGTCTACCAAACAATAGATGACAAACATCCATGGGAATGACATCACAAAGTATTTCATCTTTATACCCTCCTATTTTAAATTCAACTAAACATTGTTTAGTGACATTTACCTGATGTCCTTTTTGTAGCCATGAAACTCTATATGGGCTTGGATGTTCAATAGTCTCCAGCTCCATATTTTCTACCATCTCTGTAGAAACGAAATTATCTGTGCTACCACTATCCACGATGACCTTGCATACCCTGTCCTTGGTCTTGCAAGTAGAATGAAAAAGACTGTTTCTTTTCACTGGATTCTCCACCTCCTTCTCTAGCGTTAAGAGAACTTTTCTCATCATCAACAATATTCCACCTTCGGCATCTTCTACCTCAACATTCCACCTCTGTGCTTCGATGATGTGAGTTTCAACACCTTCTTTCTTTTTTTCTGGACACTCATAAGATTTGTGTCCATTCTTCCCACATGTGAAGCATTTTACCACTCCACCTCTTCCTCTTTATCTACCTCTGGTACGAGGAAAAATGTTTCCATCATCATACTAACCTTTCTATTCAGTATGTTGCCCTCTCTGTGAACTTCCACCTCTCTCAGTTTGAGTCTGAGGTTTCTTCCAGTCTTCCTTGGGTTTCTGATTTTTATCCTGGGCAGTTGATTTGCCTCTAGGTTGATTTCTGCCTTGGCCTCTTTGACCCTGCTTTTGGCTTAAGTTCTCTTCATCTTTTAGAGACATCTGATAAGAATCTTCCACCGTTCGGATGGTCATCATGCTCATCTCATATTGAATGTCGTATCTTAGACCATTCATGTACCTAGGAACTTTTTCATCATCACTTTCGCGATGACCTGCCCTGATGTTCAACGTTTAGAACTCTTAAGTATATTCCTTCACTAACATCATCTTTTGTCTCAAATTTTGCATTGTTTGAAACAAAGTAATCTGGTAATCCCTGGGAATGAATTTCGCTTTCATCTTCACAATCATCCTATCCCAACCCTTGATTTTATGCTTACCTTTGCAGTGTCTATCAGCTTGTAGCTCATCCCACCACAATGCTGCATGTCCTTTCAATCTTGTGACAACATGTCTGACCTTTTTGTCCTCCTCAACATATTCATAGTCAAAATATGTGTCCAAAGCTCCAATCCAGTATAGAATCTCTTCGACATCCAGGTTTCCCTCGTATACTGGAATATCCATTTTTCCTTAGCACCCATCCTTGCAACAACCCTAATCAGGCGTTCATTTGTTGCATCTTCTGCTGTGATTTCTTCTTCTTCATGTCCAACTTCATCTTCACTTTCAAAATCACTAAGATCCATAGCACCAGCTGTGCACCTCTATGTTGTCTCCATGTCCTCAAGTCTAGCGCATAGGTCACGCATCTCTCTTTCTATGGCTGGATCAGGCATCTTCCTACCCCTTCTTCTCAGCATTTCCCTATCCTCTGGTGGATCGGGTGTTTTCCTATCCCTTCTTCTCGGCGGCATGGTGAATGTTTCTTTTCCCTACTACAGAAATCAAAGAAACCTTTATGTGCTCTGATACCAAATGGTGTAGACCTATCAGCCCTTGGGACTGAGATCTGCTCACAGGATCATTCTATAAGCCCTTCGAGCTATATCGACTCTTTTGACTCCTCACTAAAATATACAATTTATCAACCCACTGGTCCTTTCTCACAGCTCGCAATCTTGCGAGTTCGGGATTTGTGGCTCCCGACTCTTTCTCTGCGATCTCATGATACCCGAGATCGTGAAATGGGTACAACTCTCCCTTTGTCAGCACCCTCCTTGCGCAACCATCAGCTAGGCTAAGCACTAACAACTTTCACCTCTCGTGCCTTCGTGAGTTCAAAGGTCCAACCTTGGCACATTTCCTTCCCGAACCCCCGAGAGGCGAGATTTGACCTTTCTCCTCTCATTCTCACTACTCGGAACTTTGCTACTCACCACTTCAGGACTTTCAGGGTGAAAGTATTGACCTCTTATCCTCTGATATGCTGAAACAATGATTTTTTGACACGTCTTCTTCTCGGGTTTGATGATGGAACTTCCCGCCTTTTTGGATTTCTCAGACTTCACGACTTTGCGAGTCCAAATGCTAAGCCTTCAGCTCCTCAACTCACGAAACCCTGAAATGGTCAATGAGACTTTGACCTCTCGGTGAGTATGCCACCTGTCCACTTTCAAATGGACAGTATGGATTCACTTCGCATCTTTGCCACTCGCGAAGTTGAATGACCTCCCTTTCTGACCTTCGATGTCTGAGTCCTCGATATGGATGATCTCGTGACACATTTCCTTCTTCCATGAATGACTCAGATTCCTTCGCTATCTCGGGACTTCGCACCTCATGAACTCATGATTTTTGATGCAAAGACTTTGACCTTTCAACTTGCGAATCCCCAAGACCCAATTCCACGAGTGATCCAACGACCCGATTTCTCCCAAGATTTACACTCAACGAATGATTTTGTAACCTTCTCACTCCTCTGCAAGATCGGATGGCTTCCGAGACCCCATCAATTCTCCACGGAGAACTCCGACCGTCAATTCCCTCCTTAATGATTTCTGCGAAATGGGAAAGTATGCCTTCACGAAACCGGTCCACCATTAAGCCAATGTTTTTGTGCCTTCTTACTGTTGGTTGTGGAGCCTAATTATCTTCCTGATTCAAAGGTCCTTGTTTTCAGCCATGTTTATACCCCATGAAGTATTTACACCCCAGAAGTATGTACACTCTTCCACGCGGGGGAGTGCAGAGGGGGGGTACCCCCTCTGCAGGGTCCGGGGGGTCCATCC
>JZKD02S1675768.1:343664-357118 GCA_000966675.3 Picea glauca
AAGAGGGAAAGCTAGCACGTGCTAGCTTTCCCCAATGGTAGGATGATGTTCGAGATGCACAACACTGGAATGATGTTGTTTGAGATGCGCTTGTGCTTGTGTAAGAGGGAAGGCTAGCACACGCTAGCTTTACCCGATGGTGGAATGATGTTGTTCCAGATGCACTTGTGATTGCGTAATAGGGAACGATAACATGTGCTATATTTCCTTAACGGTGGAATGATTTTATTCGAGATGTGCTTGTGCTTGTGCGAGAGGGAAGTTTAGCATGTGCAAGCATTCCTCCATGCTAGAATGATGTTGTTTGAGATGTGCTTGTGTTTGTAAAAGAGGGAAAGCTAACACAGACTATATTTTCCCCACAATAGAATGATGTTATTCAATATGTGCTTGTGCTTCTGTAAGATTTAAAGTTATCATGCACTAGTTTTACCCCACAGAAGAATGATGTTGTTCGAGATGTTCTTGTTCTTGTGCAAGAGAGAAATCTAGAAGATGCTATATTTCCCCCATAGTGGAATGATCTTGTTCGAGATGTGTATATGATTATGTAAAAGGGAAAGCTAGCATGTGCTAGCTTTCCCCATCATAGGATGATGTTCGAGATGCACTTGTGCTTGTGCAAGAGGGAAAAATAGCATGCACTGGCTTTACCCAACACTAGAATGATGTTGTTCAAGATGTGCTTGTGCTTCTGTAAGATGGAAAGCTAGTATGCGCTAGCTTTCTCTCATGGTGGAATGATGTTGTTTGAGATGAACTTGTGATTGAGCAATAGGGAAAGATAGCACACAGTAGCATCACCCCATGGTGGAATGATGTTATTTGAGATGTGCTTGTGCTAGGGGAAAAGATAACACATGCTAGATTTTCCCCACATTAAATGAGGTTGTTTGAGATGAGCTTGTGCTTGTGCAAGAGGGAAAACTAGCTCGTGTTAGCTTTCCCCCACGGTCGAATGATGTTTGAGATGTGTCGATGCTTATGCAACAGGGAAATCTAGCATGCGCTAGCTTTCCCCCATGGTGGAATGATGTTGTTTGAGATGCACTTGTGTTTTTGTAATAGGGAAAGCTAGCAGAAACTAGCTTTCCCCCACAGTGGAATTTTGTTGTTCAATATGAGCTTGTGTTTTTGCAAGATGGAAAGCTATCCTGCGCTAGTTTTACCCCATGGAAGAATGATGTTGTTTGAGATGTGCTTGTGCTTATGCAAGAGAGAAAGCTAGCATGCACTAGATTCCACCCATAGTGGAATGATGTTGTTCAATATACGTATATGCTTGTGTAAGAGAGAAATCTAGCATGCGTTAGCTTACCCCCATGCTGGGATGACTTTCGAGATGCACTGGTGATTGTGCAAGAGGGAAATGTAGCACATGCTATCTTACCCCTAGGTTGGAGTGATGTTGTTCAAGATGCGTTTTCACTTGTGCTTATGAAAGAGGGAAATATAGCTAGCATTGTCGTTTTCCTATAGTTCATGTTGTTCGAGATGTGCTTGTGCTTGTGCAAGAGAGAAGTTAGCATGCGCTAGCTTTTCCCCACGGTGGGATGATGTTGTCTGAGATGAGCTTGTGTTTGCACATTAGGGAAAGCTAACATGCACTATCTTTCCCCTAGAGTGGGATGATGTTGTTCGAGATGTGCTTGTGCTTGTGTAAGAGGGAAAGCTAGCACGCACTAGCTTCCCCCACGGTGGGATGATGTAGTCTGAGATGAGCTCAAGATTGTGCAAGAGGCAAATCTAGCATGCACTAACTTTCCCCACTGGTGGGAAGATGTTGTTCAAGATGCACTCCTGCTTGTGCAATAGGGAAATCTAGCACACCTAATGGTGGGATGATGTTGTTCGAGATGCACTCCTACTTGTGCAAGAGGGAAAGCTAGAATGCACTAACTTTCAGCCACAGTGGGATGATATTGTTCGCAATGCGCTCCTACTTGTGCAAGAGGGAAAGCTAGCAGCAAGAGCTAGCTTTCCCCCATGGACGGGTGATGTTGTTGAAGATGCACTCCTGCTTGTGCAAGAGGGAAAGCTAGCATGCCCTAGCTTTCCCCCAAGGTGGGATGATGTTTTTCGAAATGTGCTCCTACTTGTGCAAGTGGTAAAGCTAGTAGGCACACTAACTTTTCCCCACAATGGGATGATGTTTGAGATGTGCTCTTGCTTGTTCAAGATGGAAATCTAGCACACACTATATTTCCCTCATGGTTAGATGATGTTCGAGATGTGATTGTGCTTGTGCAAGAGGGAAAACTAGCACATGCTAGCTTTTCCCCATGGTGGAGTGATGTTGTTCAAGATGCACTTGTGCTTGTGCAAGAGGGAAAGCTAGCATGCGCTAGATTTCCCTCATAGTGGAATGATGTTTGAGATGAATTTGTGCTTGTGTAAGAGAGAAATATAGCACATGCCAGATTTCCCCTGTGGTGGCATGATGTTTTTCGAGATGCACTTTTGTTTATGCAAGAGGGAAAGCTAGCACACGCTAGCTTTCTCCCACGATGGAATTATGTTGTTTGATATGTGCTTGTGCTTATGCAAGAGGGAAAGCTAGCACATACTAGCTTTCCCCCATGACGGAATGATGTTGTTTGAGATACGCTTGTGCTTTTGCAATAGGGAAAGATGACACGCACTAGCTTCCCCCCATGGTGGAATGATGTTGTTCGAGATGCGCTTGTGCAAGAGAGAAATCTAGCATGCGCTAGATTTCCTCCACATTGAATGATGTTTGATATGAGTTTGTGCTTGTGAAAGAGGGAAAGATAGCATGTGCTAGATTTCCCCCATGGTAGGATGATGTTTGGGATGTGCCTGTGCTAGTGCAAGAGAGAAATCTAGCATGCGCTAAATTTCTTCCATGGTCGAATGATGTTGTTCGAGATGCGCTTGCTTGTGCAAGAGGAAGTGCTAGTAGGCACAAGCTTTCCTCCATGGTGGAATGATGTTGTTTGAGATGAAATTGTGCTTGTGCAAGAGGGAAAACTAGCATGCACTAGATTTCCTTGACAGTGGAATGATGTTGATTGAGATGTTCTTGTTCTTGTGCTAGAGGGAAGGCTAACATGTGCAATTTTCCGTACATGCTAGAATGGTGTTGTTTGAGATGCACTTGTGTTTGTGCAAGAGGGAAAGCTAGCATGCTCTAACTTTCCCCCATAGTCGAATGATGTTGTTCAAGTTGTGCTTGTGCTTATGCAAGATGGAAAGATAGCATATGTTAGTTTGACCCCACAGAGAAATGATGTTGTTTGAGATGCACTTGTGCTTGTGGAAGAGAGAAACCTAGCATGCACTAGCTTTATCCCATAGTGGAATGACATTGTTTGAGATGAGTATATGCTTGTGCAAGAGGGAAATCTAGCATGCACTAGCTTTCCCCCATGGTGGGATGATGTTCGAGATGTGTTTTTTCTTGGCGTGCTATATTTTCCCCACGGTGGAACAATGTTATTCAATATGTTCTTGTGTTTGTACTTATACAAGAGGTAAAACTAACATGCACTAGCTTTTTCCCACGATGGAATGATGTTGTTCAAAATGCGCTTGTGCAAGAGGAAAAGTTAACAAATGCTAGCATTCCCCCATGGCGTAATGATGTAGTTCGAGATGTGCTTGTGTTTATGCAATAGGGAAAGATAGAATTCTCTAGCTTTCCCCTATCATGGAATAATGTTTTTTGAGATGCGCTTGTGCTTTTGCAAGGGGGAAAGCTAGCAAGTCATAGCTTTCCCCCACAATGGAATGATGTTGTTCAAGATGCACTTGTCGTTCTACAATATGGAAATCTATCATGTGCTAGCTTTCCTCCATGTTAAAATGATGTTGTTAGAGATGCGCTTTTTTGTACAAGAGGCAAAGCTAGCATGCACTATATTTCCCCCATAGTGGAATGATGTTGTTCGAGATGTGCTTGTGCATGTGCAAGAGAGAAAGCTAGCATGCATTAGCTTCCACCCACAGTGAAATGATGTTGTTTGATATGTATATATTCTTTTGTAAGATAGAAATCTAGCATGTGCTAGCTTATCCACATGGTGAGATGATTTTCGTTATGTGCTAGTTCTTGTGCAAGAGGGAAAACTAGCACACGCTAGCTTTCCCCTAGGTTGGAGTGATGTTGTTCAAGATGTGTTTGCGCTTGTGATTATGAAAGAGGGAAAGCTAGCTTGCGTTATCCTTTTCCTATGGTGGAATCATTTTGTTCAAGATGTACTTGTTCTTTTGCAAGAGGGAAATCTAGTATGAGCTAGCTTTTCCCAATGGTGGGATGATGTTGTCTGAGATGAGCTCATGTTTTCCAATTAGGGAAAGCTAGCACAAGCTATAATTCCCCTAGAGTGGGATGATGTTTTCCAAGATGAGCTTGTGCTTGTGTAAGAGGGAAAGCTAGCACGCACTAGCTTCCCCCACAGTGGGATGATGTTGTCCGAGATGAGCTCATGCTTGTGCAAGAGAGAAATATAGCATGCACTAGCTTTCCCCACTGGTGGGATGATGTTGTTCGAGATGGAATATTTCTTGTGCAGGAGGGATAACTAACACGCCTAATGGTGGGATGATGTTGTTTGAGATGTGCTCCTACTTGCACAAGAGGGAAAGCTAGAATGCACTAACTTTCCACCACGGTGGGATGATATTGTTCGTGATGCGCTCCTGCTTATGCAAGAGGGAAAACTAGGGTGTGCTAGCTTTCCCCCTTGGAAGGATTATGTTGTTCAAGATGCGCCCTTGCTTGTGCAAGAGGGAAAGATAATATGTGCTAGATTTCCCCCAAGGTGGGATGATGTTTTTTGAAATGTGCTCCTACTTGTGAAAGAGGGAAAGCTAGCATGCACTAGCTTTCCCCCATGATGAAATGATGTTTAAGATGTGCTCTTGCTTTTTCAAGATGGTAATCTATCACACACTAGATTTCCCTCATGGTTATGACTCATGAGATCCTCATTATGCTATCTTTCTTGCAAAATAATTTGAGGGCTCCAACTAGTTTTCAAACATTGCTTGAAATTGTGGAAAAACATTAAATGCACCAACCATTTTAGACTAATAAATACAATTTTTTCTGCTAAAATCATGAAGGAAAGCTCTAAAAAAATTCATCCCACATACATATTCTACATATTTAGGACAACAAATATAACTGTGCACTAAATCTAGCACCCCACATTCTAGTGTAGATATTGTGCCTTCTAATTTGCTTGTCAATTGCACAATATTCATGAGTCCAAATTAGAATCATTTTTTTTGGTTCATCGTCCAATTTACCATGCTTTTATTTTTCATTTCTAATAGAGTTTTGGAATTCACATGAAGAAACCTCTAATCACACTAGTCCACAAACTATTTTATATAATAGATTATGCAACTTATAAATTTAACTTTAAAACATATAAATTCCCTTCTTAGGATCATGTAAACGAACATTCCTTGCTTGGTTATTCACAATGCCAATTTTTTTAGTGGAATTTAACATTCTAGCCAAAATCTATTATTTTTGCAATAGATTTCAAATCTCTTGCCAAATTTGGCACTTGCAACACTCCTTGAAGAATATTCCTCCATTAGCAATAGGGACTTGCAATTCTCCAATGTCATATACTTTATGGCAACTTCTATCTCCAAACTAGATAATGCTATTCATGTAATGATGGCAATAAATCTGGAGCAATTTTTATTTCCTTGTCATGTGCTATGTCATTCATAAGTATACAGTGAAGAAATCTTAGTCATTTGAGTTCTCCATATCAACTTTAAAATCTTGATCATGTTGATTTCTACATATGACAAGATGAAACAATGCAATCTTCCACTTCAAATAGTCTCTTTGTATGAGCCTTAACATATGACAATAATTGCACCTTATATTTTTCTTGTTTTTATATTTTTGTGGTTTCTTGCTTATAATGTGTATTTAAAAGGCTTATTGTCTTATAATTCTTGGTGTCTATTTGAATATTATTACAAAATGAGAGTTCTATTATGGACATTGCTTTATCCTCTTTCTAAATATTGAACTTCATCCTTAATACTAGTAAGAGGACTTGGTTTCCACATTGGTTTCATTAGCAATACCAATTTCTCTTTTCCCTTTCAAAGCCATGTTATGTTAATCATTGAGTGTTTGTGGTTTATTCTGGCACATGGTTTTATCCCATGGTTTTCATGTGATGACAGTGTATTTAAAAGGCTTATTGTCTACATTATCATGTGTCTCAAACAGATGGTGTTGGTTTAATTGAGCATGGTTGGTAAAAAAATGTGATCACTCATACCTTTTCCCTCCACATAATTCATGTTATAATTTTTTGTATGGAAGTACATTACCTATTTTGGACTAAATAGTACTACATATTTTTGTTGGTCTTATAATTCTTGGTGTCTATTTGAATATTATTACAAAATGAGGGTTCTATTATGGACATTGCTTTATCCTCTTCCTAAATATTGAAATTCATCCTTACTAGTAGTAAGAGGACTTGGTTTCCATATTGGTTTCATTAGCAATACCAATTTCTCCTTTCCCTTTCAAAGCCATGTTAGGTTAATCATTGAGTGTTTGTGGTTTATTGTGGCACATGGTTTTAGCCCATGGTTTTCATCTGATGGTAGTGTATTTAAAAGGCTTATTGTCTACATTATAATGTGTCTCAAATGGATGGTGTTGTTTGAATTGGGCATAGTCTTGGTTGACTTGGTCAAGGGTACTGTTATCACTCCAAGAAACTCCTTAGGGTTGTAGGCTAAGAATGCTTGGTAACTTAAAAATATGGTAGATTTTTATGCTTGGAACGATAAGATAACTCAATAGCTAATGAAAGTAACCACTCGTCATGTATCTAAATAAAACAGTGCTTTTAGAGAACAATAATCAGACAACAGAGTTGAAAAAATGGGATGAAGAATACTAGTCCAGATAACCAAATACAACCATATACTGGGTCATACAAGACAGCAAGAAATTCTTTAATCCAAGTTTATGAGCTTAATAAGAAGATGACAGTTCTTAAAAGCTAAACTAAACTGGAATAAAGTGTAGAATCATGAAATATATGAAAGAATCTGATATTGAAAGCAAAAGAGGAATGTGATTATATTATCATAATAAGTAGTCAAGTTCAATGGCTAAAAAATGTCTCTTAGATTGCACCCATAGTGCTCCAAATGTATTTGGCTTTATAGCCTTACAAGATGAAATCTAGATCCTTGAAAGATGGATCAGATTTACTAAAAATATTCAAATCAAAATAGATACAACAAGTGTAGGATGAGATCCTATAAAAATGGATCTAGAATACTAAAAATGGAAAATCAAAACAAAATAGGAAAAGGTCCTATCTAATGATATCTAAGAGTAGTAGATTGCCGATGAAGTCCAGTTTTAGCCTCCCAAGGCTGTTTGATTTGGTCCTCCAAAGATAAAATTTGAATTGGATGATGTGTCTTCAAACCCCTGATATTCTTCCATTGAAAAAAATGCCAAATGTAGTTAAAAAAGCTCTTTCTGACCTTATCCCTCAAAACTAGCCTTTGAATCAGACTTGATAATTCAACAACTATCCATTTGAAGTGGTTTCAAACCATTCAAACTCAAAAAATCCCAATCTGGGCAAAAATTTGGTTATTCTAGCCCTGACAGGCTTTCACCAGCTAATTTACCCGAAAATCCTCTCCTTAGCTGGTGAAAAGTAGAGCTTTCACCAGCTAACTAGCAAAATTCAAGACGAGTTAGCTGGTGAAAGTGCAAATTTTTTTAAAATCAAATTTCTCAGTCATGGAGAGTCACTTTTACATGCTTGAATAGTTTATCGACATATAGAAATCCTAAGCTTTCCAATGGTTCTTTCAAATCTGCATTTGGAGCTCGGGAAGGTAATCAAAAGTTCCCTGCAAGATTAGGAATTATCCTTCAAAAAATTGCCAGTGCATTTTTTATCGCTAACAACTGGCTCCAATTGGGATGGAGACCTCCCTACGAGGTCTCCAAGAACATGGTAGACCCTATGCCTTTAGTATTGGTCATGGAGTCATTCATCCTTTACAATTTATCATCTGGTTTTGGAAATTCCATGTTGACTATTATAGAAATAGTACACTCATCAGGTGGATGACAAAGTACTCTAAAAGCTTGCAATAGCTTTACGTTGTTTATGAGATTTATCTTTTCAATCAACTCCAGTAGATTGTTTTTGCCCTGTAGCTATAGCTATGACTGCTTCATCAACAATAAACTCTAAAGTTCCAACCTTTGCGTTTTTACCATAATAAACTTGGCAAAGACTTCTGCAATTTCACTCCTAGAAGCTACAACCCTTAGCCCCTCTTATGTCTTGAGATTTATAGCTCTACAATACTGTTTTCAGATCCTAAAAGAATGGATCAAATATGCTAAAGATAGAAAGTCAAAACTGATTTACAAAAGATAAGGAATGTTCCTCAAAATGAGGTCAATTCCACATTTCATGGTCTTCAAATGTTCTAGAATCCCTATGTAGTGCAGATAAGCCTTCCAAGGCTATTTGATGACTCTTGAGAAAGATGAAATTCGAATTTGCTAAGTTTAGAAAAAACCCTGATTTATTGCCCCCCCAAAAAGGTGTCAAATCAACTTAAAATCCTCCTCTAACTCTTTTGCATCAAAATTGGATCTTAGATTTGACACTATAATTCAATATGTATCTTTGGAAATTATTTTCAACAGATTCGGTTGTGAAAAACTTCGATCTGCGCAAAAATACACCTTCGTTGGCTAGTCTCAGGTTTCACCAGCTATTTCACCTTAATATTTGCTAGTTAGCTGGTGAAAGCTCTACCTTTCATCAGCTATCTGTTTATAATTTTTCCTTCTGCACTGGTGAAAGTTATGTTTTGAAAATGATCTTCAAAATCGCAAAAATGCATTTTTGTCTCAGCTTTCTGATCATTAAGGTTGATTCTTTGGGGCCTCTGAAAACGATGGGAACAAAAATTTGACCATGGGGGAAACGCTAGTAGAGAGGCCATCCTCATTTTGTTTTGAATCATCAATGATATTTCCATGTTTAAGAACAAATACCAGGCCATCATCCTCCATTTTTTGTGACTGTACTGATGGCAGATTGTATCATTATAAGTTAATGGACTACATTATTAAACACAGATGGTGCCCTTCCAGTATATAGATTTTTCCATTCCTGAAATTGTATGAGTGGAGGAATTGTGATACAGACCCTCCGGAAGGACATCATAACATTGTGTCAAGAAATTATCCTACCTGGGGATTCTGCAATTCCTTTGTGATTTTATTTCAAACAAACTACTGTTAAAAGTCACCCACTTTGAGAAAGCTTGCTAATTATCTGGGTTGTTCCACAAATAAGTTCTTAAAGTTATGGATGCTATCTTCAAATCTTGTTGTAAAACAGACATGAATCCTATGCGCTGGAATCTTGTTTAGCACTGGGTCTTCATAATTACCTTCATGCCTTGCTCATTGAAATAAGGTTGTGATACAAAAGAAAAAACCTTCTTTCGAAAAATGTATATGTGGAGTAAGGAATTAGAATAGAGATAACAACAAGAAGTGTAATGAACCATCACATAGGACTGGGGCCACAAGCTTCAGCAAGAACTTTGTATGCCATCATCAATATTGTAGATCCATACAGAAAAAGAAACAAATACCAGAATGCAATACTACCCCATATGCATAGATGTTGTATCCATGTGAAATAACCGATGGCCAGTGCTACTACATTTATCTCAGGTGTATTCTTGTGATCATTATTTGCTTCATCCCTTGTCTCAGAAAACTACATGCAAATCCAATATTGATGGCAGTTTCCAATTTATCTTTAGTCAAAACCCAAATCTTAATACCAACCTGTTCTAGCTTGTCAATGCGCTGAGGAACCCCTTTCTACAGTTTGTCTCGGCATCAGTTGCACCAATAAGAATCAATTCCCTTTCAATTTTATCTGTGATTGTGAAACTATCCAGAACGCAGCTATACTTCATCAAATTTTCCATGTGCACATCTTCTGCCTGCAAAATCAGGCATCTGGAATCGGTGTTTGTATGCATACTTGTAACTGAATATCCAAAAAGGGAGAATTCTATCTACACAATCTCTGGCACACCTGTCAGTTGTCTTCATTTTTCTCACAACAAATATTTCCCCATTATCGGGATATTTGGATGTTTTTTGGAGTTTATAAACGTCAACGCTCTCATAATATATCAATGAGTTGTAATGTATATGGTATACTGGGTACTTAGCACTGAGTTTTAACATCTAAACTTGACTTGATTGTCGATTTTTGTGACTTGGAGTTTGATGAGTGATGTGGCTAGATTCAGAGTTTGACTTGGTATATCAACATCTCATAGCTTGGTGCACTAGATACTAAGGCTTTGTTTAGTTCATACATTGAGTTTGAGTTATTGTGACATGTGAACTCAAGCTTTGGCTTTAATATATATATGTTTCAATATGTAGTATATAGACTGCAACAGCAGGGAAATGATCCTCTCCATTCTTTGTTGGACGAAGACCACCAGGTACATTTGCAGCACCTGCCATGAGATTACCTGCAGCCAAATTCAGCAAGCAGGCTCTGCGGCAATTTTCACTCGATTTTCATGAAGCACACCACCCACATCTTTCCTTTGGTGGTTCCATTGATTTCTTCTTATAACTTGGCCAGCAAAATTTGAGAGGTTCCTTTGAAAACGTTTTTACTTGCTCTGAGATTATTGCTGAAAAAGTCTTTTAAAAAGGATGCCCTTCTATTGACAGATTTGTAGTCTTCAACTGACCTGGATGCTAGATTAGTAGCTGCAGATGCAACAATATCACCTAGAACATAAATTGATGTATGCATTTGGTTTGAAGATTTCTTTACATACCAAAATGTTTGTATATAAATCAATCTTCATAGCTGCTTGCCAATATCATCAGTTTGCTCTGTTTATTCATGAAATCAACAATTGAAAAAGATGTAATTGCGCGTATGAGGAGCTTATTCCTTTGCCTAATCCTACTGCTATACAAACCTGAAATTTGGTGAGGTAAATGCAGATTTCCATAGTAGCCAAGAAATCAATTGACTTGCAAATTTATGCAAATTTATAGACAACCAAATTGTAGGATCTTAAACATAATATTAAAAATCAAACATACAATCAAAAAATCTGACCTCAACGATGGCAACAACTGGAATTTTCTTATTGCAAAACATCTCCATACAAGTGGCAATCGGATCTGAAAATTCATACCAAGCTGGGTGCTCAACATCTGACAAAGAAACATGCATCATAAACTGTTGATCTAATTTTTTCTGCTCTCTTTTACCATTACTGGTCTCAATGTTGAATACAGACTTCTCATCATCTGTCAGAGAGTCATATAAGAAGGATTGTTGATATGAACCTTTCAGCTCATCTCCTTCCTCCTCATATTTACTGAGATCTTCCAGACCCTACAAACCATAAAATTGAGAGCTGCCCTCAGCATCTACTATGGATTCAACACTTTCACTTGTTGATTTGTCAATATGCTCATCACCTTTCAAGTCTTCAAAGGGGACAATTCGATTTTCTTGACAGCCTAAGACAATAGATGCATTCGGCACAATGTCAAAAGCACTTATACTATGGCTATTATTGTGAAGCTCATCAATGTCTTGGTCACAATGAGAAATATTCCCTATAACAACATACTCTTCATAATTTTCTGAATCTTTAGTTAATAAGTTGAATTCATGACAACATTCAGGAAATAGAAGGTTGGCTGAAAATATCTCTTTACAAAACAAATGAAAGGCATCATGAAACTCTGCCAAAGAGTTGATACTGGCAATAGGAAGAGACTGGTACCAATCATGAGCAATCCCCTCTAATGAAAAATAGAAGAGCTGGATCTGAACATCCTCATGCACAACTTGCAACCGATGAATGTAATCATGAAAGTATAACAAATGTTCATCTGGTACTTCCCAATCTTCACCTCGGAATCTGGGAAGGCTATTTTCCCATTCATCTCTACTAGGCACTGGATTAGGGAAACCAACAATCTTTGAAAAATCATAGAATGCATACCTCTTAGATAAGATCTTGTTCATTTCATACCAGTGGGGTCGCCAACGGATTTTAGAATAGTGGAGTCACCACCGAATTCGTCCTTCATGGAGTCGCCAGATAGATAATTACAACCGAAATAATGTCCAGGCTTTGTCTATCATCAAAGTTGGATCTATGTCATCTCCCAATGAAGATGAGCTTCAATCTCCTCTCCCCGGCAATGGTGCCAATTTGTTATCACTCCAAGACACTCTTTAGGGTTGTAGGCTAAGAATGCTTGGTAACTTAAAAATATGGTAGATTTGTATGCTTGGACAATAAGATAACTCAATAGCTAATGAAAGTAACCACTCATCATGTATTTGAATAAAATAGTGCTTTTATAGAACAATAATCAGACAACAGAGTTGAAAAAAGGGGATGAAGAATACTAGTCCAGATAACCAAATACAACCATATGCAGGGTCATACAAGACAACAAGAAATTCTTTAATCCAAGTTTATGAGCTTAATAAGAAGATGACAGTTCTTAAAAGCTAAACTAAACTGGAATAAAGTGTAGAGTCATGAAATATATGAAAGAATCTGATATTGAAAACAAAATAGGACTGCGATTCTATTATCAGAATAAGAAGTCAAGTTCAATGGCTAAAAAATGTCTCTTAGATTGCACCCATAGTGCTCCAAATGTCTTTGGATTTATAGCCTTACAAGATGAAATCTAGATCCTTGAAAGATGCATCAGATTTACTAAAAATAGTCAAATCAAAATAGATACAACAAGTGTAGGATGAGATCCTATAAAAATGGATCTAGAATACTAAAAATGGAAAATCAAAACAAAATAGGAAAAGGTCCTATCTAATGATCTCTAAGAGTAGTAGATTGCCGATGAAGTGTAGCTTTAGCCTCCCAAGGTTGTTTGATTTGGTCCTCCAAAGATAAATTTTGAATTGGATGATGTGTCTTCAAACCCCTGATATTCTTCCTCTGAAAAAAATGCCAAATGTAGTTAAAAAACCTCTTTTTGACCTTATCCCTCAAAACTAGCCTTTGAATCGGACTTGATAATTCAACAACTATCCATTTGAAGTGGTTTCAAACCATTCAAACTCAAAAAATTCCGATTTGCGCAAAAATTCAATTATTCTGGTCATGACAGGCTTTCACCAGCTAATTTACCCAAAAATCCGCTCCTTAGTCAGTGAAAAGCAGAGCTTTCACTAGCTAACTAGCAAAATTCAAGACGAGTTAGCTGGTGAAAGCACAGATGTTTTTAAAATCAAATTTCTCAGTCATGGAGAGTCCATTTTACATGCTTGAATAGTCGATCGACATCTAGAAATCCTAAGCTTTCCAATGGTGCTTTCAAATATGCATTTGGAGCT
>JZKD02S1675768.1:363033-377700 GCA_000966675.3 Picea glauca
TATAAACTTTGCTTTAATACAAAGATACAAATATTAATGATAATAGAAATTATGTAAATAATCTAAGTTTTAGAGGAATATTAATATGTTCTTTTCAATATAATATGTTCAAACAGTTCATGAATAAACATTGAACACATTATTAAGATCAATGTCATACATTATTAAGATCAATGTCATGTAATAAATTTCTCATATATTAATTTATTATTGACAAAGTAAACCTCTATAGGTTAGATTTTAATACAAAAATACAAATAATAATAGAGATAAATTTTGTTGCTATTTTAATTCATAATTTATTTTGATCAATTCAAGGGTAAACCTACACTTAATAATGAAATATTTTACTTTGAATACAATATTAACATCAATGTCATTAAATAACTTTATAGGTAATAAATTTATCAAAAAATAAAAAATAAACAATGAACACATTATTAAGATCAATTTCATTAAATATTTTCTCTTGTGGACTTTAAAATGACACCAACTTCCTAAAATAAAATATGTTACTCAATACAAAAAATATTAGTTACTATGACAATAATTAAAAATGCTATAGTAATGAACAAATTAGTATTATGTCATTAAAGAGCTTTCTAGGTCACTTGAAATTGGTGCCAATCTCCTAGACATACTATAGTACCTCAACGTTGAGATTGCTACAATAATATCAATTTATAGCTAAAATCTAGGTTAATTATAATAATAGACATTGATTATTAATGACATTAAATAAATTTAGGGTGAGAAATTTCTTACAAATCTATTATTCATAATGTAATCCTTTATCATCTTAGCTTTTAATAGAAAATATAAATAATAATAATATAAATAAATTATGTTGTTATTCTAATTTATAATTGATTTTGATTGTTAAAACAATAAACTTAATACGTAGTAACTCACGTATAATATTTTCTTTTGTCGACTATATTTTTAATACAAAAATTCAAATAATAGTAGAAATAAATTTTGTCGCTAAATTTTTAATATTTTGATCAATTCAAGAGTAAACCTAGACTTAATAATGAAATATTTTTTCTTGTGGACTTTAAAATGACACCAACTCACTAAAATAAAATATATTACTGCATACAAAAAATATTAGTTACTATGACAATAAATAAAAATGCTATAGTAATGAATACATTAATATTATGTCATTAAAGAGCTTTATAGGTCACTTGAAAATGGTGTCAATCTCCATGACATACTATAGTACCTCAAGGTTGAGATTGTTACTATAATATCAATTTATAACTAAAATCTAGGCTAATAATAGTAATAGACATTGATTATTAATGACATTAAATAAATTTAGGGTGAGAAATTTCTTACAAATCTATTATTCATAATGTAATCCTTTATCAACTTAGCTTTTAATAGAAAATATACATAATAATAACAAAAATAAATTATGTTGTTATTCTACTTTATAATTGATTTTGATTGTTAAATCAATAAACTTAATACTTAGTAACTCACATATAATATTTTCTTTTGTCGACTATAAAATATTGTCAACCTACTAATATAATAAAATATTGTACTCAATATACACAATATTATTTACTATGTCTAGAATTAAAATTGTCATAATAGTAAGAAACACATTGGTATTATGTCATCAAATAGCTTTTATATAGGTCACTTAAAAATTGTGCCAACCTTCTACTAGTATACTAACTCAACATTAGTTAGTATATTAAATTATAATTAAATTGGTTAATAACAGTAAGAGACAATATTATTAATGTCATTAAATAATACTAAGCAACTTAGCTTTTAATACAAGTTATAAATAATAGTAATAGAAATAATGTAAGGAATCAAAGTCTAAGAATTAGATTTGCTTCCGCAAGTTTATGTAAATTTGATTTTATCTAGTTTATCATGATAAATTTATCAAAACAATGGTGAATATATACAAAAAGTAGTGAACAAAGTAGTTTTTTAATTCCACAATTTGAAAAGAAACAATCTTGCTAATTTTGGCAGCGTGGAGACCCACATTCGAATCCTGTAACGAACAAAAATTCAGACTGTAGAAAGCCAACGCCAAACTGCCTGAAGAGTTCTTGAGCTGTCACTGCCAGGAGGAACAATGTCATACAAATCCCTTTATGACAATAGTGTTGTCAAAATCAAACACTGAGTTTCCTGTTGAAGGGTTCGACGCTTGGCTTTTGCAAAGGGAGCACCGGCTCTGGACAACAGGTCTAGGGGTGCACTGCATTTTATAAAATTTGTTGGATTTTAAAGGGAGCACCGAGAGGGAGCCAACGCTCACCTCACTGACCAAAGGGAGCGCCAGCCTTGTACTGGACTTACGCGTCGCTCGTAATTTTGGTTCAGCGCACCTGTATTCCTCCAAAGGAGCACTGAGAAAGATTCGTATGAAGTTTAAGGAAACACGCCCCTGAGTCCTCTGCACCCTCCTATGCAGCTGCAACTTTCCTCCAGACCATGGCTGCCTCCGGTGAGCCCGATCCGCTTTCGGAGGTTCTAGAATTTAGAACCATGATCGTTGCTGGCCCCAAGCGCCCTCCATCCACGACTCAGCAGAAGTTTGTAAAGAAACTGGACACAATCCCTTCGGTGGCCCTCTGGGAAGAAGAAACCTGCAAAGCGGCCTTGAATCTGGTTGAGAGAGGCCTCATAGGATAATTCACGGGCCTCTGGCCCTCACCCAAAATGGTGGAAGAGTGGACTCAAAGGAACTGGAAGCCATTGATCAAAGAAGGAATGAAATTTTTTTTCGTAGGTAAGGGTTTCTTTGTGTTTGTTTTTGAAAACCCGGAGGACAGAGGAGTAATCTTTAGGAACGGGCCATACTTTATGGGATCCTAGGGCCTTTACCTAAACAAATGGATGCTAGATTTTTATCCTACCCAAGATGTCTCTTCTGTTGTCCCAGTTTGGGTCAGGCTTCCTCATTTACCTCTCCACTGCTGGAATCAAAAATCCCTCCAGATCATTGGCAATGCGTTAGGAAAATACATAGACCAAGCAACATGAAAGGATCAGTATTCTTGTGCTCGTATTTGCGTAGAAGTGGATCTAGAAGAGGGGCTACCGGAAGCAATAAAGCTCAATGTAGCAAGGTGGATGCATGTTTAGGAGTTGGACTACGAGTAGTTACCTTTTAAATGTAGACATTGCCATGGGCACAGACACTTTGCAAAGCATTGCAAGAATAAGGCTGAGGAACAAGTAGACAAACAAAGAGGGGAACAATGGACCCTAGTCCAGAAAAATGCAAACGCAAAAAAAGGCACAAATAAAGGCAAGATGGTCGGAGGACCTAGTAGCTCTAGAACAGGTCAAGAAGTGGAAGAAAATCTAAACGGGATAGTAAGTGTGCAGAACAATCAAGCAAATTCAACCTAAGAGAACATGGAACAGACAGACATACCACCTGCAAACAAAGAGGGAAGGGAGCCAGTGCAGACTGAAGCCAATCAAGGCAGCCCCTCCAATCCCTCGTACGCAGAAATTGCAAGGAAAAAACCAGTGGAAAGCTCAGGTTCTTCATAGGATGAAACATATGAGCAACCCTCGAAAAAGGCAGGAAGGAAATCCAGCAAAGAAAAGAGGGAGGAGGAGGCGGAAAGACTCAAAACACAAGGAAGCCAGTCTACAATAGAAATGTCTATTGGGATAAATATCAGACCAAGGCTGTCCAAGAGAGGCCTCAACCTCCCCCCCTTAATTAAATAATGAATCTCATCTCTTGGAATTGTAGAGGACTGGGGAATCCCTCCAAAATCAAAGCAGTAAACAACCTTTTGAAAGCAGATCCCTCAGATATTCTCATGCTCCAAGAGACCAACATAGAAGGGCAGGCCCTTCTAGAGATCAACAGTTCAAAGTGGAATAAAAGATCAGGCAAAGAAGTCAACTCAAGGGGAACCTCTGGAGGTCTGGCAACTCTTTGGTCTGAAGACCTATTCCATTTAAATAACCATCATGAAACCCAACACTGGATATTTACGGAACTGAAGAACAAAGCAAGTAAGTTGTCCATCTCTCTCTTCAATCTTTATGTTCTTGTTTCCTACTCTGAAAAATGAGAATGTTGGAATTCTCTCTCTGTATTTTTAGAGGAGACTTCTCCTAGCAATATCATTATAGCCGGGGACCTAAATATTGTAATGAAATCTAAAGAAAAGAGGGGGGGCACCAACACTAGAGACCCCTTGCTAGCCAAGGTGGAGGAGATCACACAGACTTGGGATCTTTTAGATTTCAGCCCAGTTCGAGGCACTTATACTTGGTCCAATAATAGAGTGGGACCAGAACACATTTCTACTCAGTTAGATCGATTCCTGGTACAAAGCTCCATAATGATGAACAAAAAGATCATCATCACCAAAATCCTGCCTAAACTCACCTCAGATCATAAGACAATACAACTTCTCCTGGAAGAGGAAGAAGACCTGGGCCCTATTCCTTTCCATTTTAGCCCTCAATGGATCGAGAGAGATGGTTTTATGGAGATAGTGAAAACAGCTTGGGCCAGATCCTTTTCTGGATCCTCAAGTTATGTGTGGGAGAAAAAGTTGAAAGCTACAAAACAAGCCCTAAAGGACTGGATAAAAAAACCAGCCCCTACCCCCACCGAAAAAAGAAGAGAAGCAGTGCAGTCACTACAGACCTTGCAAACAGAAATGGAAAGAAAATACATCACTGCAGAGTTGCTGGAAAAAGAAATAAAAGAGCAACGATCCACATATCAATCTTTTCGGAAGGAAGAAGAATATTGGAGACTCAAATCCATAAGTCTCTGGCTAAAGGCTGGGGATAGGAAAACCTCCTTCTTCCACCGGCAATATAGAGCAAGATTATCCAGGAATCATATAGTAGAAATCAAAATAGTGGAGGGCCAAGTTTGCAAAGGCTTCAATCAAATAAAAGCTGCCGCAAAAACCCACTTCAGGAATTTATACAGAGAAGGTACTCAATGCAACGAAGAGGAGACTGTTGATTTCCTCTCCAACATCCCTTCCCTCATTAGTCTGGAAGATAACGCAATCCTCTGTAGGACAAAAACAGAGGAAGAAATCATTAATGTTATCTGGTCCATGGATGCAGACAAGGCACCAGGGCCCAATGGATTTACAATCCATTTCTACAAAAATTGTTGGCATATTATCAAGGAAGATCTCCAGAAAATGATAAGTGGGTTTATGAAAAAAGCCAAGGTAGGGGGAGGAACTAACTCCACTTACCTGGCTTTAATCCCCAAAGACTCCAGCCCCGATTCATTTGCAAGGTTCAGGCCCATATCGTTGTGTAATGCCTCTTATAAGATTCTGGCAAAACTCCTAGCAAACAGGATCAAGCTGCTGCTAAAAATATTGATCTCCAGCCCTCAAGGTGGTTTTGTGGAAGGTAGGCACATTCTGGACAATGTAATCCAAGTCCAGGAGACAATGCATACAAGTAAACAATGAAAAGAGAAAGGAATGTTGATAAAATTAGACATGGCAAATGCGTTTGATAGAGTCAATCGCTCATTCCTTTGCAAAGTTCTTCTCACCTTTGGCTTCTCACCTCAATTTGTTCAGCTAATTAAAGCCTGCATTGACAGTCCATGGATTTTCCCCCTAGTCAATGGTTGTCCAACCAAATTTTTCCAATCTCAGAGAGGAATCAGGCAGGGATGCCCTCTCTCCCCATTCCTGTACATCTTAATGGATGATTCCCTTAGTCAAAAACTCATTGCTGAAAGATTAGTTGGTAACATTCCGGGTCTCAAACCATCCACTGGAGCAGAACCACTGAATCATGCGCTCTTCGCTGAAGATTCCCTCCTCCTCGGGGGAGCCTCCATCAGAATTGCCAAAGCTTTTGACACAGTCCTCATAAATTATTGTGGAGTATCGGGAGCCTTAGTGAATGAGAGAAAAAGTTAAGTCTTCAGCTGGAATATAAGTCAGCACGAACTCACAGGCATCACCACTCTCCTCGGGTTCAAAGGACAAACAAAATGGGACAATTTTAAGTATCTCAGCCTTCCCATAATTTCTGGTGTTAACAAAAGATTGCTTTGGAGCGATGTCATCTCCAAAATCAAATCAAAAATTTCAGCGTGGGGAGGCTACTGGTTGATTAAGGGAAGCAAATTAATCTTAATTAAATCCCTACTGTCTGCGCTTCCAATCTTCTAGGAGACATTTCTTCTTGCACCAAGAGACGTGATGGAATAGATCTCCAAACTCCTTAGAGATTCCCTGTGGCAGGGAGGGAAGGGAAATGAAAAGAAAATGCATTTGGTGTCCTGGGACGTAGTTAAAGAACCCATGGCAGAGGGAGGGCTGCAAATCAGAGACCCCGCACTTGTAAACTTAGCGCTGGGAGGGAAGATTTTGTGGAAATTGATCCACGAGCCCACGCACCTGGTCAGCGACACCCTGCATGCAAAATACAGGCCCAACAAAACTCTCAACAACCTCTAAAATGAGAGCACAGTCAGTTGTATGCAGGTGTGGAAACTGTGTTGCAAAAGCAACAAATTCTTTAAAAATTCGCTCTACAGAACGCCTGGAAATGGAAAGCGCATGCATTTGTGGCTTGATCGTATCATGGGAACGGAACCATTGGCCGAAAATGTGGATATATCAGATCTCAGAGACTGGTTGCAGAGAGCAAGAGTCAATAGATTATATGACCTCTCGAAATGGGATGAGCATGGAGACTGGGCAAGATGGGACTTTCATGGAGTCTCAGCCCGGTTATCACTGCAACTATCCATTTTTGAAGATTTGTTGGAGGACGCCGCCCCTGTCAACAGAACTATGAAATATAGTTGTTGTTGGGGCCAAACAGGCGTATACACCATGACAGAAGGACATAGAAACTTGTAGGCTTCAAGAAACAACTGTCAAACTCTGACATTCTGGAAAAACGTCTGGGAACCGCTAACCGTACCAAAAGTGAACTTCTTCTTCTGGACTCTGGTGCACAATAAACAGCTAACGGGAGATAACCTGGAGAAAAGGAACATAGTGGGGCCTCACAGATGTGTGTTATGCAGCAATAACTCTAAAACAACCCAACACTTATTCATGGAATGCATCTTTGCTAAAGAGGTCTGGGGACTCATCCTATAGGACCTTCAAATATCACTTCAGCCTCATAATTCTGTTGTAGAGCTCTTTGCCTCTTGGAGTCTCATCTATCCCCAACGAATCCCCTCAAAATCCTTTTGGTGCAAAATCTGGACAGTGATTCCCAAGTATGTATGTTGGCAGCTTTGGCTGGCACACAATCAACTGATTTTCAAAGAGCTGCGGCACTCCCCAACGTAAGTAGCTGCAAAAGCTAAATCCTTCCTCCTGGAAGCAGCCCAACAACAGTATTTTAAAGAGTATCCTTCGTTATTTTCTGAGGAAAAGAGGTGGCTAGGCCCTCTTGTGCCTTATCCAGGTAAGCTTCCACTCTCCCCTCAATCTGTCACACTAGATTGGCACATAAGAAATGATGGAGGCACTTTCCAGTCTTGGTGGCAGACTCAAAATTTATCCACAATTTTCTTTGATGGGGTGTCTAAAGGAAATCCCAGTGTCATTGGTGCTGGGGGGGTCATCTACTCCCCGGAGGGGTCTACAAAAGACTGTTTCTACTGGGGTTTAGGTCAGAAAACCAACAATCAAGCCGAGATGCTAGGGCTCATTAAAGCTTGCCACATTGCCAGAGAAAAAGGAATCAAAGACCTTCAAGTATTTGGAGACTCAGAGATAATAATAAAAAACTTAAACAAGGAGACATGGTTCAACAACACCAACCTAAACAAAACCTTGGACAGATTGAAGAGAATTCTTCAAGACTTCAACTTGTGCAAGTTTTATCACATTCTTAGAAAGTCAAACATTGAAGCTGATTAGATGGCGAACAAAGGTAGCACACTCATGAAAGGAATGCTAATTGTAAACAATGAAAGATTTGTTCAAACTCCCTGAGAAGGCTAAAAAACAAAAGCAGCAACAGTTAGAAAACTGTATTGTATTAGGGGTCGCTTCGGCTAAGACCCATTTTCAATTCCAATAAATAAAATCCCATACCTGTTGCAGTTAAAAAAAAAACAATCTTGCTAATTTAGTTCAAAATTCTAGATCTATTGTTTTTTATTTAGATCCATTCCTTTACTCAACACACAAGTTAAGATGTAGCTAAATCAAGATCCACTATTGTGATCTATATCCATTAAACTTTCAATAGAAAAATATAAATAATAATAATGGGAATACATTATAATGATACATGAGAGCTTATAATGATACCTTTATAACAAAAAAATGGTGAATATATACATTCGAAGTAATGGATTAAATGATTTTCTAATTCCTTATTTGAAAAAACTCAATCTAGATAAAGTTCTAAAATTCTAGATCCACTGAATATTTCCAAATTTAATGAAATATGTTAATAAGATAGTTAATAAGGTCTGTAAGAAGAGAAGAACAAGTAGGGAGTTCATATTGAATGCAAACATTAGATATTTTAACATGGGTGATATCGTATTAGAATTGGGGTTTGAAGTAAATGTTTTTCCTAAGAAGACATGGGAAGCCATGGGGGAACCTACATTGGGATATTCACCTATTCAATTAAAGTTAGGAAATCAACATAGAATGGTACCAATTGGTATATTGAAGGGCATACTAGTGGATTTGGATGGTGTGTGCGCTATGGAATACTTTGAATTGATTTATATAGTATATAACACTACACCATATCCAACATTGTTGTGACTAGATTGGGATTTTGACAATCAGGATATTATTAACATGAAGACTAGAAAAATGATTTTTGAATCATGAGAATATTGTTAGGGTCCTAACCCGCACATAGGTAGAATAATATATTCAGATGTAATAAAGTTCAATATTAATAAGGCCTTTCAATAAAATGTAATAAGGCAGATGTAAGAAGACCTAATAGAAGCTTCCACTTCTAGAAGGATCTTCCTCTAGATGCTTCTCTTGATAGACATATTTAGTATAAATAAGGGTCGAGGGTATGAAAACTCTAGCTTGTATATTATTGTAACAGAGCACTGCTTGACTGGAGGTTTCCCCCTCGAAGAGGCCCGTGAACATTTCTTTCTGAATCAAAGTGTTATTTTTGTTGTTGTTCTTATATCATTTATGTGTTATTGTGGAGATTATGCTAGTTATATTACTATTATTCTTCCATTTCTAGCATTTTATTTTTGTTCTACATACTTTTCATATTTGGTATTTTACAAGTGGTATTAGAGCACTTTCCTTGGCATAAATTGTGGGAATTTTTTTTCAGGGTAAAGACATATTCCAACGTCTTTAAGACACAGATATTTGTCGTTACGCGCATAAACCCATGGTTGAGGGATTCATACACACAGGAAATACAAGTGGTTCTTAAGCGCACATCTGTTGACCACCCTTGTAACCCCTGTTGGTACCCCTTTGAGTGGCAGGGCATCAGACAACACCTGTGTATGAATTGGCCTATATTTCCTGAAGCCCTCTTCAGATAAACCGATCGGTCGCCTGACTGCTATAGTGCCACCGAGAATAGCAATCAGGAAGATACTCTCTAGTACCTCGGTAGTCGGGTAGTACTGCTAAGGGTACAGTCTATCCTCCTTAGTTGGTTCCCTGAGATATTGGGCTCAGTACTATTGTTGGACCCCGCAAGTATATCAGAGAGCTATAGCATAGGGAAAACCCTTGTCTGTAGAACCCTTGAATACCTAACCCTTGGGGGAAAAAAACATAAACAAATTTATTGTCGCGCAACTATGTTTGGGTTTTCAAATCACTACACTTTTCTTACTGGTTAAGCATTTGGGGATTTCATCACTGTAGTATTCTTCAAACAAGAGTATGACTCTGTAGGTGTAAAAAAAAAAAAAGGTCTAGAAATTTTTTCACCATTATTTGAGATCTATTCCATTGGATTCATCTCTTTTCCCTTATCACATTCATCCATATCATTTTTCGGAAAAAAATTGACCCGACCTGTCCCTTTTCAGTTCACCCATCCTCATGGCCCATACCCATAGCCAAGACCTAGAAGCTCGCTTCAACACCTTGCAATCCGGTCTCCTCGAGAACCAAAAAGAAGTAAGACAACTCAATGCCAATGTTGCCTCCATCGATACAACCATCAATACAACCATAAATACAACCATGAAATCCTCAATGGAGGAAGTCAAACAAGAACTGACCACCCATCTTGAATCTATCTTTGCATCACTTTGAACCAAACTGAAGATCCCTATAGATGAACCTTTCTCTGACGCACCTCCAAAGACTGAAGGTGAACATTCCTCCCATTCCCATACCTTTCAGCACCATCACTTTCAATGTGACCTACACCTTCTGCGGGTAGATGTGACCAAATTTGATGGCTCAGACCCCACTGGTTGGGTAACCCAAATGGAACATTATTTGTCTTTATTCAGCATTAAAAATTACTTGTCGAAAATCCAGTATGGTGTTCTCCGTCTAGATCAAGAATGTTGGCAATGGTGGCAATGGAGAAAAACTTCCCGTCAAGGGTATATTGCTTGGACCCAATTTGTGACTGAGATTTATGAACTCTTTGACACTGACTGCAACCATTTGGGCCATTTGATAAAGTTGAAACAATCAAGAATAGTAGAAGTCTTCATAGTTGCCTTTGAGAGCCTTACTTTTCGAACAAAGGGCATGACTGATGCTTTCTTTTGAGAGTGTTTTATCAGTGGCCTCAAGGAGGATATTTGGGCCCATGTCCTCATGGCTCAACCCTCAAGTTGGGTGGAGGCTACTAAAAGAGCAAAAGAAGCACAACAAGTTGTATCCTCTCAAAACCAAAAACCCTCCTTTATCCCTCGCTCTAAACCCATAAATCCCACTACTCCCTCCGCCCCATTAAAGATCCAAAAATTGACCAGGGATGAAATGGATGAACGCCAACTCAAAGGCCTTTGTTATAATTGTGATGAAAAATATTTCACGGGCCACAAGTGTAAGGAACAAAAGATTTTTATGGCCATCTCTAAGGATATTTCAGAAGAGGATGTTGAAACTCCCTTTGTGTCTGAGTCACCTGAAATCACTAACATAACCCCTCCCTCAGACCCTCCCAAAGTGGAACTGGTCATTTCCCTCAATGCTCTCACTAGATTCTCCGCTCCCCAAACCCTCAAGTTAATCAGTTACATAAAGCATCGAAAGGTCATTATTCTAGTTGATAGTGGAAGCACCCATAATTTTATTCATTGCCACATTGCCCAGGAAACTCATTGCTACATCCATGCCATAAAAAATTTCCAAATCATGATTGCCAATGGTGGTTCAATGAAATGTGGAGGGTGTTGTGAAAATGTCCGTCTCCAAATCGGTGACTACCACCTAAATTCCCATATTTTTGCTATCAACATGGGTGGTTGTGACATTGTGTTGGGTGCAGACTGGCTAAGGACATTGGGTCCCATTCTCATGGATTTTAAGGAATTAACCATGAAATTCGACTAGGAAGGCCACCAATATAAATTCTAAGGCATCATTGTTGGTTCACCTGAGGTCATTAGTTCCCATCGCATGGAAACAATGCTCAAAAAATGTCATTCTAGTGTCATTTCCCAACTCCATGCCATACAAGCAACAAAGACACCCCCAATGCCGCAAAACCTCCAAGCCCTCCTTTCTAAACATCAAATGGTATTTTCCACTCCTCAAGGACTCCCTCCTTCCTACGGTGTTCATGATCATTCCATTCCCCTTGTACCCGGAAGACTTCCTCCCAATATCCATCTGTATCACCACTCCTTTTCACAAAAAAATGAAATTGAGAAAATGGTCCAGGAACTCCTTAATGCAGGTGTTATCCACCCAAGTACGAGCCCTTACTCTTTTTCTATAGTCATGGTCTTGAAGAAATAATGTTCTTGGAGAATGTGTCCTAACTTTCGTGCCCTCAACAAACTGACCATTAAAGAAAAATTTCCCATTCCTGTCATTGATGACCTTCTGGATGAATTGAGTGGCACCCAATTCTTTACTAAACTTGATCTTCACTCGGGCTATCACCAGATATGTATGAAATAAGAAGACATTTCCAAGACAGCCTTTCAAACTCATGAGGGCCACTATGAGTTTTTGGTCATGCCCTTTGGCTTGTGTAATGCCTCCTCCACCTTCCAAAGCCTCATGAATTATGTCTTTCATCCCTTTCTCCATCAATTTGCCTTAGTTTTCTTTGATGATATCCTCATCTATAGCAAAACCTAGACAGACCATATTACTCATGTGGATTGAGTTCTCCATCTACTCTCTCAACACCAACTTTTACTAAAATAGTCTAAATGTGCTTTTGGTGCCTTAGAAGTAGAATACTTAGGTCATCTAGTTGGCAAGGATGGTGTCTGGGTGGATCCGAAAAAGATTGAAGCTATGCAAGACTGGCAGCCCCCAAAGACTCTCAAAAGCTTGTGTGGATTTCTAGTCTTAACAGGGTATTATCGAAAGTTTGTTAAGAGTTATGGAAATATTGCAACACCTGTCATTGCTCTCCTCGAAAATAACTCTTTCACTTGGACTCCAGCCACTACTCAAGATTTTCAAACCTTGAAGATGGCCATGTGCACCACTCTGGTTCTGGCCCTTCCTGATGTCACAAAGACCTTTGTGTTGGAATTTGATGCCTCAGGGAAAGGAATCAGTTTTGTCCTTGTGCAAGTGGGTCGACCTTTGGCCTTCATCAGCAAGAAACTATCTGAAAGGAATCTGGGAAAAACCATCTATGAAAAGGAAATGTTGGCTATTCTGCATGCCGTTGATTTGTGGCGCCCTTATCTCTTGGGGCAATGTTTCCAAATTAAGACAGACTATCAAAGCCTCAAATACTTTTTGGAGCAACTCATTTCCTCCCCAAAGAAACAAAAATGGGTGACTAAGATCTTTAGATATGATTATGAGATCATTTACATGAAATGCAAATACAATATGGTGGCGGATGCACTGTCTCGAAAATATGAAGAAGGATCCTTTTTTTCTCTTTCCTTCATTGTACCAGATTGTCTCCAAGCTGTTCACTAGGAATGGCTACAAGATCCCAAAAGTTTGCATCTGATTCAGCAATTGTAGACCAATGCTCTAGCTCCCCCAGGGTACTCTTGGCTCTAGGATGAGCTTCTATACAAAGGTCATTTGTATTTAAGTAAACAATCAAAGCTTAAATCCACGGTACTTTTTGAGCTTCATGCTACACCCACAGCGGGGCACTCTGGGTTCACCAAAACCTATGACAGGGTCAAACGTTCTTTTTTCTAGGATGGTATGAAACAAGACATCCATAATTTTTTCGCTAAATGTGATTTGTGTCAATGCAACAACGGATAAATAGTCAAATATCTAGGAACACTACAACCTCTTTTGATTCCACATGCTATTTGGAAGGATATCTCTATGGAATTTATTACTAGCTTACCCAAATCGGGAAATAAATCATTCATAATGGTGGTTGTGGATAGCCTTTCCAAGTATGCTCATTTATGCACTCTTCAACACCCATTTACTACATCCACTTTGGCTCAAATTTTCATGGACCATGTTTTCAAGATTCATGGCATGCCACACTTTATTGTTTTTTATTGTGACCCAAATTTCCCAAGAAATTTTTGGCAAGAACTGTTCAAGCTACAGAGCACCCAATTGCATCTCAACATAGCTTATCATCCCTAGATTGATGGTCAGATGGAAGTTGTCAAAAAATGTTTGGAAACATATCTAAGGTGTTTTTCCTCTGAAAAGAAAAATCAGTGGGCTCAATGGTTACCCCTAGCTAAATGGTGGTACAACACTTCCTACCATACAGCTACACGCATGACTCCTTTTGAAGTGGTATATGGACAGAAGACACCTTCAGTTCTCTCATACTTACTGGGTACCTCTAAGGTCTAGGCGGTTGACCAAAAACTTATAGTTTGAGAGGATATTCTTCATACCCTCAAAGAGAACTTGGTCATGGAACAGAACCACATGAAGCCACAAGCAGACCAACATCGCACTGAACATCAATTTGCAGAAGAGGATCAGGTATTTCTACGACTGCAACCACACAAGAAAACTTCCCTCAAGGCCGAGCATTGTCAAAATCTAGCGCCCAAATTTTATGGTCCTTATATAGTTCTCAAGCGTGTGGGACAGGTCACCTATCATCTAGCTCTGCATAGTCATTTGAAGCTACATCCTATTTTTCATGTTTCATGCTTAAAGAAGGTGATTGGAACTAGGTGCCAAATTCAAACCAACCTTCCCGAGTTAGCTGAAGAAGGATCCATTTGGCTACAGCTAGAAGAAGTTTTGGACCAGTATGAGTGTTGTCTGTGTCAAAGAACCATCAAGGAAGTGCTAGTCCAGTGGAAAGATACAACTCCAATAGATGCCACTTGGTAACCAACTACCATTCTGTAGCAGTTTCTACATCTCAAGCCTTGAGGACAAGATTGTTTTTAAGGGGGCAGACATGTTAGGGTCCTAACCCGCACATAGGTAGAGCAATATATTCATATGTAATAAAGGTCAATATTAATAAGGCATTTCAATAAAATAGAATAAGGCGGATGTAAGAAGACCTAATAGAAGCTTCTGCTTCTAGAAGGATCTTCCTCTAGATGCTTCTCTT
>JZKD02S1675768.1:377750-394736 GCA_000966675.3 Picea glauca
AGAATAAGGCGGATGTAAGAAGACCTAATAGAAGCTTCTGCTTCTAGAAGGATCTTCCTCTAGATGCTTCTCTTGATAGACATATTTAGTATAAATAAGGGTTGAGGGTATGAAAGCCCTAGCTTGGAGATTATTGTAACAAAGTGCTACTCGACTGGAGGTTTCCCCCTCGAAGAGGCCCGTGAACATTGCTTTATGAATCAAAGTGTTATTTTTGTTGTTGTTCTTATATCATTTCTATGTTATTGTGGAGATTATGTTGGTTATATTAGTGTTTTTCTGCCATTTCTAGCATTTTATTTCTTTTCTGCATACTTTTCATATCTGGTATATTAGAAATATAGAGTCATTGCACCGGTAGATCCTTCAAAAGGAGGAAGATATGTTGAAGCTATGATAGAGAATTTTATTACAGAATACATAGACAAGTTGTATAGAACTACCACACCTGAGGAAGATTATGTTAACCCAACAACATGAAGACTGCTTAGCTAGAGAAGCATTAGTTCTCATGATTCATACTCGAACACATGACTAAAGAATTGGAAACAATGATTGCATGACTTATCCACTAGAATATGTGCAAGGATGACCCACACACTAAGATGGGCTTGTACAAAGGTAAGAGAACCTCCTATGTTTTATGGTCATAATGATTTAAAGAATTTTTAACTAAGTTTGAGTTAAAAGTTTTTTAAATTCAGAGGTTACCGGTTTCTGATATTGTTTTGAAAGCTACACCTGCACGTTGGTGGGGTACTCATAAAGAGAAGATTCATAATTAGTATCAATGCAAGAGGTTACTATCCACCAATTTGACACAGAGTAGGAGAAGAAATATATACAAAAAAATGATGGAATGGGACAACCTAGAGAACATGTATATTGATGTATAACCCGATGGATATTGGTACCACCAAATAAGTGGCCAAATAACTTTATTCATACATTGGAAGAAATACCGAGGAATTGGTATACATCATTGGAACTACGTAGAGAAACTACAAACTGGGAAGAGTTTTGTGATCACCTTTGCATTTGAGCATGAGAATCCTGAGCTAGATACAACACTGAATTTGGTAAGAGATAGGATCATTGAAGAACCAAAAGTTGAGATTATAACAACTTAAGAAAACTAGAAGAGACAAATAGTTAGATAGTTATTACATTGTTATCATGCCACAGAAGACGATCCAACAGAAGAAAACCTGTGCGATATTAAGATTACAGAAGTTGAAGGGGAAAGAGAAGTAGAAGGTACAAAGTTAGATCCATAATATTGTTTTGCATCATTGAAGATAAAGAAGGTAAACATTGGAATAGAAGAGAATCCAAAGATTGCAAGTATTGGGGACTATTGGGATAATTAGACAATAGAAAGAATAACAGAGTTACTATGTGAGTATAGTGACCTATTTCCAACGACATTCTCATAGATGAAAGGGGTAGAAGGATGAATTGGAGAAATGAATATCCCTTTGAAGCTGGATGCCAAACCAATAATATTTATACCTTACAAGTTGAATCCATTGTATAAGAATAAAGTGAAGGCATAAGTTGATAAGATGTTAGAGGATGGGGTAATAGAAACTATGGAAGAATATGAGTGGATTATCCCTATGGTAGTGAAAAAAAAGAATCAAGGGGGAATAAGGATATTTGTATACTTAAGGAATTTGAACGATGTCTTTCTACATGATCTCTTTCCTACTCAATTTATAGATAAAGTTTTGGAGAATGTAGGAGGACAAGAAGCATATTCATTTACTGATGCATTTCCAGGGTGTCACTAGATCAAAATATCACCAGAAGATTAGTATAAGACTACATTTGCTACATAATGGGGGTCATATTAGTACACACTGATACCTTTTGGGTAGAATAATTCCTCTACTATTTTTTCAAGGGTAGTCGTTGTTGCATTTAAAGAATTTATTCATAAGTTTTTTTAAGTTTATTTGGATGATTGGAAAATATTTATCTTATTGAAGGATCAGGCTGAATTGTTAAGATTGATGTTAGACATGTGTAGACAGTGTCAAATTTCATTAAATATTAATAAATGCATATTTAGTGGACCTTTTGGAATTTTCCTAGGGAATGCGGTATGCAAACAGGGTCTGCTGGTAGATCCTGCGAAGATTATTTTCATTATAAACTTACCACCACCTACGTCAGTGCGCTAGTTTGAAAGTACAATTGTTCATATAGGCTACTACAGGAAGTTCATAAGGGGATATGCAAAAATTATTGTGCCCATGGATAAATTGTTTAAGGAGTACATTAATTATCAGTGGAATGATGAGTGCCAATAGAGTTTGGACATCTTGAAGGAGAAAATGGTGACAATGCGAATTTTGGTGTTTCCCTATTGGTCAAAGGATTTTCATGTACATGTGGATGCATATGAAATAATGCTTGGAATTATACTAACACAATTGGGAGAAGGTGATACAGATCAACCATGATCTAGGTGGATATCGCTGGCCACCCACCTTTTCCAACTGTCTCAAAACAATTTTTTGGCAATTTTGGTAATTTACTATTTTTAGCAGTTTTTAACTTTCAAGGCCATTTTGAGTGCCTAAATGAAAGTTTGTCAGGATAGAGATTCTTAATGATAGTTGAAGGATATGATTGAGCCCCAAAAATGAATCTCCTCGACGATACCTTTCCAATGAGCTATCTTGCACCCCAAAAAAGAGATTGTATACAAACGTTACGACCCCAAGAAGTTGATGTACTAACTTACCTAAATAGGGCCCACATGACTTTTGGCACTTCATCTCCTAGGGTTAGGTTTTTTGGATGTCTAGGGTTTGTGACATTCTAGTTTATTGTAAAAAATTCCTTTATAGACTCATTGTAATAATCTTCCTCCGAATGAGCGCAACCGTCACATCTCTTATTAGAGATAAGCCACCACCATTCTAGCAAGCTTGTTTTCCACTACATTTTACAGTTTCAGATTATTTCCTTATTGAATAGAAAACTAGTTTTACTGTATCTCTATTATTCTGTGTTAAGCATATTTTAATAATCTGTATTCATTTTTTTCTACTCATAAAATCCGGATCAGTGGTATCATAGCGTTCTTCTCCTTGTTCTCTTAATGCATGTCCCCAACAAGGTTAGGGTACAAAGAATTGGGTCTCGAGATTGTTTCTCTTAAGGAAAAAAGATCTCTCACACCCAAGAAACCTCTCATGGAAGTAGAAAATAAAGATGACGGGACAAGAGATTCTTTTAAAATGTTTCTTGAGGAATACCTCAGACAACAAAGGAACGAGAATATGGATAGTTTCGTGCAAATCCTTCGGTGGCTACCAACATGCAACACATCTTCATCGAGCGAAGGCATTGCCCCCTTAAAGGTACAAATAAACTTTGATATTCCTATATTTTAATGTCAAATAGATGCTAATGTTGTAGACAAGTGGTTTAATCTACTAGAAGGCTATTTTTCTGTCCATGACTTTTCAAATAGAGAAAAGATTACTTTTGTGCTCATCAAAGTTGTTCCCCATGTTAAATATTGGTGGGAAACTTTCTATGAGAAAAAAGAAATAGAGGAACTTTCATTATTTACAGTCACAACCATCTAGGAATCCTTCAGGGATGCTATTAAGGAACAATACTACCCTATAAAAATTTATGATGAATTGTATACCAAATGGATCACACTACAACAATAAAGAGACCAAGCAGTGCCGGAGTTAAAAAATATCTTCCATACCTTGCACACCAAGATGGGTATCAAAGATTCAGAGTGGCATCCGGTGCTCAAGTATCACAGTTCTTTGCATATATACATACAGACTGAAATGGAATTTTTGGACATCTCTTCCTTGGGTGTGGCCTACTGATATACTGTCAAAATAGAGCATAAGCTAAAACAAAAGAGGCGACAATTTGGGCCTGGGAACCCCTCACATCAAAATACAGGAAAGGGTGGCCCCAACCCACATAACAAAGGACAGAGAAAAGATGGAAAATATCAAGACAACCAGTCCAGTCCACAAGAAAAGAAGGACACTAGAAAGACAAAGAAAGATATAGGGAAGTGGTGTGACTTCCATAAGATCCATTGGCATAACACCGTTGATTACTACTAAAAGAAGTCACTAGTGGTCGAAGTGAAAGTCTTTGAATCTGATGCAGGTTCTGACTCTGAGTCAAAAATAGAAAGAGGAAGAAATATCATTTACACGGAACCTAGTGGCACCGTTGCTACCATTGAGATCCAGCCTGGTGAACCAGAAGATCCAAAAGAAGGTGAGCACCTCTTCCATTCACAAATGTGGATGAAAGGCACCCTGCTGCACTTCATCATTGATATCGATAGCCAGAAGAACCTCATATAAGCATAGGTCATCAAGCAACTGGCCTTTCCAATAACACTACACCCACAACCCTACACCATTGGATGGATCCACCAAGGAAGCGATCTCCGTGTCAACCAACAGTGTCGACTATCGTATGGAATCAATCCCTTCAAAGACGAGGTATTGTGTAATGTTGCTCCTCTCGAAGTTTTTAATGTTATTTTGTGCCAACCTTATTTATGGAAATGTCATGTTGTATATGATTCTAGGCCTCGTAGTGTTATTATTACTTTGAACATGAAATTATACAGGATACCCGAGGCTGTCCCTCCTAGTGTTATTTCCTTGATCTCTGCCAAGCAATGCATGAAGGTCATCTCTCAGACTGGGAAACTTGTATTCTTCATGGTTCACTCTCAGAGTAAGAGAAAGATCACATCCAGATCGAGAGCCTCTATGATCGATCTGTCCACACAAAAAAATAAAGTAGATAAGGTCATGGAAGAATACTCATATATCTTCTCTTCTCCTACCGGGGTACCTCTGCACTGCCAGGTCAAGAATCCCATCAATATGACCCTAGGCACACTGCTACCCAATGGGTTAGTATACCGCCACTCTCTATTAGAAAACAAGGAGATCAAGAAGCAAATTCTAGAACTTCTCCGCAAGGGGCACATATGTCCCAGATCATCGCCTTGTGGGAGCCCAATCATGATGGTGCAGAAGAAAGACTGAACCTGGTGACTATGCATTGATTACCAAGCCCTGAATAAAATCACAGTCCGAAACTAGTACTCGATTCCTCGAATCGATGACCTCATTGATTAGCTGACAAGGGCCAAATACTTCAGTAAGATTGATCTGAATTATGGCTACCACCAGGTCCCAACAGAACAAACAGACGTATGGAAGACTGTCTTCAAGTCAAAATAAGGTCTTTTTGAATGGTTGGCTATGCCCTTTGGTTTGACAAATGCTCCAACAAATTTTATGAGGATGATGGACAATATCCAATGACCTTTCACCAATACTTTTGTAGTGGTGTATATGGATGACATCCTCATCTACAACAAGACTTGGGCAGAACACTTGCAACATATTCAATAGGTTCTACACACCCTACAGCAACACAAACTATATGCAAAATTGGAAAAATGCTCCTTCAACATGGATAGAGTCCATTACTTAGGATACATCATTGATCAACATGGTGTGCATGTGGATCCAATCAAGATCCAATTCATTCGTGACTGGCCATCCCCGACCATACTCACTAAAGTTTGGAGCTTCTTGGGTCTCGCCAATTTATATCACAGGTTCGTGTTGGCATTCTCTCATATCACATGGGCTCTCAGCCAAGTAACCAAGGGTGGCAGTAAGGAAAAATTTGTGTGGGACTTGTCCCAACAACAATCCTTCAAGAACTTGAAGAATCATTTGTGCTCATCCCCAGTACTTTCATTACTGGACCTACAACATCCCTTTTAGATAGAGAAAGATGCTTTAGACTATGTTGTGGATGCCATTCTCACTCAAAATGACTGCCTCGTGAAATATCATAGTGAGACACTATCAGATGTTGTTTGTAAGTACCCTAATTATAAAAAATAAATGTACGCCATTATGTAAGCCTTCTTCCATTGGAGACATTACATTCTTGGGAAGGAGACAATCATCTACACTGATCACAAGCCACTACAGTTCATGAAGACCCAAGGAAAATTGCAGAATGACCACCATCATAAGTGGTCCACATACTTACAACAATTCCACCTCAACATCAAGTATAAAATAGGAAGTACCAACCGATTTGTTGATTGCCTTAGCCGACCTCGAGTCATGGAACTCACCACTGTGCTAGACTCTTTCATCCACGAGACCTCCAAATGGCCCCACCTCTAAGAGACAGACCCTCACTTCTCCACTACCTACCAAGTGTTGGGAGCCAACTCAGTGGTTTCTAATTTCCATCTTCAGGACATGATTTTGTGTCGTCCAGGCCATCTATGTGTTCCATCAAGCGAGTGCATGAATATGATTTGGGAAGCTCACTATAGTTGGGTGGCATGACACTTTGGTATTGAAAAGATAGTGGCAATGATGGAGAAAAAATTATACTCACCAAAACTTCGATAGGATGTCAGCAAGTATATCAGGTTTTGCACCACCTACGATATTTCTAAGCCGACCACAAAGGAACAGGGCTTGTACACCCCTCTGCCTACTCCTGACAGGCCATGGGAATCCATCTCAATGGACTACATGTCAGGCCTCCATTTCACCAAGTGGGGAAATGATTGTGCTTTTGTGGTTGTTGATCGCTTTTCCAAGATGGAGATTCTAGCCACCTACAAGAAGAGAATCACAACAAAATCCACTTCCAAGCTCTTATTTGAATGAGTATGGGTACATTTTGGGATCCCACAAACCATTATCTCAGACTGTGACAATCAGTTCCTTAGCACATTCTGGTAGAGCCTCTAGTCACTGTTGTATACCAAGCTCAGCAAATTCACTTCCTTCCACCCCCAGACAGATGGCCAAACTAAGGTAATCAATCGGATGATCGTACATATCCTATGCATGTACCACTCAAAACACTCGTGCACATGGGATGAGAGTATTCCCTATGTCTAGCATAGCTACAACCGAGCCCTACATAACTCAATTGGCCATAACCCCTTTCAGGTGGGGTTGGGATTCCAACCAAAAGCTGACAAAGCCACCCGGTTCATTGAGCGGATCCAACACATCCACCAATAGGTTTAGGATATTCTACAGAGGTCTAAATCCAAGTAAAAGTAGGGCCATGATCAACATCAAGTGCCACATAAGTTTCAAGTGGGCAACAAAGTTTGGTTGAAATTGTAGAAAGAATGTCTTACAGGGCCCCATCGGAAGCTTCACCGACTCCATTATGGTCCATACACCATCACCAAGGTAGTAGGTGACAACGATTTTGATCTCAACATTCCCCCTTTCCTTGGCCTGCACCGAGTCTTTAGCGTGACTCTCCTTCGGCCATATTTCCTACCATTATTGGACACCTCAGAGATAGCAGAGAAGTTGAAACCAACAGATCTCAACCTTGAATGCATGTAACAAGAATCCAATGATTAGATTGTGGACAAAGAGATCAAGGGCACTTGACAACAAAAGATCTATCTTGATCGAGTCGTCAAAGCAGGGCATCTCCTACAACAATGCAAGTGGCTCACCCGGGGCCAAATTCAATAGAAATTTCCTCATCTAATGGGGAACTCAAAAAAAATGGAGACCATTTATTCCTAAGGAGGGTGGATTGATCCAGGTGGATATTGGTGGCCACCCACCTTTCCCAACTGGATCAAAACAATTTTCTGGCAATTTTGGTAATTTACTATTTTTAGCAGTTTTTAACTTTCAGGGCCATTTTGAGGGCCTAAATGAAGGTTTTTCAGGATCGAGCTTCTTAATGATATATGAAGGCTCTGATTGAGCACCAAAAATGAATATTTTCAATGATACCTTACCAACTAGATATCGTGCGCCCAAAACAAAGATCATATGCAAAAGTTACGAACACGAGAAGTTGATGTACTAACTTACCCAAACGGGGCCCATGTGACTTTTGACGCTTCATCTCCTAGGGTTAGGTTTTTGGATGTCTAGGGTTTGTGAAATTTCAGTTTGTTGTAAAAAATTCCTTTAGAGCCTCATTGTAATCATATTCTTGTGAATGAGCGCAATCGTCACATCTCTTCTCAAAGATAAGCCACCACCATTCCAACAAGCTTGTTTTCCGCTGCATTTTAGAGCTTCAACTTATTTCCTAATTGAATAGAAAACCAATTTTACTGTATCTATGTTATTCTATGTTAAGCATATTTTAATAATATGTATTCATTTTTTTCTTCTCATAAAATCTGGATCAGTGGTATCAGAGCGGTCTGCTCCTTGTCATCTTAATGCATGTCCCCAATGAGGTCAAGGTACAAAGAATTGGGTCTCGAGCTTGGTTATCTCGAGGAAAAAATATCTCACATGCCCAAGCAACCTATCATGGAAGGAGAAAAGAAATAAGATGGGACAGGATATCCTTTCAAAATGTTTCTTGAGGAATCCCTCACGCAACAGAGGAATGAGATGATGGATAGTTTAGCACAAATCCTTTGGTGACTACCAACAAGAGATGCATCTTCCTCGAGCGAAGGTGATGCCCCCTTCAAGGTACAAATAAAATTATATATTCCTATATTTGAAGGTTAGACAGATGTCGATGTTGTCTATAGGTGATTGAATCTACTAGAAGGGTATTTTTTATCCATGACTTTTCAAATAGAGAAAAGATTACTTTTGTGCTCCTCAAATCCATTCCCCATGTCAAATATTGGTGCGAAAATTTATGTGAGAAAAAGGAAATGAAGGAACCCTCATTATTTATAGTCACAGCCACTTGGGAATCCTTCAGGGATTCTATTAAGGAGAAATACTACCCTGTCGGAAGTTATGATGACTTGTATACCAAATGGACCACACTGTGGAAAGAAAGAGACCAAGCAGTGCCAGAGTTCAAAAATATCTTCCATACCTTCCAAAACAAGATGGGTATCAAATATTCAGAGTGAAATCTAGTGCTCAAGTATGATGGTGCTCTTCATAGATACATACAGACTGAAATGTAATTTTTGGACATCTCATCCTTGGGAATGACTTACCTATATGCCATCAAAATCGAGCAGAAGCTCAAACAAAAGATGCGACAATTTGGGTTTGGGAATCCCTCACAACAAAAGCCAAGAAAGGGTGGCCCCAACCCACATAAAAAATGATGGATAAAATATGGATAGTATCAAGACAACCAGTCCAATCCCCAAGCAAAGAAGGACACCGGAAAGACAAAGAAAGATATCAAGAAGTAGTACAACTTACATAAGATCCATTAGCATAACACTTTTGATTGCCTCTCAAAGTAGTCACTGGTGGCTGAAGTGAAATCCTTTGAATTATATGTTGGTTCTAAATTGAGTCAGAAACATAAAGGGGAAGACGAATCATTAACGTGGAACCCAATGGCACTGTCACTACCACCAAGATCTAGACTAGTGAACTAGACGAGCCGGGAGACAGTGAGAACCTCTTCCATTCACATATGTGGGTGAAAGGCACCCCACTTCACTTCATCGTTGATAGAGGTAGCCAAAAGAACCCCATATCATCAAAGGTTGTCAAGTGGGTGGCCCTACCTACAACGTCGCACCCACAACCCTAAACCATTGGATGGCTTCACCAAGGAAGTGATCTCCGCGTCAACCAACAATGTCAACTGTCATATGGCATCAAGCCCTTCGAAGCCAAGGTATTGTGTGATGTTTCTCCTCTCGAAGTTTGTAATTTTTTTTTGGGCCAACATTATTTATGGAAATTTCATGTTGTGTATGAGTCTAGGCCTCGTAGTGTTATTATTACTTTGAAAAAGAAATTGTACAGGATACCCGAGGTAGTCCCTACTAGTGCTATTTCCTTGATCCTGGTGTTAGTCCCTCCTAGTGATAATTTACATCAAGTGAGTGCATGAAGATGATTTGGGAATCTCACTAAAGTCGGGTGGCAAGAAACTTTGGAGTCGAAAAGACAGTGGCAGTGTTGCATAAACATTTCTACTGGTCAAAAATTCGACAAAATGTCGGTAAGTATATCAGGTCCTGCACTGCCTGAGCTATTGCCAAAATGACCACAAAGAAATTTGGATTGTACACCCCTCTGCCTACTCCTAACATGCCATGGGAATCCATCTCAATGGAAGACATGTCGGGCCTCTCATCCACCAAGAGGAGAAATGACTGTGTTTTTTTCGTTGTTGATCGCTTTTCCAAGATGATGATTCTAGCCGCCTGCAAGAAGAACATTATAGCAGAAAAAATTGCCAAGATCTTATTTGAATGCGTATGAGTACTTTTTGGGATCCCACAAACCATTATCTTAGATCGTGACAGTCGGTTCCTCAACACATTCTGGTCGAGCCTCTGGTCATTGTTGGATACCAAGCTCACCAAATCCACTACTTTCCACCCCAAGACAGATGGTCAAACTGAGTTCATCAATCGGATGATCGTACATATGCTGCGCATGTACCATTCAGATTACCCCTACACATGGGATGATAGACTTCCCTATGTCCAACATAGATACAACCAAGCCCTGTGTAACTCAACTTCCCACAAGCCCTTTCAGGTGGGTTTGGGATTCCAACCATTGGGCCCCATGGATGTTTCACTACCTCTGGTGACCACCTTGGATGACTCGTCCCTTGATCCATTATAAGATGAACAAGACACCTGATTTATTGAGCAGATCCATAACATCCACCAACAAGTTCATGATATTCTACAAAATTCTAATGCCAACTATAATCAACACCATGATCAACATCAGGTGCCACATAAGTTTCAGGTGGGCGACAAAGTTTGGTTTCACTTGTAGAAAGAATGCCTTACATGGCCCCATCAGAATCTTCTCCCACTTTGTTATGGGACGTACACCATGACCAAGGGTATGGGTGGCAATTCTTTTGAGCTCAACATTCCCAGGTTTCTTGTCCTGCACCCAATCTTCAACGTGTCTCTGCTTCGACCATATTTCCCACCATTATTGGACACCTCAGAGATAGCAGAGTAGTTGAAACCAACATAGCTCAACCCTAACTGCATGAAAAAATAATCCAATTATCATATTATGGAAACAGAGATAAAGGGAACTCGACAACAAAGGATCCATCTTTAGCGAGTCGTTAAAGCAGGGTAGCTCCTACACCAAGGCAAGTGGCTCACCTGGGGCCAAATTCAACAGAAATTTCCTCATCTGATGGGGGAAATCAATGCAATGGAGACCATTGATTCCTAAGGAGTGAGGATTGATCTAAGTGGATATTGGTGGCCACCCACCTCTTCCAACTAGCTCAAAACAATTTTTTGGCAATTTTGGTAATTTACTATTTTTAGCAGTTTTTAACTTCCGGGGCCATTTTGAGGGCCTAAATGAAGGTTTTTCTGGATTGATATTTTCAATGTAGGCCAAAGGCTCTGATTGAACCCCCAAAATTAATCTCCTCTATGATACCTTTCCAACGAGCTATCATGCACCCCAAACAAATATCGTATACAAAACTTACTACCCCGAGAAGTTGATGTACTAACTTACCCAAATGGGGCCCACATGACATTTGGTGCTTCATCTCCCAGGGTTAGGGTTTTTGGATTTATAGGGTTTGTGACATTCTAGTTTATTGTTAAAAAGGCCTTCAAAGCCTCATTGTAATAATCTTCTTGTGAATGAGCGCAACCATCATATCTCTTCTCAGAGATAAGCCCCCACCATTCCAACAAGATTGTTTTCCACTGCATCTTACAGTTTCAACTTATTTCCTTATTGAATAGAACTGGCTTTACTATATCTCTATTATTCTGTGTTAAGCATATTTTAATAATGTGTATTCATTTTGTTCTGCTCATAAAATCTGGATCAACCCAAATTTTTTTGCAAGTAGGAAGGTGTCAAATTTAGAACATAATTGCAACAAAATAGAAAGAGAAGGTTTGGCTATGGTTTATATATTTCAAAAGACATTATTTGTTAGGTCAACATTTTATTATGTTTACATAACACTCTTCTCTTAGATACCTGGTCAACAAGCTAGTGTTGGGGGGAAGAATTTGCAGATGGTTGCTATTATTTCAGGAGTTTTATTTTGAAGTAGTTGTGAAGCCTGGAAGACTAAATGTAGGGACATATCATCTATCCATGATAACTAATGGAGAGAAGCCTAGCAATTTCAAGGACAATTTCCTAGATGCACATTTTTTTTCAATATAGATTGTTGATGAATATGTTGTTGACATTATTGAATTTTAGAGTACAATATTTTCCCCAAAGGAATATAATACCGCACAAAATAATAATTTTGTGGTGAGAGACGCATACTACCAACTTATTGCATGAAACTTGTATAAAGTAGGAGTAGATAAATTATAAGTAGATGTTTCATGAACCATGAATGACCTATCATCTTAGCAGAAGAAGATGAAGGAATAACTGGAGGATACTATGCAGGGAAGGCTACTACGAAAAAAATATTGTGTGTAGAACTTTGGTGGCCAATAGGCTCTAAGGATGAAAAGGAGTATTGTTAGAATTATGATGTTTATCAAAGGGTAGGAAACCCATCAAGGAGGGATGAGATGCCATTGAGAACTCAGGTATCTTTGAAAGTGCTTGATAAATGGGAAGTATATTTTGTAGGACCAATCAATCCACCATCTAGGATATAAGGAGAAAGGAATATCATTACAGTGACATAATATTTAACTAGATGAGTTGAAGTAGTAGTATTAAAAAATTGCATCACAGAGACTGCAACACACTTTCTATTTGAACAAGTGATTACAAGGTTTGGATGCCCTAGAGTTCTAATGAGTGATCAAGGGATTGATTTTATCAATAGTACCATCCATGCAATGACTAAATAATTTGAGATACATCATCATAAGAAAACTCCATACCATACTCAAGATAATGGAATAGTGTAATCATTTAACAAGATATTGGAGAATTCCCTAACTAACACTTTTAATTTAAAAAGGGATGATTGGTATTTGAATATATCGACAATACTATGCGATTATATAACTACTTACAAGAAGCTTACATGGAACACACCTTTCAGATTGGTGTATGCACATGAAACAATAGTCCCTTTGGAGAATTTGATACATAGTCTGTGCATTTCAGCCATTCAAACATGACATAAAGAGGTGAAACTAAATAACTCAAGAACGATTGGAACAACTCATGGAATTATAAGAAGACCAGATTGTAGCTAGTTTCCATTAGGAAGTAGATAAAGAAAAGGATAAATATTGGTATGATAGACACGTCAAGAAGACGAAATTCAAGGAGGGATATCTGGTTATCCTCTATGACAGTAAATACTTGCAACACCCATGGAAATTCATAATTCATTGGATAGGGCCATATGAGATAGAGTCTATCATAGATGGAGGTGTTGTGCAACTGAATAATTTAGCAAGAAAGGAGATTCAAAGATTGGTGAATGGCATTCAACTGAAACTATATAGGGAAATTCGACCCAATAACCTTGAGTGGTTTAAGAGAAGATAAGTATAGCTATACATAATGTACATAGTAGGAGTTAAAAGAAGAAAAATAAAACAAAAAATGAGTAAAAGAAGAAAAAGGAATGAAAAACTGCAAAAAGAAGAAAATACAAAAGATGAAGTAGATACATAAAGGGTTTTGCAGGAAAAGTTAGTTGATATAGCGTGAAAAAAATAGTAAATGGTGTGACAGAATAAGAATATAATTCACATTGGAGATACATGACTAGACATAAAATGCAACACGAAAAAGATAGAACAACATGTAGACAAAGTGTTTAAAACTATCTCAGATAGTGCACAGGAAGGGAATGTACCCACAAAGGGTAATATAGAGAATATAGCATATAAAATGGAGAATTATGAGAGATACATCACATAATTTATGGCACTATTGCAACCAAGAACTTGACCAGAGGTCTTATCATAAAGGGTGTAGGAGGTGACAAATCCAAGGAGAAAATTGCACAGAGCTTCCAAGAAATCAAAGATTTATATGAGAGAAGAGGACAATTATGGATGAGTTTACAGGAGGACTTAGACAAAAAATAATAAGGAGTAAACATTGTCGCGAAAGACTTGAATAATAAAAAAAGATGATGACCATTCAAGATAGGTTGAGAAGTGCGTAGGACTTGAAGAACCTGTAGGAAGAACTAAAGAGTATACAAGTAGAAAAGCAGTCAGGGTAGGATCAACTCAAGCCATTACAAGATATATAATAACAAATTATGAATGAGATTGATTCATACAAGGGGGATATTAATAAAATTAACTTGGATATTGAAGAATTGATGAAGGACCACATCATTGCACAAAGTGTGGAGTTTGTAGCTGAGAAGAGGACACAAGAAAAAACTCGACTTGAAGAAATTTCAGGAAGATTTCAGGAGTTAGAGAAGTTAGTCAAGGATGCAAAAACTACTTGAGTGGATTAGGAAAAGCCACAGGTAGGTCTTGGGGGTCTTTTGGTGTAGGCCTTTTTTGGGAACAACTCAAAAATCAAGGAATCAGTTGATAAAGTGACCAGAAAAGGAACACATGCCAAAGAATAAGGAAAAGCAGTGTGAGAAAGGAGAAAGTCAAAGGAAAAGAAGAAGGATGCGGATAAAACATGCATAGGAAGTTGGAATGTGGAAAAATCTAATACACTTAGGGTTAGGGTTTGTTTCATTGATATAATGGGTTTTAACCCTCTTTTCTAGTATACATATGTATTGTAAGATCTGAGTAGATGATCCTTGACCATTATTGAGAGATCGTTTTGGTATCAAGTCTTGGATGAGTTTTGAGCCATTATTTTTTGTGGAAGAGTGGTGGAGCTATTATTGAGTTATTTTTGGAGGTAGAGTTATGGATTGTAATTGAGGATCATGTTGCAAGATTTGGATCTTAGTGCGACCATGGTCAACCTCATCCATACTTTTGCATTTCAGATGCACCTCAGATGTAATCCACACAATGAAATGACTTTATGAAGACGAATACAGAAGAAAATAAGGCCATATCCTCCTGGACGTATCCCAAGGGGAGTGAACCACAATAAAACCCAGTGTATTTGTGTGGCATGTCTCGTTTATGTGTTGAAATGGTTTATGATGAATGAATGAATGAATCTAGTAGTAGTAAAATGCAACACACACTATATTAGTCTGATATTTCATGAATAATGTATGTTAATGAATGAATATGGTCATATAATGGTAGATATGACGAATGTTGAAGTAGAAAAGTATGCCTAATATCCCCATGAGAAAAATCCCTTCCATGATTACAGACATCTAGGTCCTGCAATCACCCATCAACCATCTCAAGTGAGACTGTATTGTGCACTCTGTGTGCAATGTTACCTTCTGGTATCCAAAAGGGCCAATGGTTTCTAGGGTTTTGTTAGAGAACTAAGGTAGAACCTGGGTTAGCCCATACATCCAATAGTTACGAAATAGTAATTTCCAAGAAATAAATGAATAGTGGGAAGTTTTCCTTGATGCAAAGTGAAAAGGTACAAGATAATCCTGGGACTATTTCCTAAACAAATAAATATGACTAACGCTACCGACCTAGATTAATTCAGTTCAACAACAGGAGGTTGGTCAAAACTGTGAGATGCAATAAAGAAAGCATACATGTAGTGTTTTCAAAACCTAAATGTCATCGAGAGGGAAGCATTCACATAAGTTATGCAAAAATATCCAAAAAATAGAACAAGATAAAAGGAAACAAAAAAGAGAAGAACTTCATAACCAATGGTATAACCAAAAGTAGAATAGAAAAATGATCTGGGAGGGTCATCCTGATAGAGCGTACCCTAAGTTATAAATATATCTACTAGAGATGGAAATAACAATAGCCTTGGAGAATCTCGACAAAAGTAGCAATGCACAACTGAATATCCATCAATCGAATGACGAACCATAAAAAATGGGCTACAAATAATCTAGACCAGCTTTACATACTTCTCCCACACTAGAAACTAGCTCGAGGATAAGGGAATTTCTCCAACAAAGACTTCAAATCAATTACTTGTCTACAAGATTATGGTACAAAATGAACGGTCATGGAAACCTATGAAACACACTCATTGTCGAGCCAGAATGAAATGAAGTTAACAATATTCTTATTGAAATTAAGGATCTCATTGAATCGACCCCCTTACCAAATCTAATTTCAAAAGAAGAAATTAATTGTAGTCATGAAGTGACACACCCTTTGGAGCGAAAGTTAGTCAAATATAAAGATCAAATCTCTCGAACCGAGGTGAAATTATCTATACCTAAGAAGAAACACTTGTTTCTCAAATGCCATCAAATAAAGGAGGAAAACAAAAAATTAATGGAGGAGTTGACAACTTAGTTGAAAGTTGTGGTAGCTCAAATACCAAGAAAACAAAGAATTCCTAACAAGAAATTCAAAATGGGATTTAACCACATCCCAATTTATGAAGGAGAGGAGGACCCAAAACACCACTGGTTCATGTGCGAAAACTTCTAGGATGATGCTGACATTATATATGAATACAAGAAAATGGCACAATTCAGAGCTTCTTTGCGACACCACGCATTAACATGGTTTATGAACTTCAAAGAAAATAAAACTCACTCAAAAGAATAAATAAATAATAAATTCTTAACATTTTTTAAAATTCATGATGTTAGACATATGGCGGCTCAAAAGTGAAAAGAAATAAAACAAAGACCAGGTGATTCAGTAAGAGAGTATGATAAAATATTCAAAGACCTCTAAATCCAAATTTTGACAACAATAGACTAGAGCTTGATGCTCCAGTGGTATGTATTTGGGCTATTGAAATGAATTCATTCTCTTATATTCTTATATGTGATAACCTTTTATGAAGATGAATTACATAAATCACAACGAGTCGAGTCAAATGTGTTGGAAGAATTGATTGTTGTCATTGATGTCAACCCTAGTCATGGGTTTTGGACCGCAAGATTGATAAAGGTATTTGGACATGAAGGAAAATGCACATGCATATACAACACCCA
>JZKD02S1675768.1:394746-455856 GCA_000966675.3 Picea glauca
GGAAGTACATGTAGGCCCTGAAAATAATTAAAGAAAATAATTACAAAATAAGAAAGTGTCAGGTCGGCCCTAATGTTAAAATGAAGTGACATAAATGGTATAAATAAATATCATTCTACATTCATTTGATACAAGTCAAATTTCAGAGGGAAGAAGAAGTAAAAGAAGGCCGGATTTCAAGGGAGGATGAAGTCTTTTGGTAATGTGTTCTAAGGTATGTTATTTTCAGGTCATCTTACCATTTTTTCTATAACTTTTTTTCTATAACTATTCAGATGGTGAAATCACTATGGTATTTATAATACATATCAAGGTACCTTTGGTAAAAGTTTCAGCTCTTGATTCGCAATAATTATGGAGATACACTCTGTGGAATATAGGGTTTGTGACCAGTCCTAAAACTAGTCAATAAACAAGTGTTCTGGGTAAAACAATCTTAACTTTTTCATACAGACTCCAAATGCAGTGGGACCACTTTCATTGGCAAGAGTATGGACTTCTGTATGTATATGTATTTTTATCACAGAAGAGATAAAGTAGGATCTCAAGTCATGGCCCCACGAAAAACATCCAAAGCTAGTTTTGAGGTTTTAGGACAAGGCTCAGACAACGTTGTTGATACTTCACCTCGAAGTGTTGACTCTGTCCCAAACTGGTCATTCATTTTCGATGTTCTATAGGCCGAATTGGTGGATTATTCTGATGATTCCAACGACAATGACAAATATGACATAACCACCAAGTATATTATCATCATTCAATTCAGAATGCACAACGTAGCAGCCAGGCCATGACTACTGCCATATTATGATATGGTTTGATGGGCATTAGACCATGTGGACATACCAACCAAAACCATCATGAATGAGAAGAAGGTCACCATCGGGACTTTTAGGCCTGAACATCTGCAAGCCATGTATAAGTTGCCCACAATGTCCGACCTTACATATGGTGCCGAATTCTTGGATGAGTTCAAACAAAAGGAATGTGTCTAGTATGATAAAACCATGTCTATCTTACTAAAAGATCGGGTTTCTCACTCTGCGAAGTTGAAGGCAGACAGTCATGGTATATATTCAATAGCTTCCTTAGAACCACAGTACAAGTATGTAGCTATGATGACATGCAGAATATATGGGAGAGAGGACACCTCACATTTATTTCTTCCATGGGTGCCTCTAATATTTTGAGTCGCCGAAGGATATTCCTTCAACTGGGCGAAAATGTTGTCCGATAGCTTGACCAGTTGGGTCACAGAGTATCAGGTGCAGAAAGAGAGCAGAAAGACTTCTTCATTTTTCATGTATGCATACATTATGGACACCGTGTGTTTTTTAACACCATTTCCCTTAATGAGCTGGAGTTGGACTCAAACAGAGGATGAGCCTATCCACGTATGTCATGCGAAATTGTGGGAAGAAAAAGCGACAGATTTCGTATATGAGATCTTCAACTGGGTGATGGTGCCTCTGCATGTCACTATTTTCGGTCACCCATCAACTAGGATCTCGAACATTATAGTGACGAATTTGAGTAGCATGGATGACTGGTATGTAGAAGATGAATTCTCATATCTCATAGTGTTCGGGGCTTCTGTTCCCCTGCATGGATTTCCGTTATTCATTACTGACAAGCTGGATTGTCGTGAGGTTGCCAGAAAAACAATAATCGGTGGCATCAACAAAGAGCTGAAGGGATACTTGAAGAAGGTATGGACACCTTTTCCTGTTCATTTAAACTCATATTCTTTATTAGATTTCGGGCATGCTAAAGTTGAGGTAGCATCCCTAGAAGACCTTAATTTGGTCCTTATTGAATACAAGAAGCACGATCTGTAAAGGGTCGTGAGTAGTCACTTGGCCAGTTGTGGGCTTAAGGGATTTGAGCACGAAAATTTGCCCTTGGATGAAATTTTCTGGGGCGCACGATCTTATGCTGAGATTTTAGCTCGTATACAAACATTGACACCTGAGGAGAGAGCCGATGTTCTGAAGTTCCAAGAACATCGACGCAATTGTCTTCCCACAGTTTTGCGGGGTGAGAATCCGAGTACAACAGAGGTGAAACAAAAATATTCTGAAGGCTCCAAGGATGTGACTCCCAGTCAAGAATAACACCAATACAAAGGAGAGAAAACTAAGAGTATGAAAGCAGAGATAAAGACTCCCAACCCACCGAAGAATAAGAGTCCGGCTACTACTCCGGGACAATCGGCGAAGCAAATCGGAGATCGTATCACATCAGTTACTCCCTTCCAGTCAACTCAAGGAAATATTGATGCAGGGTGGATCGTCAATGAAGAGTTGAGGCCTATAAGGGTGGAAGAGCTCCCTTCGAATGAGTTATTTTTTGATAAGAAGAGAAAGGCAGTGGTGAAGAGGGAATTCTATCAGGAAGGAGAGTCAACAGCCAAGAAATAAAAAGTTATAATTGATGGGAAAGACAACAGGAATGAACAATTCACGACTGAAATAGAAGAGACATTAGGTGCATATGCCACAACGAACTAATTTTCAGTTGGGGTTTTGAAAAACCAGCTTTAACGAAAAAATCGCCTCATCAAGACCCTTGAAGCCAGACTAGCCACAACAACGGAGACTACCAAAGACCAGGCAAGTGTAGGTATAGAGAAAACAAGGTTGGCCGATAAAAATTTGATAGAGTTGCTCAAGACTAAGCTCGAACAAGCACAGCTGATGGTTCAGAATGGTTAGGTGCAAGTGAGCCAACAAATAGATTTTATTGAACAACTACAGGATAGAGTGGAGATCGCCGAAAGTAAAGTGATAGATATTGGGATGTTTCGGTCCTAGGCAATGGAGATTCAGAGTAGAGTCTCTACGGCCCAACAAAATTTACTCGCCAAGGTAGAGGCGATTCAGGACAACTGTTTGCTAGTCAATCAGGTTTTGGAGAACTTAACTGCTAGAGAAAGGGAATTTGGAGCAGCACGGCTTACCTTCCAAGAGGTTGTGATAGCCACAAACAATAGGGATTCGAGGAGTACTCCCAGGTTCACCATTTTGGAGCAGACCAGAGGAAACATTCTATTGAAAGAATGGGAGCATAGCATCTCGGAAGGCAAGATGCAAGCCAAGAGAGTGACGAAATCCTTAGAAGAGGCTTTTAGCTCTATAGATGGTAATCTACTAGGCATTGATAGTGGAGGTAATGCTGAGGCATTGATTCAGATGAATATGGAAAAAATATCTCTTGATTTAAATGAAAAAGAGGAAAGAGATTCAGCTGAGATCTCCCAAGTGACTATGGAAGACATAGTCCAAATAGATAAATATATGAGTAAACCAAGCGTGCAATTATGTGCTATCGACATCATAGATAGACAGATGGAAGAGAGGATGCCGCAAATAGCCTGAGATTGTTACTCTTTTGAAGCCAACTGTCAAGCAGAACCATCAAGGCTAATATCTCGGCTGGTTGAAAGATGTGTCACCTGTACCGAGCACGCGCGAGGACAAACTTATGGCACCAAGTGAAGATAGAGAAGAGGAAATGGAGCGATTTCTCTCCTCCCTATCATAACCGAAATTTTGTAACGATTGAGATTCCATCTTATTGTAAAACTGTATAAATATACCATAGAAAGAAAGAAAAAGGGCTGGACCTTTTTGTGTCGATTGTAACAGAGTTTTTACACTTTGAGAGTTAATACAATGCAAATCTAAAGATTCTCAATTTCGTCATGACTGTGTTATGAGTTTGTTTTCTTGTATCTCATATTTCTTTTCATTTCATATTCTTATCTAATGAATGCTTCGTTGTAATTTAGTACAACCTCTACTATAGCCAATGAATTTTGGTTTTCTATATTGTTTACTGTTTTTCCTTTGTACCATCTATCAATGGGTGTAAGACCAGTCAACACTTTTAGAATTCTATATATATGTTATGCTTCATTGGGTTATTTTCTTACATTTTTCTTCTTCTATTTATACGTGAGATTCTCCCTTGATAGGAGCCTTACTCGATAGATAGCTAAATATTTTCTCCCACCTCATAGAATTTTATTAAAATATAACTCAGTTATGGGAAAGAGCCTTTGATTTGCACCCCGTTTTTATTTCTGAAACTGTAAAATCTCTTTTATATGACCAAATTGAGACAACACTTTATTTCCCTTTGAATTTTTTCTTATTTTACTGTTCTTCCATGACTGTTCCTGTACCAACATAGCCCAATGTCGAACTTGGATTATCCAATAAAACACACATTGCCTTGAGCCTTTTCGATACTATCCTTAAAACAACTACTACCCGGGTTGAACTTGAACATTGATGGGCAACGATTGAACAGGATATAACCATCCAGGAACAGTTGGAAGCTAGACAATGCCAACGTAGGAACCTTCCCTAGTTTCCCTTACTGAAGGTTGACATTTCTCTCTTCTCCACCTTTTACCCACTTTAGGATGCCTAGACACTATACTTCTAAGCCTTAAGTAAAGACTCTAGAACAACATCTCTTTGGCACCGTTGTCGGGGACCGAAGTTACAAAATCTTTTTCCCTCGGAAAACGAATTTTTTTTTTCGTTGAAAGTGTTACCCTTTGATAGTGAACAAAGAGTACACACCTTTTAAGGATTTTCAATCTTTCACTTGGAAACTCCACAAATAATAAAGTGGCATTCGGTCGAAGGAATACTAGACAAAACCCGGATGGTAAGTAGATTATGCCCGTTACCAATCCCGAGAAGATTCTAAAGGCGAGAGGCTTTCTTAAGCCAACTGCTGCAGTCTACAAAATTAAACCCCCACAACTGAATACTCTAAGTTCTTCTGAACCCTCAACTTCACTCAGTCCTCTCTCTGACACTAAATATTTGACGTCAAACTACTCCAAGGATAGGAGTGAAATTCATCCAACAATCCATTTAGTACACAAAGGAAAGGACCCTCCTGAAGGTTTGTCGACAGTTGACATACCATCTTTCCTTCAGTTAAATTTCCCGACCCCACCTATTTATAAAGAGTGTGTTACACATTCGGTTTCCACACCCGTCGGTTCTCCTAATTTCGTCTCTCGCAAATCTGAGGAACCAAGTCCTCGCGTTCCTTATCTTTCATCGCCGGTTTTTCCTCTTCACAAAGAAAATAAAGATTCACTTTTAATTTTTCGAAACACCCTTTATGACTTTCCACAAATAATGATGGAAGCCATCGGAGGAGGAGGTCAAGGGTTTATATGAGGAGGTGGAGGGTTTATTGGAGGAGGAGGTGGAGGAGTTCCTCTTGGAGGAGCTCGAAGCCAAGCACCTGCCCCCCCTCCCAGATTGTTTGTGAAAGTTGCATCCAGGTATGCTCCCTTGGTATTTACCATTCCTCTACATGACCTTCCCGAAAATTACCTAAAAAATTTGCTAAAATTTACTAGGGAAGGGGATCTAACCGCGGCCGAACACATTAATTTCTTTGATCAATTCGCAGATATCCTAGGTATCGAACATGAAGACATATATTCGAGGCTTCTTGTTCAAACCTTTGAAGGCCAGTTCCAAACTTGGTTTCGGAGTCTACCTACAACATCTATCTTGTCTTATGATGCCTTAGAAGATGCTTTCCTCAGATAGTGGGGCGAAAGAAAGGACCACTTATATTATTTAACCGAATTTGGGTTTTTATAAAAAAAGAATTCTAAAACATTTGTGGAATTTATTCAAAGATTTAACAAACTGTATAACAAAATCCCAGCTGAGGTTAAACCATCCCAACCCACGGCCAAAGTAACTTTTGCGGGGGCTTTCGAACCAGATTTTGCACTCCTTTTGAGAGAAAGAAGGGGAGCCACCCTAAACTGAATGCAGGATGATGCTATAGAAATTGAGTCTAATATGATGGCTTTTGGTAAGCTTAAAGCTAAAGTAGAAATGACAAATTGAGAGACTAAATGCTTTAGAGAACAAGCAGGTCCATCAAGGTCTAATAGATCCACAGATGATAGGGTAGACGATATGGCTAGAGTAATTAAAGAACTGTCTAATAAAATATCTAGAATGGAGCTCAAACAGGCCAAAGTTGATTCTTTCCCCAAAAAGGATTTCAAGAGGAACCCCAACCCCCCGAACCAGTAAAGACAAATAAAAAATGAAGATAAAAAAATACCAGCTCCCCTAAAGAAAATTTTTTTTATAGGAGCGAACAATTTTCAAGACTTCAGAGATTCGGATAATGATGTCACGAACTTCAGTGATGACTGCACACAACCATATCTCACTCGCGAAGATTATGAAAAATCACTAAACACTCAACAACCATTGAATAAGGGTGAAGAAAGTGATCATATTGACCTTTGTGAATCTCAACAAGAAACTGAGATGATAATGGATGAGATCCAACCTAAGTACAACTTAAGATCTAAGAGTAAGCCCATCACAACTACTCAACCCAAGAAAATCCTCCAAAGAGGCCAAGCTTTTTAGCCTACTCTGGAAGAGACCTTATTACCCAACAACAAAGTGAAAGTATTAAGCACACAAGAGTCCGAAGTGGGAAAAGTTGAGACCCAAGCACAAGGAACCAAAACGGCTAATAATTATGCCTTCAACCACGACCATGAGTAATAAAGTGGTCCAGATGAGTAAATCGGAAAGGAAGGATTCAAAAGTCTCAACCAAAGAAACAGACAAGGTGAGCGGAACTTTCAGTTTTGAAAACGAGATAAATAAACTTAAGATACCAATCCCTTTGGTAGAATTAGCAAAAAACCCCATTTATCGGAAGCAAATTACCAAAGTGATGGGTGTCTCAAAGATAGAAAGCCAGTCTGACATTTTAAACCTGGAAGATGACAAACCTAACATCACTTTTGGTCCACATTTTGAAGGGGCCAAAGACACTATTGCTCCCTTTTATATCACTTTAAACGCATATGACCAATTGCTACATAATTGCATGTTAGACTCTGGAGCCTCCCATAACGTTATGCCTAATATTATTATGGACAAATTGGGTCTCTAGATTACCAGACCTTATGGAGATCTTTACTCTTTTGACTCAAGAAGGGTTAAATGTATGGGAATGATAAAGGACTTAGTAGTTACCCTAGCACAGGTCTCGGTTAAGAGTATCCTGATGGATGTGGTTATTGTAGATAGTCCCCCTAAGTGTGGCTTACTGTTGTCTAGGTCATGGGGAGCCAAGCTGGGGGGTTCTCTTTAATTGGATATGACATTCACCACAATTCATGTGTTTGGCGGGTAGTTTACTTGGATATACAGAGAAACAAGGTTAGCATACATAGTAAGCGACCCTCAAAACCCAAACAATTTCCCTATTTACATTGCAGATCAAGATTTAGGAAATTGTATCTTATATTTTGATGATGGTTTAGAGGGTTGTCCAGAGGAAAACATTATAGAGCAGGAAGAGTCAAGTTATATGACAGAGGATCTGTGTAACACCGGTGTCTGGAAAATGTATTTTGATGGTGCCTCATCTTATGAAGGGGCTGGTGCTGGAGTTCTTTTAGTGGATCCCGGAGGAAAGTTCGTGGTTCCTTTTTCCTACAGACTACAATGGGATATAGATTACACTAACAACGTATGCAAATAGGAAGCGTTGGTCTTAGGATTAGAGGCTACCAAGAAGCTAAAAATAAATAACTTATAGGTATACGGAGATGCAGAGTTAATAGTCAAACAAATAAATCGACAGTACCAAGCCAAGCATCCCTGATTAAGATCATACAGGAATTGTGCCTGGGATCTGATGGAAAATTTTTTCTCGTCCGTAAATGTCCACTTCATCCCATGCGCAAAGAACTTACATGTTGATGCATTAGCTAAAGCAGCTTCAACCTTCTCTCCTCCCACAACTTTCAAATTGAAGTATCACATAGAAATCAGACACAAACCATCTATACCAGACAATATCCAACACTGGCAGGTCTTTGAGGACAACGAACAAATTAAGAAGTTCCTTGAAGCAGTAGGCGAATTCTCCAAAACCCATGCAGACCAAGAAAATCAAAATGATGCGATATGGATCATGCAAGAAGGGGAGGATCCTAAAGCTTTCGAGACAAAATCTCATATCATCGCATGTTGGTCCTTAAAAACAACCAGATTCCGAAAGGATTGATTCCTCTGGAAAGACTTTTTGATCAAAAGGACATACCTCTGAAATCTTCCTTACAACCCCAACCAGAAGAAGTGGAGGATTGTGACATAGGAACCACAGAAGAATCTAGGGTGGTAAAAATATCCAAATTCCTCCCTCACGAAATAAAAATTAAGTATAAATACCTACTCAGATAGTATAAGGATGTTTTCTCCTGGCCTTATCATGAGTTAAAGACATACAACACTTCCGTAATTGATCACAAGATACTGCTAAACCCTGGGTTCAAACCGTTTAGGCGAAAGCTTAGACAGATCAACCCCATTTTGTTACCCGTGATCGAAAAAGAAGTTAATAAACTTTTAGACGCAAAAATAATAGTATCTATGAGATATTTAGACTGGGTAGCAAACCTGGTCCTGGTCAGGAAAAAGAGCGGGGAAATCAAACTCTGTGTGGATTTCAGGAATCTTAATAAGTCATCTCTCAAGGACAACTATCTGCTGCCCAAAATGGACCATGTGTTAGAAAAGGTAGTTGGAGCCAACCAAATGTCTATGATTGATGGGTTTTCTTGTTATAATCAAATCTCCATGAATGAACAAGATAGAGAAAAAACCGCTTTCACTACACCATGGGGTACGTTCATGTATGATAAAATGCCTTTTGGTTTGATGAATGCAGGGGCCACGTTCCAATGTGCTATGGACATCACTTTCATCGATGAAAGAGATAAGTTCGTAGTCATTTATCTTGGTGATTTGACAGTTTTCTCTAAAACCGACGAAGAACACTTGATACATTTTAAACAGACTTTCGAAAAATGCCGCAAGTTTGGTCTATTTTTAAATCCAAAGAAATCACATTTCACCATGCGGGAAGGTAAGATTTTAGGTCGTATCATATCTATGGATGGAATCAATATTGATCCTAAGAGTATTGAAGCGATAGATACTATAAATATTCCCAAAAACGTAAAAGAAATTCAATCTTTCTTAGGTAAAATATTTTTTTTACGAAGATTTATCCCAAATTTCGCTGAGATTGTAAAATTGATCACAGGTATGTTGAAAAAGGACAGTGAAGTAAAATGGATGACCGAGGCCAAAGCATTGTTTGCACATATTAATAAGGTCATAGGCGGGGCACCTGTATTAGCGAGTCCCGACTATCTAAAAGATTTTCTTATTTTCTCATTTGCCTCCGAGCACACTATTTCCGCGGTGCTCCTACAAAAGAATGAAGAAGGTTTTGAACAACCAATCACCTTTTTCAGCAAGAGCCTTTGAGATGCAGAACTGAAGTATGATATAATAGAAAAACAAGTGTACGCCATGGTAAAAGCATTAAAGGCATTCAGAACATATGTACTACACTCAAAGATAATCACGTACGTACCTACCAGTTCTATGAAAGATATATTGGTACAACTAGACAACGATGGAAAAAGAGGTCAATGGCTCGCCAAAATCCAAGAATTTGATTTGGAAGTCAAACTGACCAAATTGATAAAAGGGCAAGGCCTGGCCAAACTCTTAGCTGAGTCAAATTTCAAAGCCCTAGATATCAATTGCCTACAGGAAGGCGACGAAGACATGAACCTAAATGAGCTGAATGAGGAAACAGGTCCGAATAAGATCGAAGAGAAGTTCATATCATCAGGATGGTACAGAGACATAGCGTCATACCTGCTAACTCTAAAATGCCCAAATGAGCTCTCACCATCTAAATCCAGGACTTTAAAACTCCATGCAATTAAATATTGTATCCCCGAAAGTCATCTATATTGGAAAGATCCACTCCATTTCCTACTAGTCTATTTAGTCGAATCGAAAATTCAACGGGTTATAGAGGAATTTCATGAGGGAATCTGTGGGGGGCATCACACTTGGAGAGCTATAGCTTACAAGATTCTGAGGGCTGGGTACTACTAGCCAAAAAATTTCTCGGACGTTAATGCCAAAGTCCACGCCTGCAACCCTTGTCAACTATTTGTAGGTAAACAGAAGCTCCTAGCACTGCCTTTAGTTCCAGTCAAATCCGAAGCCCCGTTTCAGCAATGGGGTCTAGACTTCATAGGCGAGATTAATCCCCATTCCAGTGCTCAACACAAGTGGATTTTAACCGCAACATATTATTTTACGAAATGGGTGGAAGCCATTCCAACCAAAAGGGCAACAGACTCGGTGGTAATCGATTTCTTAGAAGACAATATTTTGTCTAGATTTGGTTGCCCCCAAAAGATAGTTGCTGACAATGCCCAGGCCTTTAAATATATGGATATGGTCAGTTTCTGTCAGAAGAATAACATTTTTCTCAGCCATTCCAAAACATATTACCCCCAGGGAAACAGATTGGCCGAATCATCTAACAAGAGCCTGGTAAATATAATCAAGAAAGTATTGGATGAAAATAAAAGGTCTTGGCATGTGCACTTAAAATACGCATTGTAGGTGAATCGCATGAGCACAAAAAGGTCAATCGACATTTCGCCTTTTCAGATGGTATATGGGACCAATGTTGTGCTACCTATAAACCTAGCACTCCCAGTGATGAAGTTATGGCAATATCAAAATGAAGAACCCAATCATGTAACCAGAAGGATAAATTAGTTGATCGAGGTTCAAGAGCATAAAGTTGAAGTAGATGAAAAGATGTAGAAGTATCAAGATGACATGAAGGCATTATTCGACTGCAAAGCAAAGGACAGAGGTTTCCTCCTAGGTGATTTAGTGTTAAGGTGGGATTCAAGAAAGGAAGAAGCAGCAAAACATGGTAAATTTGACCACCTATGGTATGGACCATTCAGAGTCTCGGCTCTAGAGGGAAAGAATTCCTTCCTACTGAAAAATATAGACGATGAAATCCTCAACGCCCCTGTCAATGGGCGTTATTTGAAGCATTATATGATGCAACAGTCGCCTAAAAAAAAAATTAAAACACACACACACACACACATATAGATATATAAAACAAAATTTGTGTATACTTATATATATATATATATATAAATATATATATTGTGTACATATATATATTTTTCATTTAAACATTGATATTGATTTTCTTTTTTCTTTCATGAACTTTCGACACCTTTCAGATAGCCCCGATAATCTTCGTATTTTCCTCTTACAAGATTCCAGCTACATACAAAACAAGCAGGAGAAGTAAACTGAAAGTTGATGTCAGAAATAAATCGGCTTAAACAGGTGATACCCAAGAAATTTCATATTGTGCAAAGAAATTGAAATGAAAAGGTAAATATGAGATTTCCCCAAAAGGCATGTTCTAAAAGACTATTAAATAAAACAGAGGTAACCTCATTCGAACAACAACATCAGTTGAACTGATCAATAACAGAGTTGTTTCTTGGTTTAATTGTCTATAAAAAACTAAGACAAATTAAATGATTCACCCAATTTAAGAGAAGTCAGTCAAAGTAAAGTATCCCCAAAAAATATCTACAAGAGTCATCTTTGAATTTTTGAACTCTGTATTTTCAGTCAGTAAGTCACTACCTGTCATCCTTTCTATCTTCGGGTTTACCTTTTAAAAAGTCACCATCTTTCTGTTTCATATAAGAAGGGATAATAGTTTTTCGTTTCAACCTCATGAGATTCAAAGAAGATTGTGGAAAGAAAGTGAGTATTCACAACTACTCGATCCCTTGCTAAACGAAGGAACGCTTAAAGTGATTCTAACTTTCCTAGGTTTTTCAGTGACATCGGAGGATTGAAGCTTGCCCGAATAGAATTCCCTAAGAAATTTATTTTCCATTTTTTCCCTAAGAATGAATGATGCAGGAGAATCTCTCCATGTCAGCCAGCCAGCCAACCAGCCACGTTGAGCGCGTGCATTCAAAACTGAAGAGAGGCGCAACCTCATTTGAAATCTGAATTGATTGTAATTTAATTGCTTAGGTTGTTGAGCCATAGAGTCGTGCCTTTGTGTTTGTGTAGGATAAGATAGGCCTTTAATGTTTGTATGGCTGAGATCTAGATCCGGATGCAGACTATATAGCCCATTCAATGTAATTGAATAGGGTAGGTAGGTTGGAGGGAAGAGCTCGAAGAGCCCCCTCAGGTAAAAGAGACTTAGGATCTCATTTTGTGTAAGTTGAGTGTGTGAGAGAAATCTATGTGTGGAGAGCAGAAGAGTGAGGAGTCAATACCTTGGTACACGTCGTGCTCAGGAACACTTTGTAAATACAATAATTTACCATTTAATACAAAAAAAACAGTTTTTCCTGCATTACTGTGTGTTGAATGAATATCTGTGTGTGTTCCATTGTATGTTGTAGATGTATGTTGTAGGTGTGCATTTGTAGGTTGTTTTGATTTCAGGTGAATGTCTTTGAGGCTTCATACCAGGAGGGTGTGACAGAACGTTGCAGGTTCTGATAGCCGTGCACAGAGGTTGCACTTCTGAATTCTACGGGTTCAGAAAAAGACGTGCTGCGACACAAGAACTGGAATCAACAACTCAGGGAAGACCTCAAGGTTGTTGAATACCTTGGAGGCAAGGCTGTGTATGAGAGACACAGTTGCAGACATAATTTTTCTATGGATTCTATGAAGTTCTGCCAAGTGGGTATTGAGTGGGTTCAAGGAGTGCACAGAGGGAGAACTCTGATGTGAGTTCTCAAGGAGGACCAGAATCATTGAGGATTCTGAGAGCTCTACCAGGTGGGCATTGAGCATATGCACAGAGGAGCATTGACGAAGAACTCTGATGTGAGTTCAAGAAGAACCGGAATCACTAGAGGATTCTGAGAGCTCTGCCAAGTGGGCATTGAGAAGGTGCATAGGTTCACAGAAGAAGTACAGAACTGTTGTAAGTTCTGAGAAGATACTCTGCCAGGTGGGCATTGATTCAGTGTGAAGACAGGCACAGAGGAGAGAAGAGAACTCTTTGAGTTCTAGATTCTGGAGGAAGAATCCACTGAGGGATCTTCACAGGGTTGTTGAACACCCTGCAGACTCAGTAAGAGGTTGCTTGAGCAGAGGGATAGCCAGGAGGGCATCCAAGTATTCTCCATCTATGGAAGAAAGAAGGATAAAATCCCTTAGGGGTCTGAGCATTTGAGAAGCTCAGGAGAGACAACACTGTGTGTGTGTGAAGACTCTGCAGAAGCACATACGTCGGAATTCCTTGAGGATTTGAAAGGAGAATCTCAGAAGAGATAGCATGTTGTGTGAGGACTCTGCAAGGAGGTGCAGAAGCCAAAGAATCCCTTGGGGGATTCAAGGGAAAAATCTCGGGAGGAACAACATTATCAAGAACGCAAGCATTGACTCAAATTCGTGGAGTTCACAAAGGTGAAACGAAGAAAAGGTTGAGGCCTTTGAGAACTTAGAGTTTTTCCAAGTCTAGGAAGAAAAGTGTGCAAGCTCAGGAGCGAGCACAAAAGCCGTCAGATCGATGGGAGAAGGAGATCTAGACCATTGGTTTCTACATCCAGGAAGACGCACAGGAGGAGTGCATAGAAGAGGAGATCGTGAGCCATTGGATCTCACTCAGATACCCATCAGCCGTTTGATCGGTCGGAAGTTGCATAGGATTTAAAATCCTCGTGAGCAGAGCAAAACCTCAAGAAGCATCGGGATATTGAGGCTTCAGAGTTTAGTAAATTGGGCATCCCGTGGACCAGAGATCGAGTAAATCCATCATGGAAATCTTGACAAGTTTAGAGCTGTCCATCTATTGGGACAGGTGGCAAGAATCGAGAGTCATCGGTATATCGGGGCTCATATAAGTGAATGGTTTGGCTTTGCATTTGGCAAAGTTTGAGGTTCAATCTGAACCATCTAGCTATGGAGACATGTGTCGAGAGATCAGAAGAAATTCAGGGATCGACATATCGGGGATTCCATGGACTAGGAGTCCATACATTTCGGAATCGTGAAGTCCAAAACCCCGAAAGGAGGGAAGTGCCATTTATGGAGCCAGTTGTCGGCATAGTGGAGAATCGGCACTCGGGATATTGGAGTTCTCAAGGTCGAGGAAGTTGAGACATTTGAATTCTCGAAATAGCGAGATTGGATCAGGGCCATCCATTAGTTGGGGATATGTGGCGGAGATCCGGACTATCAGGGGAGGTCCCGATAGAAGGTCAAATCGGTGCATCGGAGATCGACATTTCACAAGTCCTGGAGATGAGACGCCCGGGACATTTGGAACCATGACATCATGAGTGGTGATCAGGACCATCCATCTTGAAGGGATGTGTGGCAGTGAGCAAAGGCCTTCGAGAAAAGCACCGATAGGAGAGCCACATCGGGTGATCGCGCATCAGGATATCGGGAATCTCGTGGGCACAAGTTTTATGCATTTCAGCATTGCGATGTCTGAAACCCCGATGAGAGGTAAGACTACGGTCACAGGGAATAGTGGTCATATGGGCTAGGAGCTTAGCCAGAAAGGCTAAAATGTAGAGTGTGTCGACAATTTGGAAATCGAGAGATCGCGAGGACAGAGGTTCTCGACATCAAAAAAGATGAAACTTCGAAACTCAAAACCGAGTCAGGGAAAAGGTCACAGGCATGTGCAGAGGCCATGACAGGGAAAGAGTATGAACTATGGATCAGGTTTTCATCAGAGATTCCATGAAGGAATCGAAAGAGCCACTTCGGCTCAAAGGGGAATTTGAACGATCCTGTGAGCAGGAGCGCGAGGTGGTGGTATTGCGAGATTGTCCTGCATCAAGTGGTATCAAAGATAGAACTATGTTTGTATATTTCAAGCAGAGGGAGAAGGCAAGGGAATCTAGAGGAGGAGAGCACTCTGATACACACATCAAGTGGTATCAGAGATTCATTTCATATGTATATTTCATGTGAAGCGAGAAGGCAAAGGAAAAGAGAGCGTTAGAGACTCTGTGGTGATTGTTTGCAGGTAGGCAACAATCAAGAAGATAGTCAGGGAGATTGTAGGAGGATGAATTTGGTAACACTCTTAGTGCGGAGTGACAGCAACAGGTTTGCTAGGAAAGAAGACAGGGACAACACCATGGTTACTGAAGACCATAGGCATGCTGGGAGGAAGAGCAAAGAAGAAAAGCTTGCAGAAATGGATAAAGAGCTCGCTGAAATAAGAGAAGACATAGAAAATCTTGAACTACGGATGTAGAAGAAAACAAAGCTGAGATGGGTGTATGAATGGCCCATGAAAGAGCCGAAAGCAAAATGGCCAGTCAAGAAGTTGATGGTAAGAAGGCAACAAAATTTGTTAAGAGGATGGTTGAGGTATGCTGAAAATCTCAATGGACCAGAAGAAGGGATGGTTCAGGTGTGTGAAACAGAGACTGGGAGAGGTCTTAGTGATGAAGAAAATGAAATGGGATCAGCTGAGGATCTCAAGAACTGCCAAGAGGGAAGAGAGGAAATTCCATTTTTCCAGGTGGGCAATGAGTTGAGATCACTGCAGGATCTCAGGGACTATTAGGAGGACATCCAGGGAATTTCACATTGCCATCTGGGCAATGAAATGAGGTTGCTACGGGATCTCGAAGACTGCCAGGAGAGTAGTGAAAGGTTTCCAATTTTCCAGGTGGGCAAGGGAATAGAGATGGAATCGGTTGATTCCATGGACTGCCAGGAGGGTAGTTGGAGCATCTCAGATTGCCAAGAGGGAAGATATGAGTTATTGAGGCTGTCTGAAAGTCTCATGGACTCGGAGGTGAGTTCAATTCAGCAAGGAGTGTTGATGAATATGGGATCAGTTGATCTCATAGTCTGCCAGGAGAGCAGCAGAAGCATCCCATATTGTCAGGTGGGCAGGGATGAGAAGATGAGACTATCTGTGGGTCTCATGAACTCAGAAGTGAGTTGGAATCATCCTGAGGAGCTGACAGAGCAGATGAGCTCAGAGATGAAGTTAGATCAGCATGTGTAGCTGAGAAAGGAGGAGGATCCGATGGATCTTCTGATGATTGAGGGAATTAGAGTATTCCTACCATTCGCCCAGGAGGAGGCATAAATCTGTGTTCCAGATGAAGCAACAACAACAGAAGAACAGTCTACTGAGACTGTCAGGGAAGAGGAATTGGAGCAGACTTTGGAAGCTACCCAAGAAGACAAAGAAGAAAATGAGCATTCGAAGGAGTGTCTCAACGCTTTCAGCCAGGAAGCTGAGGAAGCTATAGCACTGAAGCTATAGCACTGAAGCTGTAGGCAGAAGAAGCAGAAGAGGATGATGAGCATTCTAAGGAATGGCTCAATATTTTCAGCCAGGGGACTGAAAAGACTGCAACATGGGAGTTTCCAGCAATAGAAGAAGAAGAGGCAGAAAACATTTGTTTTGTTGATCTTTGGAGACAAATTGAAACCCTGGAAGAGAGGGTGAAAGTGTAGAGCATGCACATCCAACAGGTGAAGTTGGAAGCTGAGGAAGAAAGCATGGGAGATCATGGTGATCTACCCATGAGCCGAAAATTTTTGCAGCTGGGGAGACTATAAAAACAGGACCAGCCATTGGAACAGCTGGATGAAGTGATCAAGGTGATCAAAAGGCTGATGTTGAGGTCAGCAGAAACTGCCAGCGAGGAGCAGCTGAGCAGAAGAGAAGCAACATCGCAATAGTAGAAGAAACAGCAAGAAGATGGAGCAAATGATCAGCTCTAGAGGATGATTTGGGATCCAGGAGGATTCCCACAACAAATATGGGAAGCTCATGAGCAGGAGCTCATGAATTTTGTAGCTAAGGAGTATGATGCAGGAGCATCTCTCCACGTCATCCAGCCAGCCAGCCAGCCACGTCGAGCGCGTGCATTCAAAACTGAAGAGAGGTGAAGCCTCATTTGAAATCTGAATTGATTGTAATTTAATTGCTTAGGCTAGTGAGCCATAGAGCCATGCATTTGTGTAGGCGTAGGATAAGATAGGAATTTAATGTTTGTATGGATGAAATCTAGATCCGGATGTGGACTAGACAGCCCATTCAATGTAATTGAATAGGGTAGGTAGTTTGGAGGGAAGAGCTCAAAGAGCCCCCTCAGGTAAAAGAGACTTAGGATCTCATTTTGTGTAAGTTGAGTGTGTGAGAGAAATCTGTGTGTGGAGAGTAGAAGAGTGAGGAGTCGAGACCTTGTTACAAACCGTGCTCAGGAACACTTTGTAAATACAAGAATTTTCCATTTAATACAAAAAGAGCAGTTTTGCCTGCATTACTGTGTGTTGAATGAATGTTTGTGTGTGCTCCATTGTATGTTGTAGATGTATGTTGTAGGTGTGCATTTGTAGGTTGTTTTGATTTCAGGTGAAGGTATTTGAGGCTTCATACCAGGAGGGTGTGACAGAACGTTGCGGGTTCTGATAGCCGTGCACAGAGGTTGCACTTCTGAATTCTGTGGGTTTAGACAAAGATGTGTTGTGGCACAAGAATTGGAATCAGCAACTCAAGGAATAACTCAAGGTTGTTGAATACCTTGGAGGCAAGGCTGTGTATGAGAGACACAGTTGCAAACATAATTCTGTTGTGGATTCTGTGAAGTTCTACCAAGTGGGCATTGAGTGGGTGCAAGGAGTGCATAGAGGGAGAACTCTGCTGTGAGTTCTCAATGAGGAACAGATTCACTAAGGATTCTGACAGCTCTTCCAGGTGGGCATTGAGCATATGCACGGAGGAGCATTGAGGAAGAAATCTGCTGTGAGTTCAAGAAGAACCAGAATCACTAGGGGATTCTGAGAGCTCTGCCAAGTGGGCATTGAGTAGGTGCATAAGTGCACAAAAGAAGTACAGAACTGTTGGAAGTTCTGAGAAGATACTCTACCAGGTGGGCATTGAGTCAGTGTGCAGATAGGCACGGAGGAGAGAAGAGGACTCTTTGAGTTTTGTATTCTGGAGGAAGAATCCACTAAGGGATCTTCACAGGGTTGCTGAACACTTTGCAAACTCAGTAAGAGGTTGCTTGAGCAGAGGGATAACCATGAGGGAATCCAAGTATTCTCCATCTGTGGGAGAAAGAAGGATAAAATCCCTTAGGAGTCTGAGCGTTTGAGAAGCTCAGAAGAGACAACACTGTGTGTGCATGAAGACTCTGCAGAAGTGAAAACGTCAGAATCACTTGAGGATTCGAAAGGAGAAGCTCAGAAGAGATAGCACGTTGTGTGAGGACTCTACAAGGAGGTGCAGAAGCTAAAGAATCCCTTGGGGGATTCAAGGGAAAAAGCTCAGGAGGAACAACATTATCAAGAACGCAGGCGAGGACTCAAATTCGTGGAGTTCGCAAAGGTGAAAGGAAGCAAAGGTTGAGGACTTTGAGAACTTGGAGTTTTTCCAAGTCTAGGAAGAAAAGTGCACAAGCTCAGGAGGGAGCACAATAGTTGTCAGATCGATGGGAGAAGGAGATCTAGACCATTGGTTTCTATGTCCAGGAAGACGCACAGGAAGAGTGCACAGAAGAGGATATCGTGAGCCATTGTATCTCACTCGGATACCCATCAGTCGTTTGATCGATCGTAAGTTGCACAGGATTTAAAATCCTCATGAGCAGAGCGAAACCCCAATAAGCATCAGGATATTGAGGCGTCAGAGTTCGGGAAATTGGGGATCCTATGGAACAAAGATCGAGTAAATCCATCATGGAAATCTCGACAAGTTCAGAGCCGTCCATCTATTGGGACAGGTGGAAGGAATCGAGAGTCATCAGTATATCGGGGCTCATATAAGTGAATGGTTTGGCTTTTCATTTGGTGAAGTTCGAGGTTCGATCTGAACCATTTGGTTGTGGAGACATGTTTCGGGAGATCAGAAGAAAGTCGAGGATCAACATATTAGGGATTCTGTGGATGAGGAGTCCATACATTTCGGAATCACGAAGTCCGAAACCCTGAAAGGAGGGAAGTGCCATTTGTGGAGCCAGCTGTCGGCATAGCAGAGAATCGACACTCGGGATATCGGAGTTCTCGAGGTCGTGGAAGTCGAGAAATTTGAAGTCTTGAAACAACAAGATTGAATCAGGGCCGTCCATCAGTTGTGGATATGTGGCAGAGATCCAGACTATCGGGGGAATTCCTTATAGAAGGTCAAATCAGCGCATCGAAGATCGGCATTTCATGAGTCCTGGAGACGAGACGCTCAAGAAATTTGGAACCGTGACATTGCGAGTGGCGATCAGGACCATCCATCATGAAGGGACGTGTGGCAATGAGCGAAGGCCTTCGGGAAAAGCACCTATAGGAGAGCCACATTGGGAGATCGCGCATTGGGATATTGAGAATCCCGTGGGTACAAGTTTTATGCATTTTGGCATTGCAATGTCCGAAACCCCGATGAGAGGTAAGATTGCGGTCACAGGGAATAGTGGTCATATGGGCCAGGAGCTTAGCCAGAAGGGCTAGCACGTAGAGTGCATCGACAATTCGAAAATCGGGATATCGCGGGAACAGAGGTTCTTGACATCAGAAAAGACGAAACACCGAAACCCGAAACCGAGTCGAGGAAAAGGTCATAGGTGCGTGCAAAGGCCGTGATAGGGAAAGAGTAGGACCAGTGGATTGGGTTTTCATCAGAGATTCCACGACAGAATTGAAAGAGTTGCTTCAGCTCAAAGGGGAATTTGAACGATCCTGTGAGTAGGAGCGCGAGGTGGTGGTCTTGCGAGATCGTCCTGCGTCAACGAAGGTGTTGTGAAGGTCAATGGAAGGTTGGTACCGAGTAATCAAAGTAAGTTGATAGACCTATAATGCAAAATATTACACAAATATCAACCCTGATACAAACTGATTGCTCCCATCTTCGCGCTCTAAAAAGAAAATTATAAGACAGGTGGTGAAAGGATATTCAGAAAAGACTACCCCCACCTAGTCCAAGAGACGATGAAAGGAAATTCAGAAATGATTTCCCTCATCTCAACATTTAAATGCATAAATATATTTTGAAGTGGTGAAAGGAAATTCAATAAAAGAGACCAGATAACTTCACCGGGGTACTGAACAGGCTCAGTGGCAGTGAAGCAATATCTGAGAAATATGTAAAGATGTTATACATGAATATCACTCTACTACGGTAACCAATTCTTTTTAAAAACCTGATCTACATCCCAAGTTCAGATGGGATTTCCCAATTAAAAACATATAATCTTCTTCTTTTGATGCAAGCTGATAGCCGCAAGATCTGTTGGGTCTCCTAGAACTGTTTTGATTGTCTTAAGGGAGACCTAAATTTAGTAGCGGAAAAGGGAAAGTCGTGAAAGGGACTACAACTAAGTTTAAAAAAAGTATCTGAGTTTGAAAAATATTTTCAAGGTAAAAATCGAAGTCTCTTTCCCCCTTCGATACCCTGTTCGTAGGAACCTTTTCGCCTAATTGAAGCTATTGACTCCATTTACCCAATATTAGCACGTGGTCTATTGTTCTTCCTGCCTTACAAGAAAGTGGGATCCCTAGTTGGAGCCTATGTTGGAGCCACCTTTGTTTTTTCTAGCTCGTCTCAAATTTCATGTCTTAATGCTCGAAATCGAAAAGTGGTTTTCGTATTTTCCATCTGTTGTTTCGAAATTTCTGAAGACATATCATGTAGCAGCGATGATTATTGTACTCTCGAGGTGAGTTCTACCTTTCGGCAAAAAAAAATTCCCCCCTTTTGTTCTACCTTGGGATTTCGCATGTTGGATGATATAGATCACGTCGTTCATAAGTCCCAAGCAACGAAACAACGGAATCATTTTAGAATTTCACACAGGGAAGTAATGAGAGTAAAGTTTTCCTAAATCATGATTAAACGTCATCGGGTTTTCGCACCTCGGCGTTCACCAAATCCAAAATTTTATTGTCGTAGCCCCGATAGCTGAGACCACAAAGTCCTTATTTTAGTAACCTGTGTCAAGGTTAAAAGCAAATGATAAACCATGGTAAAGTTATGTCGGCGATTCGCCACTCGGCATTTTCTTTGTAAAAAGTTATACTATCTAAGCCCCGACTCATGAGATCACGATAAGGATATGAACATAATTAATTAATCACTTAATCCGAGTTTATCTTCCCTTTTAATTAAGTCATATTATCACGATCTCACAGTTTCGCAACTTGGCATGCAAACTTCTCGGAAATGTGTCTTCGAAGCTCCGAGTCGTGATATGGAGAATATAATAATTACATAATTAATTAAGCTCCTAATCACGATTGTGTTTTTATTAACCAAAATTAATCATCGTAAATTCAGGGGTTAGAGGTTCAAAGGGTTAAAACAAAGTTCTCGATACAACCAGTACCGAAAGATTAATTAACACTGGTAAAACCGGATTAATTAAGCTAAATCAATATCTCCCGTGTTTTGATGCTTGCACGATTTACAAGGTAGCCTTATTTCTTCCATATGCCAATTGACATTTCAAATTGCCAAAATTTATGGCATTAATTATGAAATAGGGTGAATCAACGAATAAAGATTGGGTTTTTATTTCTAAATTTATTTCTAAACATGATTTGACAGATATATTCTAAAAAGTACCGAGTTTTTGAATATATATAGAACTATTATTCATTATAACAAATGCATTTCTATATTACGCAGAGCACACTTTCTCAGCGAGCTAACTTCTATATGTATACGTATTTTTATCGCAGAAGAGCTAAAGCAGGATCTCCAATCATGGCCCCACGAAAAACATCCAAAGCTAGTGTTGAGGTTTCAGGATAAGGCTCAAAAAACATTGTTGATACTTCACCTCGAAGTGTCGACTCTGTCCCGAACTGGTGGTTCATTTCCGATGTTCTACAGGCCAAATTGGTGGATTATTCCGATGATTCCAGCGACAATGAAAAATATGACATAACCACCAAGTATAAGATCCTCATTCAATCTGGAATGCACAAAGTAGCAACCAGGCCACGACTACTGCCATATTATGATATGGTCCGATGGGCATTAGACCATGTGGACATACCAACCAGAACTATCATGAATGAGCAGAAGGTCACCATCGGGACTTTCAGGCTTGAACATCTGCAAGCCATGTATAAGTTGCCCACAGTGTCCGACTTTACATATGGTGCCGAATTCTTGGACGAGTTCAAATAGAAAGAATGTGTGCAGTATGATAAAACCATGTCTAGCTTAATAAAAGATTGGGTTTCGCACTCTGTGAAGTTCAGGGCAGACAATCATGGTATATATTCAATAGCTTCCTTAGAACCATAGTACAAGTATGTAGCTATGATGACATGCAGATTATATGGGTCAGAGGACACCTCAAATTTCTTTATTCCATGGGTGCCTCTAATATTTCGAGTCGCCGAAGGCTGTTCCTTCGGTTGTGAGAAAATATTATCCGATAGCTTGACTAGTTGGGTCACAGAGTATTGGGTGCAAAAAGAGAACAGAAAGACTTCTTCATTTTTCATGTCTACATACATTATGGACGTCGTGTGTATTTTAACACCATTTCCCTTAATGAGCTAGAGTTGGACTCCAGCAGAGGACGAGCCTATCCACGTCTATCATGTGAAATTGTGGGAAAAAAAAGTGGAAGATTTCATATATGAGATCTTCAACTGGGTGATGGTGCCTCTGCATGTCACTATTTTCAGTCACCCGCCACCCAGGATCTTGGACAACATAGTGACGAATTTGAGTAGAATAGTTGACCGGTATGTAGAAGCCGAATTCTCATATCTCAGAGTGTTCGAGGATTTTGTTACCCTGCATGCATTTCCATTATTCATTCCCAACAAGCTAGCTTGTCGTGAATTTGCCAGACAAATAGTAATCAGTGGCATCAATAAGGAGCTGAAGGGATACTCGAAGAAGGTATGTCCACCTTTTCCTGTTCATTTAAACTCATATTCTTTATTAGATTTTGGGCATGCTAAAGATGAGGCAACAACCCTGGAAGACCTAAATTTGGTTCTTATTGCATACAAGAAGCATGATCCGCAAAGGGTCATGAGTAATCACTTGGCTAGTTGCAGGCTCAAGAGATTTGAGCACGAAAATTCACCCTCGGATGACATTTTCCAGGGAGAACGATCTTATGCTGAGATTTTAGCTCAGATACAAACATTGGCACCTGAGGAGAGAGTCAATGTTTTGAAGTTCCAAGAACATCAACGCAGTTGTCTTCCCACAGTGTTGTGGGGTGAGAATCTGAGTACAGTGGAGGCGAAACAAAAATATGTCGAAGGCTCCAAGGATGCGACTCCTAGTCAAGAAAAACACCAGGACGAAGGAGAGAAAACTAAGAGTCCGAAAGTAGAGATAAAGACTCCCAACTCGCCGAAGAAGCAAATTTCGGCTACTACTCTAGGATAATCAATGAAGCAAATCAGAGATCCTATCACATCAATTACTCCCTTGCAGTCAACTCAGGGAAATATTGACACAGGGTGGATCTTCAATGAAGAGTTGAGGCCTATAAGGGTGGAAGAGCTCCCTCCAAATGAGTTATTTTCGAGAATAAGAGAAAGGCAGTGGTGAAAAGGGAATTCTATCAGGAAGGAGAGTCAACGACCAAGAAATACAAAGTTATAACTGATGGGAAAGACAAGAGGAATGAACAATTCGCGACTGAAATAGTAGGGACATTAGGTGCATATGCCACAGCAAACCAATTTTCAGTCGGGGTTTTGAAAAACCATTTTAAATGAAAAAATCGCCTCATCAAGACCCTTGAAGCCAGACTAGCGACAACAATGGAGACTGCCAAAGACCAGGCGAGTGTAGGTATAGAGCAAGCAAGGTTGGCCAATAAAAACGAGATAGAGCTACTCAAGACTAAGCTAGAACAAGCACAACTGATGGTTCAGAACAGTCAAGTGCAAGTGAGCCAACAAATAGATTTGATCGAACAACTATAGGCTAGATTGGAGATCGATGAAAGTAAAGAGATAGATATTGGGATGTTCCAGTCCCAGGTGATGGAGATTTGAAGCAGAGTCTCTGCAGCCCAACAAAATTTACTCACCAAGGTAGAGGTGATTCAGGACAACTATTTGCTAGTCAATCAGGTTTTGGAGAACTTAACTGCTAGAGAAAGGGAAGCTGGAGCAACACGGGTCGCCTTCCAAGAGGTTGTGATAGCCACAAACAACAAGGATTCGGGGAGTACTCCCAGGTTCACCATTTTGGAGCAGACCAGAGGAAACATTCTATTGAAAGAATGCGAGCACAGCATCTCGAAAGGCAATATGCAAGCCAAGAGAGTGACAAAATCCTTAGAAGAGGATTTTAGCTCTATAGATGGTAATCTGCTAGGCATTGATAGAAGAGGTAATGCCGAGGCATTGATTCAGATGAATATGGCAAAAATATCTCTTGATTTAAATTAAAAAGAGGAAAGAGATTCAGCCGAGATCTCCCAAGTGACTATGGAGGACATAGTCCAAATAGATAAATGTATGATTAAACCAAGTGTGCAATTATGTGATATCGACATCATAGATAGACAGATGGAAGACAGGCTGCTGCAATTAGCCCGAGATTGTTACTCTTTTGAAGCCAACTGTCAAGTACAACCGTCAAGGCTGATATCTCGGCTGGTTGAAAGATGTGTCACCTATACCGAGCACGCGAGAGGACAAACTTATGGCACCAAGTGACAATAGAGAAGAGGAAATGGAGCGATTTCTCTCCTCCCTATCATAACCGAAATTTTTGTAATGATTGAGATTCCATCTTATTGTAAAACTGTATAAATATACCATAGAAAGAAAGAAAAAAGGCTGCACCTTTTTGTGTCGATTGTAACAGAGTTTTTACACTTTGAGAGTTAATACAATGCAAATCTGAAGATTCTCAATTCCCTCACGACTGTGTTATGAGTTAGTTTTCTTGTATCTCATATTTCGTTTCATTTCATATTCTTATCTGATGAATACTTCGCTGTAATTTAGTACAACCTCTACTATAGCGAATGAATTTTGGTTTTCTATATTGTTTACTATTTTTCCTCTGTACCAGCTATCAACAGGTGTTAGACCAATCAACACTTTCAGAATTCTATATATATGTTATGCTTCATCGGGTTATTTCCTTACATTTTTCTTCTTCTATTTATACGTGAGATTCTCCCTTGATAGGATCCTTACTCGATAGACAACTAAATGTTTTCTCCCACTTCATACAATTTTATTAAAATATAACTCAGTTACGAGAAAGAGCCTTTGATTTGCACCCCATTTTTATTTCTGAAACCCTAAACTCTCTTTTATACGACCAAATTGAGACAACACTTAATTTCCCTCTAAAGTTTTTCTTATTTTACTATTCCTCCATGACTATTCTTGTACCAACACAGCCCAATGTCGAACCTAGATTATCAAATCAAACACACATTGCCTTGAACCTTTTCGATACTATCCTTAAAATAGATACTACCCGGGTTGAACTCGAACATTCATGGGCAGCGATTGAACAGGATATAACCATCCATGAACAGTTGGTAGCTAGACAACGCCAACATAGGAACCTTCCCTAGTTTCCCTTGCCGAAGGTTGATGTTTCTCTCTTCTCTACCTTTTACCCACTTTCGAATGCTTAGACACTGTACTTCTAAGCCTTAAGTACAGACTCTAGAACAACAACTCCAATCAGTTAGTCAACCTTCATTATAATTTGTCTTGTAGGTAGTTAATATTCTTTATGGATAGCTATATATTGAGTAGAAGGTTATGCAATGTTTTGTAAATAATTGTTATTGTATTTGGAGATTTTCTCTACTAGGCTTCTCCCTTGAAGAGGCAAGTGGATATAACTCTCTAGTTTTTATAATCAAGAGATATTTCTCAGGATTTATCTATTTTCTCTTATGTCCTTGGATTTTTCACTACATTTTATGTGAATTCTCTAATGTTTTTGGGTTAAGTACATTGGAAAATGTGTCACAATATTTTCAAACTAGAACATGAAAAATGAGTGCTTGTAGGTATAAATATGAATGGTATTCCTCCTCTCGTGGTGTTATGAGGTAAAACTTCCATACAACCACATTACCCATGTCTTGACTGATGAAAAAACATATTCCCTATGCCCACACACACTAAATTCAACACAATAAATAGTTCTATAATTATAAATTAAGGAACATTTTATTCATATCATATTATAATATCCTAATTTAATTCATAGTCCATACAATGTTGATGCAATCCCATGTCAATGTAAAACTATGGATTTTGTCCACACTAGTAAAACCATTAGTGGCACATGGAAATTAATGCATCTAAAATACATGTATATGTTCATTTCAACATTTCACAACCATATGAATCGATAAGGTAAAAAAAATCATATAAATGCACATTTTATCCATCCATGTTGTCATATTATCATAAATAGAAATCATAAAAAAATTAATTAAAACCAATCAAAATAGTTACGGAGTTTGAGTTTAATCATCATAAGACATGCCAATAAACCATGTCATTTCATCAGCAAAAATTCCCTCAAATAATAAGATCCAATCTATCAAACTAGTCAAAGAAATTCATGCACTACACTAACATTATATGAACAAAGGGAGTTGTGTTCAATTGAGACTAATCAAAATTGACTATGTGATGCAGATGTCACCTCTGCCTCGATAGAGTCTCTACATGACCTCTCAGTCTTAAGGATCGTTCAATCTATTTTATGAGCTGAAGAGGCTCTTTGGCTTCCCCGCTGGAATCTATAATTATCGATCCACAGGTCCTTTAGAAACTCTACTTGTGCGAACAACACTAGGCATGAGCTTCACCTTTCCCAAGCGACCATGGCGCCTATGACCAAGGGCCTAACCCAAAAGTCCTTTGTCGCAACCTCAAAATCTCGCGAGTTTGCGGGTTGAACCATTCGACTCCTCCTTCCCAATCTTGTGATACCTGAGATCACAAAATGGGTATAACTCCCTTCTGTCATCACCTTCTATGCGTGACCGCCAACTAGGATAAACTCTAGCTCCCATCGTAACTTCGCGACTTCACAAGTCGAAGGGTTGAGCCTCCATGCTCTTCCCGTGTGAACCTCTGAGACTGAGAGTCAGTGAGGGTCGACCTTCCCTTAGCACTTCTCGCAACTCGCCAATTCACAAGTTTCAGTGTCAAGCTCCCATGCTCTTATTTTGTGAATCCCCGAGATGCGAGAAATCAATGGAGCATTGACTCCTTTTCCCCCAAGTGACGCGTGTTCGCCTATCAACCACGTGGGCCCCACCTTGTGGTTCTGCTATGTGTCCACACTCGTACCTTGTCTCTCGACACTTCATGACTTCTGCAGTCAAGACGAGGTCCTCTCAACCTCCAAACCTCCGAATGTGCGATACGTGCGATGAGGCTCTAATCCAACAGTCCTCCATGATCTGGATCCTATAGCTATCTCCGCTCCTCGTGACTTCGTGACTTGGAGTGCCCAACTCTTGGGCTCTCACCCTGTGAACCTCTGAGTTCACAAGATCCCTCGATCTCTGCCACCTGTCCTCCTTAGATGGACGGCTGCTATCCTCTTGCTAGTTTGGGACTTCTGATGTCAAGTGCCTAGATTTTTGTCCTCCGGACTCCCAAACTCCCGAATGTTGAAATCCCGATACCAACCTCTTCCGGGACTTTCCCTCTGCTTATTAGGGTTTAAACCTCAAGCTCATCTCGATAGATTTGATGGTTGTCAGCTATTCTGAGTGAGATCCAATGGCTTAGAATATCTTCGGCTCTGTGCACTCCTCCACTTCTCCCTGGACGTGAAATCTTCAACGGTCCAGATCTCTTCGGTTGAATCCAATGGCAGTTGTGCTCCTCCTGAGCGTTGGCACTTTCTTCCTGGACTTGGAAGAATTCCAAATTTTCAAAGGCCTCGACCTTTGCTTCTTTTCCCTGCGAGCTCTTCACCTTGGGTCTCGCCTGCATTCTCAAAGACACTACTCCTCCCGAGCTTATCCTTCCGAATCCTCAACAGGATTCTGTGACTTCTGCGCCTCTGCAGAGTCTTCATGCACACAAAGGTGCTATCTCTTCTGAGCTTTTCTGAGACTCAGACTCTTAAGGAACTCGATCCTTTTTCCCTTTCTCCTTCAAATGGAGAAACTGATGGCCTCCTGGCTATCCTTCACTCAAGCAACCTGATTTTTGAGTCTGTAGGGTGTTCAACAACCCTGAGAAGATCCTTCAGTGGATTTTTCTTCTAATTCTAGAACTCAACAGAGTTCTCTTCCTGTTCTTGTCTACACACTAACTCAATGCCCTCCTGACAGAGTTGTAAAGAACTCACAACAGAGTTTCTGTCTTCTTCTGAACTCACAATAGAGTTCTTCTGTGCACTCCTTGGACCTACTCAATGCCCACCTAGCAGAGCTTCACAGAACTCCTCAGAGCTTATGTCTACAAATATGCCTCTCCTACATAGCCTTGCCTCCTGAGGTGTTCAGAAACCTCATAGGTTTTCTTCAAGTTAATGATTTCAGTTCCTGTGCCCACTTGGCACGTATTTTTCTGAATCCGCAGTGTTCAGAAGTGCTTTTGTGCACTGGCTATCAGAAATCGCAGTGTTCTGTCACACCATCCTGGTGTGAAGCCTCAAAGAACTCTACCTGAAATCAAAACAACTCCCTGCAAATGCCTAACATACATCTACAACACAAAATTAACACACACAGACATTCATTCAACATGGAAATACTTGCAGGAAAAACTGTTGTTTTTATTGAATGGCAAATGCCTGTTTTACAAGGGTGTTCTTGAGCTCAAACTTTAACATAGTCTTGGCTTCTTCTCTTCTGCTCTCTCCTTATAGACTCTCTCTTATGCATACTCTCTTACACACAAAAATGAGATACAACAACTATCAAAGATATTTTACATGAGGGGGCTCTTAGAGCGCTTCCCTCCAACCTCACCTACACTATTCAATAGCATTGAATGGGTTGTCTAGTCCGCAAATCAGATCTAGATCTCAGCCTTCAACATTTAAGGCCTAGCTACCTATATTCCTACATCCTGTGCTCATAGCATGGCCTCATGGCCCAACAGCCTAAGATATTTAATTACATTCAAGTTCAAATCGAAAACAAGGGCTCTGCCTCTCTTCAACACGTGATTTGAAACTGCTGACGTGGTTGGCTAGCTAGCTGGCTGACATGGAGAGATGCTCTTGCATCACTATGTTTGGCCATAGTTATTATAATTGACTAACTAATAGTACATGTGAAAAGTCAATTGTGATAAACAAAGGTTGATCATGATTGACTATGTTTAACCATAGTTACTATAGTTGATTATGGTGAAGTATATTTACTAAGGTGTTGACGGGCATTTATGACACGCCGTCAATGAGAAGGGAAGATCCATACCAAGGTTGTCTATTTAACCCAAGCCGTCTGGGATAATCTACCATGGCGGGTTATATGGCTCTCTTAGCCAACTAGGATTCTAAAAAAACTAAAAGATGTGAACTAACTAAAGATACAATTCTATCAATTGACACATTAACTACAACCACTTAACTAATAGTAGTACAATAGATAGGTACAATTATAAGGTTTAAATAAAGCCTCATGAAAATTATTTCTTTCAACTAATGGATCAAAACAAGATAATAACTAAAAGAAGTTGTCCTAGTACTTTAACTGACAAACTAATAAATAATGAGTGAATAAGATTGAAAATGATATGATGATAATGGACAAAGAATTTAATGTTTAAATGATGCAATCATTATTCATTTATAAATCAACAAATTAAATAAATCATAAACAAACTAACCTTACGCTGATCAACAATACTAAGCTACATTCGTCTCTCTGTATTTTTATAAGCTCCACTTAACCTATGTCAAGTATAAATCTATGACAAAAGAAATAATGATACTTCCTAAGAAACTCAAAGAAGTCTTTTATATTTCTGGAGCAAGTCTATGATGACAGAAAGGCAAATGATTTTATCTCATTGTGACTTTAAAATGTCCAATAACAAAAAATGAGAGAAACTCCAATTCTCAACCAATGGTATTACCAGCTACCTAACATTAGATTTAAACTCAAAATGTTTGGGTAGACGATCAATCATAGATATCAATAAAACCTAAATATAATGAACCACATAAAACAAAACATAACATGAAAGGTTATATGGAGAACAATCTAAAACATAACATTGTATAGTCTACAAAACGACAAAATCCAAAGAGTGAATTGTATCCCATATATTTTTAGTATAATAATTTCGTCATAAGGTCCAAAAGGAATCTCGAAGACCGGTAACTCACGAATATTTAAAGAAAACTTTTGGTTGTTCTGTATAACGTTGCTCCAACAACCTATCTGTTAAGATAGATATATAGCAGAAGGTTGTATAATTCTAATATTGTGGCAATGCTAAGATAAAAATCACTTTGACTGAAAATTTAAATCTTATTTAAAATGTAGAAAGAACAACCTTCAAATCATGATCCTTATTGAAGATATAATAGATTAATTGATAATAAGAAAAATCTCAATTGAACAATTATATATTTACAAATATGAATTACATGAATAAACTCAATATAATACAAGATTTGTATCAAAGTAATAATATCACCAAGATCAAGATAATTTGGATAATAGACTCTTAAAGATTGAAAAAAATAATACATAAATGATAACAATTAATCATGTATTGATAAAATAGACTAAAGCTAATTTAAATCAATGCATAATCAATTACACAAAGAATATGAAGATATTATAATGAAAATAAAACCATTTTGCTCACAGGACAAAAGTCATTAATAAATTTGGAATTTCATATTCTTCTTCGAAAATACTCATCCATTCTCCCAAAATTCCAACCATCCATTACTCCATTTGAGAATAAAAATTTTACAAAATAAATAATATACAAAAAGGAAAGGACAATAATCCTCCTTTGAATCTCTTGGATCCCTTGGGCTCCGAACTTTCTCATATATTTATGCAATAAATGAATAGTCTGGGTGTCACTAATAATTTCCGCTACCTAAAATTCTCCTCGTAAAGAGACACTAATATCTCTCAAATTGTGCAATTTTTTTTTTAAATATCTCGATTAAGCTAAATGGGTCCATTTTGTAGATGGGTTTTCAACTGTTTCTTCATATTCCTCATGGTTTGGATGCAATCAATCCCACACAATCGGTTGTCTATTCTTGAAAGCATTTCCAAATATTATCTGTTGTTGCTCATAAATTATTTTCCCCAATCCAATATTATTTTTGGATCAATTATATTGAACATATTTAGATAATAAAATCTATAAATGATTAGATCCGTACCAGATAAATGATAATAGAAACATGTGAAACAAAAAGAAACAAAATTAATAACCTAAAAATTGTGAATAAAACAAAATCTAGAACAATATAATTAAAATGAATTTAAACTAACTACAAGTCCTAAACAAAAATAGCTTATATTTTCCTTTCAAATATGATCTTAAAATTATAGAAGCTTCAAGTTGATGGAGAGGAGAAAAATATTGATTTTGGGTTTTCACAAAATCAAACAAATGATAGATAATTATTTTATTATTATTATTATTATTATTATTATTATTATTTTTTGGAAATTAGATGCAAATTGACAAAATAATTTAATTATTTAAACCTACCAAATGATTTTGTGAAAATGATTGCTAATGAGCAAATGATGAAAACATAATCATAATTTAAACGAAATTAAATAGTTGATAAAAATTAATGTTTTAGATTACATTAAGGTTTCTATGTTCGTCTCTCCTTCATTCAAATTTGATCAAATGTGAACAAATGTCATAGAAAAGATGTGTCACAATAAAATTTCTTCCTGTAAAATCATTGTTATTGATCCATTTCTTCAACCAAGCCATTCTAATAATAGATAAATTCAATAAGGAAGAGGTAATAACAAACTCTCAAATTATGAAGCTCATCCATGAACATCAAAACTCTGTAGAAAGAAAAAATAAATGGCATTTGAATTTCATGAAATTCAAACCAAAAAAAAAAAAATAATATAAAATAAAACCAACCTCGAAACAAAGAAAACCAATACCAATCCAATCAAGTCAAAGGGAAAAAGGAAGAAGAATCCAAGTAAAATTTCGAGGGACCCTAGATTTTGATTAAAAATAAAGAAGGGGGTTGTTGGGGCCCAACAAATGGAGACTCATTGGGCAAAGCAGTTATCTATGATCTGGTAGTATTTCATCTCAGAAAGAATAGAATAAGACTTGAAAAAGGATTTAAGCTTCTTGAAATAAATTCACTTTGAAACCATATAGTATTATGATAAGCTCAATGTTATAACCAAATAATAGAATTTTCTTTGCAGGGGATTATAACTTGAAATAATGTCTTGATGAAAGAGTCACTATGTTTATAAAATGACTTCAATACTATTGACAGAGCCACTGCTACCAACATACGTCCATAGCCTCGACAGAGATATCATTTAACCCACTCAAATTCTTTAATCCCATTGAATAGTTGTATCCACATGATGTATACTTGCATAAAAGTTAATTTAAAAGAATATACCTGCTACCTCTGGACCTGGCATTGCTTCGCTGCCAGCAGGCCTATTCAGTACCCCAAAAAAGTTGTCTTGGTATCATGTGTGCATTTACCCACTACTAGCGAGCATGTTCAGTACCTAGATGGGTTTACACACACTTCCCACACTTAAGTGCTTTCAACCCTCTTATGCCACTTTTAAATAATAACACAACTATATATTTATTGATGACAAAGGGAGAGGGGTGATACTGTAGGTTAATTGCAATACAGGTGAATAGTTGATCATGTTATTTTTTTCTTTCAAAACTGGAAGTTTTATCATGGTTTAGAGATTTTAGATTTCATTTAAGAAATCATCTAAAGAATGGGGAAGAACTTAAAAGTGATTCATTAAGAATATGGATGATGTAAAAAGTTTAAATACCATCGTAATTCTCAAAGATTTAAATCACATCTCTCATGTATTACTCTGGCAAAGAAAAATTAAGGACAAAACAAAAGTGACAGTTGACTTAAAAATCAATTGTTTGAGCTATATCTTAATATCATGACCTATTTGAACTATTTCAAATTGCTTGAAAAATACAAGTCTTGAAATGAATGCTTCCTTCTGACGATTTCTCTTGGATCAACAATATAATGGTTCAAAAAGATAGACAAGAAAAACAAATTCAAGAAAGAAATCAAAGAAAGAAAAAACAAACACACAACAAACCAAATCATATTTTTTTAGTGGAATTAAAAATCGAAAGTGCATAAAAAAAACAAAATCGAAATAGAAAAAAAACACTTTCAGAAACAATTTTGGCCAAAGATAAACCCAAGATTTGGGATCTACTAGCATCCCACTATAAAATAAAGAAAGAACTAAATCATATAAAATCTTATGTGAGAGAAAGTTTTTTTCTTAAGATAGTGATGCATAAGATGTTACTTTGACCAAGAATTATTATTAAAAATAAAAGACACTAAAAACAAATAGAAACATCCTTATTAAGACGAGTGCAGTCCTACTCGTGGCAGCTTAGGTCAGGGTTGAATTCAGGTGAATTGATAGTTCAATTTTAATTATCTCTTTACTTTCCATTTTACAATTTCCATGATGATAATGTGTTTTTGAAAATAAATATTCAACGAAAAAGAAGAGAGAAAAAGGATTAAAGTGGACTTCCCTGACAAAATTCATATTATGTTTCTCTTGGTGTACCCACTTTTGTTCATAAATGAATTATTACAAAAATAAACATTCAGAAAGAAAACTAAAGGAAACCTAATCCTAAACCTACTCTAACTACTAAACAAATCAAAATACTAAGTGAAGTCATGCTTCCAATGTAGTCATCGGAGTAACTCCAATCCTGCAATGAAAAAAAATCAAATATTAGTAACAAGAATGGTAGTATATATAAATATGAAAAAAATACATCATACTTACCTTTATCATCATCATTTAAAAACAAATCAAGAATGACCTTACCATTCCCTTTAACATTATTTATGTATGAATCCTCCAGCCATTCTGCAATTTTGTCATTATATGTGTCACAAAAACATGAAAAAATGAGATTGTCAAGCTTGTGAAAGTTATCAGGACCTGACAAAACCATCGGCCTAGACTGAAGTACCCCATCCTCCTGAAAATTTTCCTTTTGTTCCATATTTTCTCCATCTGAAGGATATAAAATGAGTGTGTCAAAGTTACCTCCTTGATCTCTAAATAAGGTAAAGATAATCTTACCATTCCATGAGAACTTTTCGAGATATGAATACTCCAACCAATATGCAATCCTATCATAATACATGAAATTAATAACATGGGATTATTCAAAAGAATTCACATACGAAAAATATTTCTGATGAGAATAAAGTATTATATTACCATGGAAAGAATCTTGTAAAAAGGTCAGATGAAGATTGCGAGAAATTATCGTGATTTTCGATTGGAAAAGAAGTGTCCCATTCTCTTGAAACTTTACATTGATCTTAGATACTTCAAGATTAAATATTTGAGGTGAACTAAATGAAAAAACCAACATTTTTGAATAATCATCATTGGTAATAGTATTTTGTTGATTATACTTTTCAAGCTCAAATAATTGATCATGGAAAAATTTAGATCCGTCTTTAAACACAAATTGATATGAATCAATGGAAGATGAAATTTGAGACTCTTTCAAATAATTTCTTGATTTACCCATGAATAATTGATGAGAATAAAAATTAATATGTTCATGGGAATAACTATTTTCCTCTTTATCTTCTATTTGGTAATCTCTATTAATCTGTACCTGATTATATAGTGCATAATTCATTCCAAAGTGCACTGGAACACATGATTGCATAACATGATGATAAAAAATATCAGGGTACAAGGAATAATATGTAGAAGAGTTGAGGAGAAGAAATGCATCACTTGAAATGATCAGAATATGTGTTTTGAATTGTGTTGTTGTTCCCTCTCCTTGTATAAATTTATCAACCTCTACTGTATGCCCTTTTAAAGAGTATGAAACAAATTCTAACAGACAATTTGGTTCATCATAAAAAGGTGAATGTGAGAGAAAATTACTAGAATTAGATGATTCTGTTGGACACACCTACCACACTTAGAGGGGGGGGTGAATGAGTGTGGAGATCTTTTCCCCAAAACTTCCCTCTTACACAAAACTCCTTAGTTAACATTAAACATTTGCTCATTACTTATTTCTTTCATTTATAACCAGTTAGATGTGAACATATATTAGCAGTATATCATCAACAAGTCATGACCACAAGGAACACAAAGAACACAATATGTATGTACAACTTTTTTTTTTATTATGGACAACAATCCATGGGTTTTTTAGCAACAATTGAATAGAGTACAACTCTACAAGAGAACCAACTATATAATGCAAGACTCAGCTTACACACTCAGCACCAGCTGAGATGAGGCAACAACCCTCAACAAATATCAATCTGCAATAGGTACGTGACCTGTCAGTAGTGCAGCCCGCGTGTGTGCACCCTAGCTCACTACACCCTGCATGTGTACATAGTCAGTGTATCCAACAACCTACGTATACCTTATGAACTATTAGGGTTTATCCTTCAAGATCAACTCAAATCCTCTGCAAGGTTCCAACAACCTACGTATACCTTATGAACTATTATGGCTTCAAGCCTTCATATGGGGGTCTTCCAACTTCCTAACGCCATAACTCTCAAACCGTGAGGAGTTATGTGACATTCCACATACCAAAAGAAATGGAATGACAAGCAATATCCATATAGGATAGTTTCACCAACAACTTTATTGATCTTTATCTCATTATTCTACATACAAGGATGGGTCCTCCAACCATTCTTCTAGGATAACTCAATCCGCAAAGCATCTTCCCATGAGGGATTTCACCATAAGGGGGCCACTTTGGAGTTCATCCATTTGTGCACATTATCAATCATGATAAGACAACAATGAGTCATATTTTCATCAAACCAACTATGCATCATATATCAAAGAATCCATCTTTATCATGTATCAATGGCAACTCATTGATCCATCTTGATCTATGCATCATATCAATGATCCATCTTCATCAATTGGTTTCCACTTTGACATCTATCATTCTCATCAAGGATAATTCATCATATACATTGTTCATCAATCAACAACCAATCAAGCCTATCAATCAATTCATCACTTGACATCAATCAATCAAACCATTGGAATCAATGGAAACATGATCAAACATATTCATTACTAGTTTGACCAATGTTTTCATCTCCCACTAATTGATCTCGAACTTGTTTACATGAGTGAGGGGAATTTTTACTGACAAAAAGATTACCAAATTCACATTCCATCTATTTTACTTCAGAAACAATTGTAATATCTTGGAGAGTTTGACCAAGGTATCCTTTTTAATTCAATGTTCCTTTGTCAATAGAAAAATACATTGTTGGCAAAGAAATATCAGAAGACAGAACTGTATCTTGTAAAATTTCATGTTGCTCCTAATCTGCCAAAATGAAAGAAGTTGACAAAAAATGGGGTGCTTTAATGACTTCAAGATCATCATGAACTTTTAATCCATCTCAAGATTGAGTATTAGTGCTCAATTTAGATTGGTTAACAGTTAATTGATCTTTCTTGTCTAAGAAAGAAATGAGATATTGAAACCATTCATCAATAAGAGGCATTTATTTCAAAGGGAATATAGTACAAACATGTATGAACCTAATTTCAAAATCATTGAATGATTCATCATTTTATTTCCTTAAGAAACTTAATTCTTCACTTAATTCGTCATAATCATAATTGTTAAAATCTGATAAAAACTCAATTACAAACTCAGAAAAAGAATGAATCGAATTAGTCGAAAAATATTCAAACGAATATTTAACCCGACCTCAGATGGCGAGAGAAAACAATCTTCATATAACATTAGGATCAATGATACTATGTTTTAGACATTTATAAAAAAAATTTAGAAATATGGTCTACTGCAGATGTGTTCCCTTCACCATTAAAGGTGAGTTATGAAAACAGATCAACTGTCTTGTTGGGAATAACTGTGTAACATCCCGCTCTTGCGCAATGAGCGGACTTATTCTTTGATGAAACATGCTCGCAAGTGATCCATATTATTATGCTATTAAAACATTGATTTTGATTATGAGGCATTATGGGTTGATGACATATTTTTTTATTTCATTGACATAGACAAGTGCTATTGATTCGGTTTTACTGAGTGTATAGGATTTTGGACCTTGAGGATGCAAAGGCATCGATGGAACCCCTTAGACTCTGGATCGAGTTGGGGGGTGAACCATTGGGGGTTTGATTGTTTTATATGTGATATTATTGCATATGATTAGATCATATGATTATGGATAAATTGTTGACATGATTCATTGATGATACAGGCTGATGATGGCTTGCCGACTAGACTCACATCTGGAGTAGAGGGGTCATGCACGACTACCAGAGATGTTGAGGGAGAGGTGTGGACAACAACCCTACTACAACCTACTAGCACTCCCTCCATGGCTCGAACTGTAGGTTAATGTTTACCTAGTTCAAGAGGACCCACGATGCCATGAGGGAAGACTGCGACAGTCTCTCACGATGATTCTAAGGGGCATGCAATAAGGCAGGGGCCTTATTCCTTAGAGCCCCTTAGTCTCCCACAAGGTCACCTAGCGGAGTATTGACTCCAAGGGATTTTGATGTCTACCAAGTCAGTCAAGAGGTGAGTGGCACCTTGGATCATGTGGTGTGTCCTAAAGGGCACATCGCGTAAGAAAAATAGAAAGGCAAGTGGCACCCTTGGAGCACGTAGTGTGTCCTGAAGGGCACATCACGCAAGGGAAACATATGAGGTGAGTGACACCCTTGGAGCACCTAGTGCATCTTGAAGGGCACTTCACATTGTTAATGATAAATAAATGAACCCAGATGGCCTTAGGACTAATAACATGATAAGAATTTTTTAAAACAAATTCCCTATTAAAATGTTGCCCAACACAAAGATTAAAGTCTAGGTCTAAATTATACTAGTGACATAATTTTCTCTATCCTTTTAAATATATATATATATATAATAAATAATTGTTTTATTATATTATGATAATTAGAAGTTTATTAATTAAAAAGGGAAAATGGGAAAAGTTAATTTCTACACCTACGAAATTGAGTTCTAAATGAAAAGGAGGGAATTCAAAAATAATTAGGAAACTAGGAAAAGAGGGAAACATAAAAAGAAAAGGGAAACACAAGGGAAAAAGTAGAAAGTCAAACTTAGTAAGGTATCTACCATTTAAGAACTTTATAATTTAAAACTGAACTAGCAAATTAATAATGGGGAATGTCGCTAAAACCTGTACGGGAGTTTGGGGACACCTAGGAGAGATTCTAGGATTGAGTCTAGGTGGGTGAGGGAAATAAGGGTAAATAATTAACTAAAGAAATTAGTTTTTGGAGGAATGAAGGGGATGGGTGACACATGTACGGGGAGGAATTTTTATGAATTAATTTATTAAAAATTAAATAAAATGGGATTTGGGAAAGTAAGGGACTTCGAAACTCTATATAATGAAGGGAGGAGAAGGATGAAGGATCTTTTTCTATTTGCATAACATTACACTGCAAAAATATATACTTGACTAACTTAGCTTGTGGGAGTTGGGATACCTAGCTCAGTGAGGAGTGGTAGCTTGGCCTTGCGAGGCGATCTGGGAGCTAGCTAATTCTCTGGTTAGCGTTTGTGGCCTCTTTGTGGCTCAGGGGGCTAAGGGGAAAGAAGAGTACCCCTAAAGTTTGCTAGGAGGTACTGGTGAAGTCTCATTAGTAGGCAAGTGGGAGTATCACGAAGCGTGCGGGACATCAACTCAGAGTGGGCGATCAGGCAATGATACACTTTGTTTATTTTGCATGGTAGATTGTAGTAGGATTTATGCTTTGGATCTGCATGTTTAATTGGGTAAGTAAATTGATTGGCATAACATTCTAGTTGATGACTGAATTTTTCCCTAGCCTATAGCTCGATGACTGATTAAATCCCATGGCCTTTGATTCTTGACATGTCTTGACCTCCCTATGGCCATTGATTCTTGACATGTCTTGACCTCCCTATGGTGTATTGATTTGTGAGGATTGTGGTTGTTTAGCCTTTCGTCCCTAGCTCATCAATTCTCACCTGAGAAGTCAGCCAGGAGCCTGATCTATGGTTGTCATTTCAGCGTTAATAGACTTATGGATCTCAATGCCCTTCTTTTATGTGCATGGATGATGAGAGAAGGACGTTCCTGTAAGCTATCTACCTCTTTTTTTTTTCCTTGGACGATTGTTTTCTTGTGCCTTCTAGCAAAAGTACCTCTGCATATGGATTTCTTGCATCTATGTTGGTTTATCCCTGTGATGATTTCAATGACTTATCCCATTGGATATTTGGGTTCTCTTACTGTTGTCTACGTTGGATTGGTATCCTGGTAATGTAAAAGATTCAATTTCAATCTGCATTTTTATATTGGTATCCTTGAATGTAAAAAGATTTAATTTCAATCTGCATTTATATGTTGGTATCCTAGAACTGGAAAAACAATTTAGTTTTTTCTCTGCGTTTTATATGATGCTGGTTGATTATATTTCTACGTTGTCTTTTGTTGATGACACTTGCCTTCATTGAAAAACGATTTCCTTTTTGTTCTTATGTATTCAATTATGGTAGGATATTTTCCATTTTTGGACTGAATTCGTGCATTTTAAAACTGCAATCTGTTTCCTTGGGGGGGAGGTGAATTTTTGGCCTAGCGAATTGTATTTATGAAATTTTTCTTCCTCCAAGCATTTCCTATGCCTTACTGGTTAATGGGGGCGTTGGGTGGGAATTCTTTTCACCTTTATGATTGAGACCTTCCCACCACTAGTCAAGACGACAATTGACATTTCCATACTTCCTTAGAAGCTTGACCGAGTTTGCATTTCGTTTGTTGCCTGGCAATTTCGCCCCTCACGGGTCTACATTTCGTTTTTACTTTTGGGGTGATTTTTCCCTTGAAGAAGACTACATATTGCACTTAAGAAACACTACTATTGAATACCCTTGTTTCCTAGCAATTTTCCCTTGAAGAAGACTGTGTTTTGCATAAAAAATTATTTCTATTTGATTCCTGTCAATGCACATGATTTTGCAACTAAATGATACCGCGTTTTCCTATTAATGCCCACGGTTTTGGCAATGAATTATGACTTCGTTTTTTTTTCTCCTGTTACCAACTATGTTTTACATTTACCCTTACCTGTGTTTTAAATGACAGTAACTTTTAACCACGTTTGACATCTTGACTGTGGATTTATTTGATTGACAGATAAAATTTAAAACTGTCTGGGTTTTCTTGTTATTGACCATGAAATTATCATTAAATCGATGACTGAGTGTTCCTGTAAATTACTCCAATTTTTCTTTAATTATTGACCGTGTTTTCCCAGGTGTTTAACCGATGATTTGCCTCTCCTTAAGACAACTTTTCATTCATCTACAAGGCGATTTTCCACTTTTAAAGACCAAGTAGTTCTTGGATTTTTCGTACTGCGTTTTTTTTCTTTTACCCTGAGGGCATTCCCATGGCTAGATATTACGCTGGTATTTTCTTTATTAAGAGTGAACTTATGTAAACGAATTTTTTCTCTGTGGTTTTGATTGATAAGATTGCATTTATGTAATGAATTACATTTCTTTGGCGATTTCCATTTTAAGACTATAATATTCCAAAATTACTCCTCTGCATTTGATCCTCATTACGTTCCATTTAATGACGTCATGTGTTTTCCCACAACATGTAATTTAGCATTTGTATTAGATAGATTCTCCCTTAACTGTGTTTAATCAGTACAAACTTTAAGTTGATTTGAAATCCCATGTTTAATTTACACAGTAGTTTCTTCAATGGAAATTATATTTACTCAATACCTGAAATGATTAACTTATTTAGACAACCTCTTCATTGGTTTAGACAACCATTTAACTAATTTAGAACATTCTTGTCCTTCAGATTTAACATTGATTAAACTGACCTTCCTGTAAGAATGTAACTTGGGTTATATTTTTAGCATTTACTTAATTAAGCGGGCTAAATTTGATTGCGTTAAGGTTAAATTGATGATACCTTGATGACAGTTTATAAATTAATGTCGCTAACAAGCGTGATCATTGCAACTCATACATTGATATTGTTACTGAATGTTTAGGGAGTTAACTGCTATGTGGGATGGTATTTGGTGATTAATATTAGAATGCCAATTTAGATTTTCTTTAATGTTAGTTTAAATTGGTGTATATTGACTCAATTGCAATTTAGAATTGTCGAATTCAATGTTAATATAAAATTGTAAATGGTGACTAATTGAAACTTGACTTATTATTAGATTGGTAATCTATGTTAAATTTAGACTGTCAGTATGGACTATGTTAGATGTGATTAATGGGTAGGATGTTGATGAAGTCTTATTTTCATTAGTGTCTTCCTTGTGTAGTCCTTTGGCATCTCGTCGAGCTATTGTTGGGGTTGGGGTTTGGTTTTCTTATCGTATTTGGTTCCTAGCACATCAGATTTTCTAGAGTCCTCGATCCAGACAGCTTATGTCTGCGCTAAGGTTATTGACGTGTCTATCAACTGGGAATGACATGATTCCTGATGAGGGGATCATGGCACACCCTATGGGATAGCGGATAACAAGATCTTGGCCGGAGTAGGAATGACCTAGGTGAGTGTGGTCGAGCATTGCAAGTTGCTTTTGGCACATGGGTTGAATGCCTTCAGGCATTGGTTCACATGCCTCGAGGTTCTAGTCTTTGTTCATATAGGACATTCTATCAGGATGAGAATGTTTTCCTTTAGCCAATAGGTGTGGTCATGTTTATGTCAGGTGAGTAGTCATTCCTCCTTTTTATTCTGCGCATGTTTGCCGAGTTGCCCTTGTGCCCGTGTGTGGTCTCATAGTAGCCTGTTGCCCGGACTGCATGCTTGCTTTCTTCATCTGTGGTGTGGTTAAATTGTTGTCGTCATCACCTTCTTACCTAAAAAAAAAAAAAAAAAGTCACTTCTTCTTCGCTTTTTGTCATAATGATGGGGTCGTTAGATATGGTATCAAAGAAAGGTTTAACCCGCGACTTGGGATCACTATGGCTTTTGTTGATACGATTTGATTATAATGTTTCTAATTGAGTTGACTTGTATTCATGTAGGTAATCATGGTTAGAGGACATCGCGGAGTTAGAAGATAGGGTGCTAGTGGAGGAGGTGCGACACCTCCAATAGAATCCATGCACGAGGGGTCTAACCCCAAGGGAGATGAATAGGTTGTTGGGTAGGAGAAGATAGCAGTTGGTGATGTGGTTAGAATGATGAGATCTTTTCAGTGCATGTCTGAGGCACTGATCATTCATTTGGATAGATATGAAGCTAGAGCACTGGCACCCATTGAGGGTCCACCACGCACTCTATTCAGTACTGGTAGCATTCACCATGAACTTGAGAAGGTCAAATTTCTCGAGTTCTTTGGTGCCATGAATGGTGCAGCCACTGAGGCATGGTTGGAGAATATGTTGATGTGATTTTCACTTCATGACTATACCTCCAACATAAAGGTCCGCATGGTGGTGTTTCAACTGAAGGGAAGTGCTCTTCTATGGTGGAAGACACTACTACCGCAACTAAACATGGTCGTCGAAGACGTGTCATGGAAATTGTTCGAGGAAAGGTTCTGAGAGAGGTACCTATTAGAGGAATTCATTGAGTGTCAGCTCAATGAGTTTAACACCTTACGACAGGGTGGTCATACGGTGCCTGAGTACGAGGCTCATTTTATGGAGTTTCTCTAGTATGCTCCACATATTAACACTGAGAAACTTAAGGTCAACAGGTTCTTGTTCGGCCTTAATGGAAGCATACATGCAAAGGTTAGGATTTTTATGCCTCAAACCTTGCATGATGGCATCCAAAAGGCCCTCATAGAAAAGGAGGATCTTATCAGCAGGGGTCAGAGTAGGACTCCAATAAGACCAGTAGGGAAAGTGTAAAAAGGTGCGCAACAACATCAGACACCAGCCAGAGATGCGTTAGGATATCGTGGCTTCCAGAGGGAATCCACTTTCACTACACCTCGGCGATCGATGCCTTAGTAGTGGACACCTTATCGAGGACCACAACATCAAAAACAACGTTGACTATAGTAGCAACAGTTTAGGCCTGTTCAGCAGAACAAACCAAGATTCCAAGTCGGTGGGCCATCATCTTCTACATCAGGGACTAGGACTATTGGACTAAAGAAGGGGTGTTAGATGTGTGGGGAGCCACACTACCAGCATGACTGCTCTATGGAGAGGACCAGATCATATAGATCAGTCAGAATGACTACCATGGGATATTTGGGCAAGGCCCATCAGATTCATGCAATGGTGAATAACCGCTAGGAAGAGCACCAGTCGACTGTACTCGATACATCAGGTATCATCGTTGACCATACCCTTAGTATTTCGATAGATCCCAATGCTACCAAGAGTTTAAATTCGAGTGAAACTCTAAAAATGATTAAGGTAAAGGTAGTCAAACATGATGAATTTAGCTTCATAGAGATGGCTTCGAGAGCAAAACAAAAGGTTGGAGGAAAGGTTATGGGTTATATCCTTAACTTGGGAAAGCTTTTCACCAGGGCCAACCTGTACGTCACGATATTAGGATCCTATGATGTCATGATTGGTATGGATTGGTTGGAATCACATGAGGCAATACTCAACTATAAGATGAAATGGTTGAGCTTGGTCGATGACGAGGGAAAGAGACTTGTGATTGTCAGTTGGAACTAGGGAATTTCCCTGAGGTTCATCTCTTCTTTGTAGCTACAGAAGATCATGTGCAAGGGGTGAAAGATTTACATGATCCTTGCATTAAATGAGAAGGGAGTGGCAGAAGGTATAGAACACCTTCCAATGCTGAGATAATTTGTAGATGCCTTTCTGGAGGAGTTACATGGTATGCCTCCAAAGAGGGAATTGGAGTTTACTATAAACCTAAAAATGAGAACTGAACCTATAGATAGAACGCCTTATTGGATGTCGACCCTAGATTTACAAGAGTTGAGAATGCAACTGAAAGAATTTCTTGACCTGGGACTGACATGTCCAAGTGTGTCACCATGGGGTGCACCTGTTATTTTCATACGAAAGAAGGATGGGTCATGGAGGCTCTTCATTGACTACCTTCAATTGAACAAGGAAACAATCAAGAATCACTATCCATTGTCGAGGATTGATGATCTATTAGATCAAATGAAGGGCGCGACGGTGTTCTCAAAGATCGACTTGTAATAAAGATATAACCAGTTACAAATTAAGCAGTATGACTTCTCTAAGACAACCTTTAAGACGAGGTTTGGACATTACGAGTTTACTGTTTTACCGTTTGGACTGAGGAATGCCCTAGGGGTATTCATGAGTTTGATGAATGGAGTGTTCCATGAGTACTTGGACAAGTTCGTCCAAGTATTCATTGGTGATATTTTGATTTACTCTTGGATAACGGAGGAGCATGATGATCACTTGCACTTGGTACTACAATGTTTGTGAGAGAAAAAATTGTATAGGAAGTTGTCCAAATGCTCATTTTATCAATCTAGGATTCAATACATGGGGCATGTCATCTTCGACGAAGGTATCGCCATGCATCCAACAAAGGTTGAGGCTATTATGGAATGGTCTGTGATGACAAATGTCCCATAATTGTATAGCTTAATGGGTTTAGTAGGATACTATCGATGGTTAGTCAAAGGATTTTTGAAGATAGAAAATCCAATCATGGAATTGGAGAAGAGAAACAAGAATTTTGTTTGGACCTAGAAATTTGCGGAAGCATTTTGGAGGCTCAAGGAGCTGTTGAAAACAACACCGATACTAAAGGTCCTTGACATGGATGCAAACTTCTTGGTATGTACTGACACATCCAAGGAAGGCTTAGTTGGAGTCATGATGCAAGATGAATTAGTGATCGGTTACATCTCGAGGAAACTAAGAAGGCATGTGGAGAACTATGCGATGCACGATTTGGAGTTGTTAGCCATCGTATATGCCTTGAATGTTTGGAGACACTACCTTGTTGGACAAAATTTTGAACTAAAAACTGACCACTGTGGACTACAACACATCTTTACGCAAATCGACCTAAATGCGTGACAACAATGTTGGTCGAAATTTCTTAGCGAGTACGACTTTGAGATTACTTACATAAAAGGAACAATGAAATGAGTGGAAGATGCATTGAGTTGGAGACCACACATCTTTTCAGTGTTGCCTCTTTAGATGAATCTACATGAAAATATTCTAACTTTACAGCATGACAATGAATGGTACAAAGAGGTCAAGGTTTTTAATGGACAAAACACAAAGATGGTACCAAGGTTTGAAGGATTTGCAGTTGATGATGATGGTTTATTGAGGTTTAAAAATCAGATTTATGTACCACGGAATGACGATTTGAGACACTTGATCCTAAGTGAGGATCATAGAGGAGTCTACATGGCTAACCCAGGAGTCACGAAGATGAGGGAAGACCTTAAACCATTATTCTTCTAAACGGGAATGAAGTCATACATAGTCAACTATGTGGCTAGATGTATAGAATGTCAGCAGGTGAAGTTTGAACATAGACACCTAGCAGTATTACTATAGCCATACGTTATTCCAGAATTGAAATGGGAGGTTATTTCGATGGATTTTATTGTTGGATTGCCACTAACGACAAGGAGACACAACTTGATTTTCGTAGTAGTAGACACTCTGATGAAGAGTGATCACTTTATTCCTGTGAGTACAATGTATCAGGCACCTGCCATAGCTAGAGTTTTCATCAGTGAGATTGTGAGGCTGCATGGTGTGCCTAAGAAAATTATATTATATCGAGGATCAGTGTTTAGTGGATGATTTTGGATGAGTTTCCAAGAGGCCTTAAGAACCCAGAGACTAACAGGAAGACCGAATGAATGAACCAGACCTTGGAGGACATGTTGCACATGTATGTGATGGACCAACAAAAGTGTTGGGAAGAATTATTGCCACTGGTGGAGTTTTCTTACAACTACAGTTACCAAATCACCATTAGGATGGAGCCTTTCGATTTTCTTTACGGGCGACCATTTTGAATGCCTTTGAGTTGGGATCGAATTAAGGATAGGGTCCTAGTGGGACCAGAAGCAATCCAAGAAATGGAAGAGAAAATGCAAACAATAAGACAAAGGATTAAAGAAGCACATGATTGATAGAAGAGTTATGTTGATGCGCTTCATGTCGACTGTAGTTACGAGGTCGGTGATCGAGTCTTCTTGTGGGTTAAACTGCATAAGATTTCTATCAAGTTTGGAAAGGGAGCTAAATTCTCTCCTAGGTTCATAGGACCTTTAGAGATTGTGGAGAGAAAGGGGCCCATGGCCTATCGACTAGCCTTTCCTTATTCCTTGAGGTGTATGCACGATGTTTTTCACGTATCTGTTTTGAGACCTTATATTAGTGATCCTACGCATGTTATTGACATGATTTCTTTGCAGGTGTTGGACAAGGGGGTGCTCACGGATAAGCCAATCTACATCCTATATCATCGTGTTCGATAGCTACGGTGTCATATAGTAGATCATGTCAAGGTCTAGTGGAACAATTATAGTCCGCACTCGATGACCTAGGAGGATGCATATGATATGCACCAACAGTTTCCATTTTTTTTTTATAGATAGACTTATGATACTGTGATACAAATTATTTTGGCATTTATACTGTGAAACTTTGGGATGAAGTTTAGTCCAAGAGGGGGTGTATGTAACATTCCACTCTTGTGCACTTAGAGAACTTATTCTTTTAGGACACTTGCTAGCAAGTGATCTGAATTATTATGCTATTAAAACATTGATTTTGATTATGAGGCATTATGGGTTGATGACATGTTGTTTTACTGCATTGACATAGACAGGTGCTATTGATTCAAATTTACTGAGTGTGTAGGATTTTCGACCTCGAGGATGCAGAGGCATCAATGGAACCCCTTGGACTCTGAGTCAATTTGGGGAGTGAACCATTAGGGGTTTGATTGTTTTATATGTGATATTAGTGCATCTGATTAGATGATATGATTATGGATAAATTGTTCACATGATTTATTGATGATGTAGGCTGACGATAGCTTACTGACCAGACTCACATGTGGAGTAGAGGGGTCATGCACGACTACTAGAGATGTTGAGGGAGAGGTGTGGACAACATCCCTACCATAGCCTACTAGCACTCCCGTTGTGGCTGAAACTGTAGTTTAACGTTTACCTAGTTCGAGAAGACCCATGATGATGTGAGGGAAGATTGTGAAAGTCACTCACAATGATTCTAAGGGGTGCACAATAAGGCAGAGGCATTATTCCTTAGAGGCCCTTAGTCTCACACAAGTTCACCTGGTAGAGTATTGAATCTAGGGGTTTTTGATGTCTACCAAGTCAGTTAATAGGTGAGTGGCACCCTTGGAGTACGTGGTACATCCTAAAGGGCACGTCACACAAGAAAAATGGAAAGAGGTGAGTGGCACCCTTGGAGCATGTAATGCGTCCTGAAGGGCACATTGCGCAAGCGAAACATATGAGGTGAGTGGCACCCTTGGAGCATGTAGTGTGTCCTAAAGGGCATGTCGCATTGTTAATGATAAATGAATGAACCCAGTTGGCCTTAGGACTAATAACATGATAATAAATTTTTAAAACAAATTCCCTAATAAAATGTCGCCCAACATGAAAATTAAAGTCTAGGTATGAATTATACTAGTGATGGAATTTTCTCTATCATTTTAAATATATATATATATATGTTTTATTATTTTATGATAATTTAAAGTTTATTAATTTAAAAAGGAAAAGGAAAAAAGTTAATTTCTACACCTGCCAAATTGAGTTCTAAATGAAAAGGGGAAGGAGAGAATTCTAAAATAATTAGGGAACTAGGAAAAGAGGGAAACATTAAAAGAAAAGGGAAACACAAGGGAAAAACCATAAAGTCAAACTTAGTAAGGTATCTACCATTTAGGAACTTTCCAATTTAAAACTAAACTAGCAAATTAATAATGGGGAAAGTCATTAAAACCTGTAAGGGAATTTAGAGACACCTAGGAGCAATTCTAGGAGTGGGTGAGGGAAATAAGGGTAAATAATTAATTAAATAAATTAATTTTTGGAGGAATGAAGGGGATGGGTGACACATGCAAGGGGATGAATGTTTATGAATTAATTTATTAAAAATTAAATAAAATGGGATTTGTGAAAGTAAGGGACTTCGAAACTCTATATGATGAAGAGAGGAGAAGGATGAAGGATCTTTTTCTGTTTGTGTAACGCTATGCTGCAGAAATCTATACTTGACTGACTTATATTGTGGCAGTTGGGATACCCATCTTGGTGAGGACTGGTAGGTCAGCCTTGCGAGGCAAGATGGGAGCTAGTTGATTCTTTGGTTAGTGTGTGTGGCCCCTTTGCGACTCGGGGGGCTAAGGGGAAAGAAGAGTACCCTTAGCGTTGGATGGGAGGTACCAGTGAAGTCTCATCGATCGACAAGTGGAAGTAGCACGAAGCAAACAAGACATCAACTCAGAGCAGGTGATCAAGCAATGGTACGCTTTATTTATTTTTCATGGTAGATTGTAGTAGGATTTATTCTTTGGATCTGCATATTTAATTCAATTAGTAAATTGATTGGTGTGGCGTTCTAGTTGATGACTGAATTTTTACCTAGCCTGTAGCTCGTTGACTGATTGACTCCCATGGCCTTTGATTCCCAACATTTCTTGACTGCCCTATGGTGTATTGATTTGTGATAATTTTGTTTGTTTAGCCTTTCATCCCTAGCTCATCAGTCCTTGCCTGAGCAGCCGGCCAGGAGCCCGATCTACAATCGTCGCTTCGGCGTTAATAGACCTATGGATCTCAACGCCCTTCTTCTCTGTGCGTGGATGATGAGAGAAGGATGTTCCTGTAAGCTGTCTACCTCTGTTATTGTCCATGGATGATTGTTTTCTTGTTCCTTCTAGCAAAAGTACCTCTACATATCTATTTCTTGCATCTGTGTTGGTTTATCCCTTTGATGATTTCAATGACTTATCCTGTTGGATCTTTGTGTTCTCTTACTGTTGTCTACATTGGATTGGTATCCTGGTAATGTAAATGATTTAATATTCCAGTCTGCATTTTTATATTGGTAACCTGGAATGTAAAAAGATTTAATTTCAATCTGCATTTATATGTCGGTATCTCGGAAATGGAAAAACAATTTAGTTTTTTCTCTACGTTTTATATGATGTTGGTTGATTATATTTTTGCATTGTCTTTTGTTGATGACACTTTCCTTCGTTGAACAACGATTTCCTTTTTCTTCTTATGTATTCAATTATGGTAGGCAATTTTCCATTTCTGGACTGAATTTGTGCATTTTAAAATTGCAATCTGTTTCCTTTGGGGGGAGGCAAATTTTTGGCCCAACAAATTGTATTTATGAATTTTTTATCCCTCCATGCATTGCATGTGCCTTACCAGTTAATGGGGGAATTGGGTGGACGTTATTTTCACCTTTATTCTTGAGACCTTCCCACCACTAGTCAACATGGTGATTAACATTTCCATACTAGCTTTGAAGCTTGATCGAGTCTGCATTTCATTTGTTTCCTGACAATTTTTCCCCTCACCAGTTTGCATTTTGTTTTTACTTTTGGGGTGATTTTTCCCTTGAAGAAGACTGCATCTTTCACTTAAAAAATACTTCTATTGAATACCCTTGTTTCCTGGTGATTTTCCCTCAAAGAAGATTGTGTTTTGCATAAAAAAATATTGTTGTTTTATTCTTGTCAATGCACATGATTTTGAAACTAAATGATGATGTGTTCTCCTGTTAATGCCCATGGTTTTGGCAATTAATTATGACTGCATTTTTTTTTCCTTTTACCAACCACGTTTTACCTTTACCCTTACATGTGTTTTAAATGATAGTAAATCTTAGCTATCTTTGACATCTTAACTGTGGAGTTATTTGAATGACAGATAAAATTTAAAACTGTTTGCATTTTCCTTTTATTGACCACAAAATTTCCGTTAAATTGATGAATGAATGTTCCTATAAATTACTCTGATTTTGCTTTAATTATTGACCACGTTTGTCCGGGTGTTTAACCAACGAGTTGCCTCTCCTTAAGAAATCATTTTGTTTATCTACTGGGCGATCTACCACTTTTAAAGACTGAGTAGTTGCTATATTTTTAATTTTGTGTTTTTTTTCTTTCACCCTGAGGGTGTTCACATGGCTAGATATTACACTGGCATTTGATTTATTAAGAGTGAATTTATGTAAATGACTTTTTTCTCTGCAGTTTCCATTGATAAGATTGCAATTATGTAATGAATTACATTGCTCTGGCGATTTCCATTTTAAGTTTGTAATATTCCACAAGTATTGCTCTGCATTTGATCCTCATTGCATTCCATTTAATGACGACATGTGTTTTCCCACATCATGTAATTTAGCATTTGTATTGGATAGCTTCTCCCTTGACCGCCTTTGATCAGTACAACCTTTAAGTTGATTTGACAACCCATGTTTAATGTACACAGTAGTTGTTGTAATGGAAATTATATTTACTTGATGCCGCAAATGATTAACTTATTTAGACAACCTCTTCACTGACCTTTAGACAACCATTTAACTAATTTAGAATAGTCTTGTCCTTCATATTTAACATTGATTAAACTGACCTTCTAGCAAGAATGTAACTTGGGTTATAGTGTTAGCATTGACTTAATTAAGTGTGATAAATTTCATTGCATTAAGGTTAAATTGATGATACCCTGATGACAATTTATAAATTAATGTCGCTAACAAGCGTGATCATTGTAGCTCATACATTGATACTGTTACTGAATGTGTAGGGGATTAACTACTATGTGGGATGGTATTTGGTGATTAATCTCAGAATGCCAATTTAGATTGTCTTTAATGTTAATTTAAATTGACGTGTATTGACTTAATTTTAATTTAGAATTTTCGAATTCAATGTTAATATAAAACTGTAAAGGGTGACTAATTGAAACTTGACTTAATATTAGATTGGTAATCTATGTTAAATTTAGACTATCAGTATGGACTATGTTATATGTGATTAACGGGTGGGATGTTGATGAAGTCTTATGTTCATTAGCATCTTCTTTCTGTAGTCCTTTGGCATCTCATCAACCTGTTGTTGGGGTTGGGGTGTGGTTTTCTTATCGGCATTCGGTTCCTAATGCATCAGATTTTCTAGAGTCCTCAGTCCAGACATCTTATGTCTGTGCCAAGGTTATTGATGTGTCTATCACCTAGGAATGACATGATTCTTTATGAGGGGATCATGGTGCACCCTGTGGGATAGTGGGGAACAAGATCTTGGTCGAAGTAGGCACGACCTGGGTGAGTGTGGTCGAGCGTTGCAAGTTTCTTTTGGCACATGGGTTGAACACCTTCAGGCATTCGTTCACGTGCCTTGAGTTTCTAGTCTTTGTTCATCTACGCCATTGTGTCAGGATGGGAATGATGTCCTTTAGTTGGTAGGTGTGGTCATGTTTGTGTTGGGTGGGTAGTCATTCCTCCTTGTTATTCTACACATGTTTCCCAGTTTCCCTTATTCCCATGCATGATGTCATAGTATCATGTTTCTCGTATTGTATGCTTGCATTCGTCATCCGTGGTGTGGTTAAACTTTTGTCTTCATCACCTTCTTGCCTAAAAGAAAAAAAGAAAAATTCACTTATGCTTCACTTGTTGTCGTAATGATGGGGTCGTTACAAACTGGTAATGAGGCATTGAAAGCATGTTCCAACATAGTGATTTGGGCAGGAGCCATAAAAAATTAATAAATTGAATATATTAACTCCAAATATTTATCTTGTCATCTAACTTGCCTTCTAGTGCATTATAAGATGACATAGAAGAAGAATTTATAAATCTGGAACTATGATAGGCTGAGGGGTGAAACATTTAATCATTAAATTTACCTTGTCCCTCCTTCTAGCACCATTTATTGATGGGCATTTATGACACACCATCAATGAGAAGGGAATATCTAGGTCGGGGTTGTCTATTTAACCCAAGCTATTTGGGATAATCTACCCTAATGGGTTTTATGGCTCTGCTCGCCAACTACAATTAAAAAAAAAACTAAAAGTTGTGAACTAACTAAAGATATAATTATATCAATCGACACATTAATTACAATAACTTAACTAAAAGTAGTACAATAGATAGGTACAATTATAAGGTTTAAATAAATCCTCGTGAAAATGATTGTTTTCAACTAATGGATCAAAATAAGATAATAACTAAAAGAAAATGTCCTAGTACTGTAACTGACAAACTAATGAACAATGAGTGAATATGATTAAAAATGATGTGACGATAATTGAAAAAGAATTTAACGTTTAAATGATGCAATCATTATTCATTCATAAATCAACGAATTAAATAAATCATAAACTAACTAACCTTACGTTGATCAACAATACTAAGCTAGATGCGTCTCTCTGTATTTTTATAAGCTCCACTTAACCTGTGTCAAGTATAAATCTATGACAAAAGAAAGAATGATAATTCCTGAAAAACTTGAAAAACTTGAAAAACTCAAAGAAGTCTTTTATATTTCCAGAACAATTCTATGATGACAGAAAGACAAATGATTTTATCTCATGTGACTTTAAATTGTCCAATAACTAAAAATGAAAGAAACTCCAATTCTCAGCCAATGGTATTACCAGCTACCTAACATTAGATGTAAGCTCAAAATGCTTGGGTAGACGACCAATCACAGATATCAATAGAACCTAAATATAGTGAACCATGTAAAGAAAATCATAACATGAAAGGTTATATGAAGAACAATCTAAATCTAGTTCAATACAAATAAAGTTTCATATTCATAGATTATATGAGAAACAATAATAACATTGCACAGTCTACAAAAGGAAAAAATCCAAAGAGTAAATTGTATCCCATATAGTTTTAGTATAATAAGTTCATCATAAGGTCCAAAAGGAATCTCGCGGACCAGTAACTCGCCGGTATTTAAAGAAAACTTTTGGTTGTCCTGTATTACATTGCTCCAACAACCTGTCTGTTAAGAGAAATCTATAGGAGAAGGTTGTATAATTCTAAGATTGTGACAGTGTTAGGATAAAAATCACTTTGACTGACAATTTAAATCTTATTTAAAATGCAAAAAGAACAACTTTCAAATCATGATCCTTAGTGAAGATATAATAGATTAACCGACAATAAGAAAAATCTCAATCGAACAACTATATCTTTAAAAATAAGAGTTACATGAATAAACTCAATATAATACAAGATTTGTATCAAAGTAATACAATCACCAAGATCAAGATAATTGGGATAATAGACTCTTACAGATTGAAAAAACTAATACATAAATGATAACAATTAACCATGTATTGATAAAACACACTAAAGCTAATTTAAATCAATTCATAATCAATTACTCAAAGAATATGAAGATATTATAATGAAAATAAAACCATTTTACCCATAGGACAAAATCGATTAAGCAATATGGAATTTCATATTCTTCTTCGAGAATACTCGTCCATTCTCCCAAAATTCCAACCATTTGTTACTCCATTTGAGAATAAAAAGTTTACAAAATAAATAATATATAAAAAGGAAAGGATAAAAGTCCTCCTCTGAATTTCTTAGATCCATTGGGCTCTGAACTTTCTCATATATTAATGCAATAAATGAACAGTTTGGGTGTCACTAATAATTTTCTCCACCCGAAATTTGTCTCGTAAAGAGACAACCATATCTCTCAAATCGTGCATTGTTTTTGGAAAAATATCTCGAGTAAGCTAAATGGGTCCATTCATCATATGGGTCTTCAACCGTTTCTTCAGATTCCTCATGGTTTCGCTGCAATCAGTCCCACAAAATCATTTGTCTGTTGTTGAACGTATTTCCAAATCTTATCTTTTGTTGCTCATAAATTATTTGCAGTTCAATCCAATATTATTTTTGGATCAATTATCTTGAATGTATTTAGATAATAAAATCAAGCCATGCTCAGATCCGTACCAAATAAATGATAATAGAAACCTGTGAAACAAAAAGAAACCAAATTAATAACCTAAAAATTGTGAATAAAACAAAATCTAGAACAATAAAATCAAAATGAATTTAAACTAACTATGAGTTCTAAACAAACATTGTTTATATTTTCCTTTCAAATATGATCTTAAAATTCTAGAAGCTTCAAGTTGATGGAGAGGAGAAAAATATTAATTTTGTGTTTTCACAAAATCAAACAAATGATAGATAATTCCTTCTTTTTTTTTAATTTTGAAATGAGATGCAAACTAACAAAAGAATTTAATTAATTAAAACTACCAAATGATTTTGTGAAAATGATTGCTAATGAGCAAAAGACAAAAACATAATCATAATTTATATGAAATTAAATAGTTTATAAAAAATAATGTTTTAGTTTAAATTAAGGTTTCTATGTTTGTCTCTCCGTCATTCAAATTTGATCAAATGTGAATAAATGTCATAGAAAAGATGTGTCACAATAAAATTTATTCCTGTAAAATCATTGTTATTAATCCATGTCTTGAACCAAGCCATTCTCATAGAAAATAAATTCAATAAGGAAGAGGTAATAACAAACTCCCAAATTATGAAGCTCGTCCATCAACATCAAAACTCTGTAGAAAGAAAAAAGAAATTGCATTTGAATTTCATGAAATTAAAACTAAAAAAGAGAAAAGGATATAAAATCAAACCAACCTTGAAACAAACCAAACCAGTACCAATCCAATCAAGTCAAAGGAAAAAAAAAATGAAGAATCCAAGTAAAATTTCGAGGGACCCTAGATTTTGATTAAAAGTAAAAAAGGGGGTTGTTGGGGTCCAACATAAGGTTGAATATGGATGATTATATATGACCATGATTCAACATGGATGATTGAAATTTAACATCATTGGCCATGTTTACTATTTTTATTACTATGGATGATATTAGTCAGTTATTGTTAAGTATAGTAGACCTAGTTGACCAATTTTCACTACATGGTCTGACTATGTTTGACAACAATTCAATGTCATGACTATGGTTGACTATTTTTGAGGACCGATAAAAATGATTGACATTGGTTGATTATAGTTGACCATGTTTACCATTATTGACCATGGTTTTCCATATTTAAAACATGTTTAAATATGGTAGACTATGGTTGATTATGCTAGACTACATTAGTGATGGTTAACCATTTTTAAGCATAGTTAACCCACAATTGACCATATTTGTAATAATATTTACAATGGTTGATGATCATGGTATATGGTAAACTATACTTAACCATGGTTGAATTTGATTAACCATGTCAATTATAGTAAGTTAAACTATAATTGATGATGTTGATTACGATTAACTATATTGATTATGGTAAATAATCCTAAAGTAAATGTTATTAGGTTATTTTGAATACAAATATTTAAAAAATATATAATTAACGTTTTCAAATTAAATCATAGTTTGACATATTAGTACTTTATTAATTTAACATATTGGTATTTTATTAATTTAATATGTTAATGTATTTTTAAATACTTTAATACTTGTAAATGTATGAATGTTTTATTATTGTTATAATTAATAATATTTTAATACTTTAATACTTTATTAATCCTTTGTTAATGTATTAATTAATTAACAATATTATTTAATTAAGAATAGAGAATTTCATAAGGTATTATACAAAATGATATGAACAATTACAAAATGATATAGACAATAGAGAATTCGATAGTTAGAATTCATCCATGGAGAATATGATATTAATTAGCTGATAATGTATTGTACAAAATGACATGGACAACAATTCGATAAGATGGGGATATTCTCTATTTACCCATAGAAGTGAGAGGGTACTAGGGATATTATTGGTTTAACCTTCTATGTTGACAACCTAAAATACATTACGATTCTTAGTTGAATAGGGAAAAATGAATTGAAAAAGGTAAAAATGAAAATAATAATAGTGGGGATCATTATCCTAAGAATAATATTGCACTATGCTATCCTTTTAAAATAATTCACCAATTCTTATTTTTAGCCAAACTTTCATGACCTTTAACACTTCTACATCAAAAGTGTGTACAAGTTTTATTAATTTTTAAAATGGATAGAGGCAGACTAAGTAATATTGGAATCTGAGAGAAAAAAAATTCATATATGTTATAATGTTTTGAAAAAATATTATATCTTTTATGGTCTAGGGATACATACAAGAGAATGATATGATTCTAAGAAAAAGTGTCATATAAATCCTAAATGAAACAATCTAAAGTCTACCCTAAATACAAAAGAAATTTTTTTACTCTAGAACTTCAATAGGTTTATGTGAACAATTTTAAAAACTACTATGTAAATAGATCTAATAATAAGAACCATCATATGCTTTTAGAAATATATTGTAATATAATATTTCATAGAACTTGAAACTTTTATTAGAGATTCATGTCCTTTTATGCAATGCATTAAAATCATTCTTATTTCATGATGGACAACATCTTGCGACCATTCACCAATAATTTTTTAATGGTGTATCTAGATGACATACTAATCTACAACAAGACTTGGGCAGAACACTTGCAGCATATTCAACAGGTTTTTCACACCCTGTGACAACACAAGCTATATGCTAGCCTAAAAAAATGCTCCTTCAGCATGGACAAGGTCCATTACCTAGGCTACATCGTTGATGAACATGGTGTACATGTGGATCCAGCCAAGATCTAGGTCATCTGTGACTGGCCATCCCCAACCACTCTCAATGAGCTTCATATCTTCTTGGGCCTTGCCAATCTCTATCGCACGTCATGTTGGGATTCTCCCATATTGTGAGGCCCTCAACCTAGTAACCAGGGGTGGTGGTAAGGAAACATTGGTGTGGGGCATTTCCCAACAACAAGTGTTCGATGATTTGAAGAAGCGCTTGTGCTCAACCCTAATAATTTCATTACTAGACACGCAACAACCATTTGAGATCGATACAAACACTTCAAACTATGTTGTGGGTGTCGTTATCACTCAGCATGAACACCCCATGGACTATCATAGTGAGACACTATCAGATGTTGTCCATAAATACCCTACTTATGACAAAGAAATGTACTCCATTATGTAAGTCTGCCACCAATGGAGAAATTACATCTTGGGAAGGAGACAATCATCCACACTGATCATAAACCATTACAGTTCATGAAGACACAAGGAAAAATGTAGAATGAATGCCATCAGAAGTGGTTCACATACTTGCAACAGTTCCACCTCAACATCAAGTATAAAACATGAAGTACCAACCAGGTCATTGATTTCCTCATCTGACCTCGAGTCACGACACTCACCACAGTGATAGACGCTTTTCGCCACTAGATCTCTAGATGGACCAACCTCTATGATATAGACCCTGACTTTTTCACCACCTACCAAATGTTGGACATAAACTCATTTTTCTATAATTTCCATCTTCAGGATGGGTTGTTGTTGTTGGATCATGTTGTCATTGATGTCAATGGTTTGATTGATTGATGTCAAGTGATTGATTGATGTCGAAGGATTGATTAATTGATGATTGATGTAATATAATATGTATTTTCCTTGATGAGAATGAATAGATGAAGATGGATCAATGAGTTGCATTGATATGATGAAGATGGATCAATGAGTTTTCATTGATACATGATGAATATGGATTGTTGTGGTTTCATTGGTATACGATGCATTGTTGGAAAAATGTATATATGACTCATTATTGTCTTATCATGATTGATAAGGTCCATAAATAGATGAACTCCAAAGTGGTCCCCTTATGGTGAAATCCCTCATGGGAAGACGCTTTGTGGATTGAGTTATCTGAGAAGAATGGTTGGAGTACCCTTGCTCTCATTATTTTCTTATCATGATTGATAAGGTGCACAAATGGATGAAATACAAAGTGGTTCCCTTATGGTGAAATCCCTCACGTGAAGACGCTTTACAGATTGAGTTATCCTATAAGAATGGTTGGAAGACCCATGCTTGTATGTGGAATAATGAGATGAAGATCAAGGAAATAGTTGGTCAAACTATCCTATATGGATAGTGCTTGTCATGCCCTTTTTAGTGGTATGTGGAATGTCACATAACTCCTCATGGTTTGGGAGTTATGGCCTTACAAAGATGAAGGACCCCCACATGAAGGCTTGAAGCCCCCGAGGTCAAATAAGTCAAAGTGACCTAAAATAAGAAATCATTATTTAAATGATAAAGTAAGGTGACAAAGTCAAGGTGGATTATTTAAATAATAAAAAGAAGTAAAAAAAAAAATCAAGAAATGATAAAGTAAGATGAGAAAATCAGGAAGGAATATTTAAATGATAAAATATTGGAGAAATTTCTATTTATAGAAAGTGGTTCACCCTAGAAAAAGGAAAATTGGTTAGGTGACCTAGAAATGGGTTAAGTGACCTAAAAATGGGTTAAGTGACCTAGAGGATGAAAGTATAAATAATATAGAAATGGTCTCTTGTAGATCATCCTTTTTGTGGATCAATGGAAAGCTTCTTGTGAGAATATATTTTGGAGTATTGATGGAGAGCTTCTTGTGAGAGATTCTTGAGCATTTTTGGCGTGGAACACTTGAGAATATTTAAGATGTATAGGTGATTGAGGTAACCAAGGATATCTGAGCCAAATTTCAGAAGGACGGTGAAGAAAAGAGGACCGGAATTGAAGGGAGGATAAATTCTTTTGATGATGCTTTCTAAGGTATGTTATTTACAGGTCATCTCACCATTTTCCCTGTATTTTTTTTTCTATAATGATTCAGAACATGAAATTGCTATTCCATTGACAAAACATACCCAAGTATTTCTTTTAACAAATTCATCTTGTGGTTCATTTTATTTTAGGAGTTACACTTCGTGGAAAATAGGGTTTGCGGCTAGTCCTGAAACTAGTCAAAAACAAGGGTTTCGGGTAAAAACATCATAACTTCTTTATAACAGATCAATATTCAGTGAGACCAAATTTTTTTAATAGGTTACATGATGTATTATGTTTTGTAACACCTTCATATCAATGAAACAAATATTTTGTGCAGAACACGCTCTACAAGGTCGCTCTCTAGAATAAGACATAATTCAACAAGGTATGTCATTTTTGTTATAATGCCTTTTCTGAGAGGTTCCAAGTAGTGCCACCTGGAGGAATTGTATAAAACACAATGAGTAACATTTTTTATCTATTTCATATATTTTTTCATTACAGGTACAAAGTTATGATTATTTCAAGTTGGGGTTGTTGACTAATCCAAAACTAGTCATGGTTGAGACAAACAGTTGATGAGTTGACACATACATGAGGTGTATAGTTCATGATGTTGGTACATATTGATGAGTATTTGACGCATGATTTTTATATACTTGGTACATGGTTGGATGCACTTGTTTATGGTATAGGTTGATTACAGGTTGTTTGATACTAGTTGGTGCATGGTTGATGCACTTGTTTATGTTGACAGATTGATATTTGTTGAGGATTGTTGCCTCATCTCAGTCGGTGCTGAGAATGTAAGTTGAGTCTTGAATATAGAGATGGTGCTCATGCATATTTGTACTTTATTAAGTTGTTGCTGAAAAACCCCCAGATTGAAGTCCATAATAAAAATAAAAATTGTACATACATCTTGTGTTCTTTGTGTTCCTTGTGGAGATGATTTGTTGATGATATGTTGCAGATATGTATTCACATCTAACTGATTATAAATGACAACAATTAGTAATGAGAAAATGTTGAATGTTAACTAAGGAGTTTTTGTGTAAGAGGTAAATTTTGGGAAAAAGATCCCCACACTCATTCACCTCCCCCTCTAAGTGTGGTAGGTGTGTCCAACAATTGGTATCAGAGCAGGCCTTCACTACAAGCCTTAAAAATCTTGAAGGAGATCCATAGACACACAAATGGATGATAAAATACCAATCCTTGATTCGGAAAACTATTCTACTTGGAGAATAGTGATGAGAGTGTATTTGAAGACAATGGGAGTAGCTATTTGGAAGGTAGCCATTGGTGGATCAGTTTTGTTGAATAACAAGTCAAAGTTTGCAGCTCAAAGGGAAGGAAAGAAGAATGATGTATTGAACCTCAAGACCATTCTTAGTGGACTTTCAAACCCTATCAAAGAGAGCATTGGACAATGTACTTCCTCCAAGGATCTATTGCTAAAGCTAGAGGAGACATATCAGAAAAAATAAAGAATATGTTGAATACCACTTCGTCAAGATTATCAAAGGTAAAGAATCTCTAACTCTTGATTGCATATGTGATGATTTTAAAGGAAAATACTGATGTGATGTGTAACATCCTGCTCTGGCACACTTACCAAACTTATTCTTTGAGGACACTTGATCGCAAGTGATCTGGATTTTTATGATGATAAAAATTTTTCCTTCATTATGATGCGTTAAGTTATATGAGAGGAGGTTTTTACTACCTTGATGTAGATAGGTGCTGCCGACTCAGTTTCATTGAGTGTGCAAGGTTTCGGACCCTGAAGATGAAGAGGCATCGGTGGAACTCCCTTGGACTCCGGATTGAGTCAGGGAGTGGACTATTTGGGTCGTTTCATTTATGGCTGACGATAGCTTGCCGACCAAGACTCACATATAGAGTAAAGGGGCTACACACGAGTTCCAGAGAGATTGAGGGAGAGGTGTGGACAACAACCCTGCCACAGCCTACTAGCACTCCCACCGTGGCTCGAACTGTAGGTTAACGATTACCTAGTTCAAGAGGATCCACGATGCCATGAGGGAAGACTGCAACAGTCGCTCACGATGATTCTAAGGGGCGCGCAATAAGGCGGGGGCATTATTCCTTATAGCCCTTAGTCTCCCACAAGTTCACCTGGCGAAGTGTTGACTCCAGGGGTTATAGAGTCTACCAATCCGTCAAGTCAGCGAGTGGCACCCTTGGAGCACGTGGTGCATCCTGAAG